>OY756255.1:6192308-6792308 GCA_963576845.1 Megachile leachella | reverse complement strand
AAATATTTTTTGATTTATGGTTGCGAGATATTTTGATCATAATCGATGCTGTCTCAATGCTATCGTTAATACATGACAGATGTATTCTATTATTACGAAATGGAAACTTACAAAGGCGATATATCCGGTTCTATTTTCAGTTCGTTGACTGTAATTGCAACAAAATGTCGTTCACCGGTTTGTTGCGACAAAGAGGGTGGAAATCGGGTCATCCTCTGTTGTAGTTATGTTAATAATTCCAGTGAAAATTAACAAAGCATTACGAAAATGATTTTAACTCTCACTTAGAGTGCGCTTTCTTGAAGGTTTGTGTGTCAATAATTTCAAACTCTCAAATTCTCAAATTCTCAAATTCCCAAATCCCCGAATTCCCAATATTCACCAGTTTCCGAATTCTCAAATTTCCAAATTTCCGAAATACCAAATTTCCGAATTCTCAATATTCGCCAATTTCCGATTTTTCAAATTTCCAAATTTCCGAAATACCATATTTCCGAATTACCAAATCTCCGAATTCCCAAATCTCCGAATTCTCAATATTCACCAATTTCCGAATTCTCAAATTTCTAAATTTCCGAAATACCAAATTTCCGAATTACCAAATCTCCGAATTCCCAAATCTCCGAATTCCCAAATCCCCGAATTCCCAAATCCCCGAATTCCCAAATCCCCGAATTCTCAAATCCCTAAATTCCTAAATTTCCGAATTCTCAAATCCCCAAATTCCTAATATTCACCAATTCCCAAATCCCTGAATTCCCAAATCCCCGAATTCCCAAATCTCCAAATTCCCAAATCCCCAAATTCTCAATATTCCTAAATTCCCAAATTCCCAAATTACCAAATCTCCGAATTCTCAAATTCCTAAACTGCCAAAACAGCAAATTCTCAATTTCGTCTACGTTCAACCCTTCCAATTTTCAACTCAACAAACGAGTCGTACCGTTAAAACACGAACCCGATTCGTGGGAACGTTCTGAACCTGTCTCGAGCTACGTCTGGCTACGAATAATTTACAAACTGAAAGAATGTCTTCGTCAAAGGTTTCCCATGTGTAACAGAGTGCCAAAAAAATCTTGACTTGCACACAGAACACGTAGTCATTGCTTCATTGCGTCTTGCGTGAATCGCTATGAAGTGAAACGATTGTAGGAGAGTGAAAGTCTTTCTTAACACGTCTCTTGTCACCCTGCTCGATGTCGTCAGAGTCTCCTAATGTCCGAACACGCGATACCGCGTCCTCGGATACTAATCTTTGAACCCTATTTTGTTCTCTTTGCTTCTTTTTTTGCATTTGTTATGCGTCATATTATATTTGTTAGGGTTAGATTACATCTTTATTGAGATTACGTTATACAATTGTTAAGATTGAACTACATGGTTATTTAGTTTGGGGTATATTGTTAGTGAGGTTAGGTTAGTTTAGGTTATGTTATACAATTGACAAGATTAAATTACATTGTCATTCAGGTTAGGTTATATACTCTTTTAGGTTAGGTTATTTTAGGTTACATCAATTTGAAGGTTAGGTTACTTGTTAATGTCACAGAACATAATTACTGACATTAGAGTGCATATTTATTGAGATTATGTGACACACATATTAAGGTTAGGTTATATTAAATTACATCATTTTTGAAGCTAAGTTATATACTCCTTAAGGTTATGGTACATGATTATAATTATTGAAGTTAGATTACAGGTTTGTTAAAGTTAAATTATACAATTATTAAGGATATATTACATAATTATATTATTGATCAATTCTAAATAAACTTATAATATAGACAAACATTAAATAATTATTATTAATTATTAATAATAGACAAATTTTTTACAACATTTACGATATCATTACTATCAATTATTAATAAAAAGCGAATGTATTGTAACATTTACGATATCATTATTATTAATTTTAAAAAGAAATTGCTTTCACAGAAGTATAAATCAACCTTGATCGTTCAAGGACAGACAAATGAACCCAACAAAAACAAGATTGATCATTCAAGAATTAATTAATTACATAAGTCGACTCAGCGTTAAATAAAAAATTGAAGAAAGGTAAACAAAAAGTCTGTAAAACAACAAATTCAAATTACAAGAAGAATTTCGTTAATTTTATTAATATCATTCCATATCTGTTTTTTACTATAACACAACTTCTTTAACTTGGAACAAATTAATTTTCGCCAAGGTTCAACAACATTTTCCTGCAGCTAAGGATGTATTATAGCATCAAATATTGCTAGTCATCCACAAAAAATTAAATTCAAATATTACCTGCTACAAGGAAATAAATCTACAATTTTTATTTCACATCTTGATTACTCACTCCACTGAATATTAATGAGTATCAAATTCTTATGTCATACGTATCTACGAATAAATTTAAAAATAGAAGCCGCCGAAACTAGTTTCCAGAAATCCCGTTAATATAAGTAACCAATAGAAATACGTGCTTTGTAAAATATCCCGAATACGCATAATCATTTTCCTCGTTACGTCAAACGGATTCTAATAAACTATTTTGTTACAGATGAATTTTCAGAAGAAATTGATCGTGAAGCAAGAAGATTGTTACAAATTCTACCGGCGTATTATCCAGGTGTTGGTCGAGTGAGCCAAGAATGCAAAAGGGACGCTGGTATTTTTTATCGAGAACTTGCGAAATTTACTTTATGGGCCCTTAAAAGTAAGTACACGTATCTGGAAAGAATTTTAGAATGTTCCAATTTATCGATTGTTTTGTACCTTTTCGAAACATCTATTACATAGCTGAAACTTTGTGTAGTAACGGAGACTGGTGTGTAGAAATACGTGTTTAAAAGTTTGATAGACATTTTAATACTGTTTTTTCCTTGAATATTTCTGAATTTTTAGATTTTAGAGAAATTTTGAAGATTTTAGATATGTGGATTTGTAATTTTTCTGTTATATCTTCAAGTTTTAAAATTTTTAAGTTTCTACGGTTTTAGTATGACTTCAGATTTGTAAATGATTTATTAAATGTTCAATTTGTAAATTTTTTACAAACTTGTAAATGTTTGAATTATAGAATTATTATGTGCATAAATTTCTAAGATATCAAATTTGTAAATTTTCATTTTCTGCAACGCTTAACTTTCGAAATTTTCGTCTTCTACAACCCCTAACTTTCTGAATTTACATCGTCTGTAATTCGTAACTTTCTAAATTACCAACTTCTGCAACTTCTCACTTTCTAAATTTCCATGTTTAGCAACCCCTAACTTTTTAAATTTCCAACTGCTGTAACCCCTAACTTTCTACACTTCCATCTTCTGTAACCCCTAACTTTCTAAATCCCATCTTCTGCAACCTCTAACTTTCTAAATTTCCATCTTCTGTAATCCCTAACTTTGTGAATTTCCAAATCTTGAAATCCACACATTTGCAACTTTCAAAATTCGCAACCCCCTAAATTTCCAAATTCTCAAATTACCATAATCACAACTTTTCAGCATTTCAAATTTACAAATTTCTAATTCCTTAACTTCTCTAAATTTTTACACTTCTAACTTCTAGAATCTCTAAATTTACAAACTTCCATATTTCTAAAATAGCAAGCTTGCACATGTTTGGCTCCTCAAGTCTTCAAACTTGCAAATTTGCAAATCCCAAACTCTTACAAATTTTGAAACTGCCAAATTAACAAATCTCAAATTCCACAATTTCCAAATTATTGAATCAAAAAATTTCCAACTTATACCACATACATCAACCTTAACACAAACTCTATATTACTGTTACAATAATTATGCAATTACAAAAATATAATCATAAAAATTGTTATTAGGCTTATATTCATACAACTTTTTCACAGTTTTCATATTTTTGATACTGAATTGAATATTATTTTGAATATTAATGATTATTTAAATATGTTTAATTATTCATAAAATATGAAAACTTCAAATGAGTGCAAAAATGATGGTTTCAGTATTACTGTAAAATTTACAATAAAGCACACATTATTTTCGTGAGAACTTCGCAGAAAGCAGAAGATACCTATAATCTCATTTTCAAATCACAAAATAAAAATTCAGCAAGAGTTCTAGTCCCGCAAATAAAAATGTATTTATACAAAACAACATCGTCACTATGCTGTGTCTACCTGGCTACGTCTCACATATTCATTCTTCAAAAAAAAAAAAGTGAATGACATTCGCCATGTTCCATTCAAATTCAAACCACATCCGGTATAATACGTACTCTCGGCAGCAATATTAAACAATCGTACAAGTTTTGTTGTACAAATTTTTTTATCACATTAAAGATTAAAAATTGTTGATGATGCACCAGTATATAAGTTTTTGATTTTTGAGTTCTTTTAATTATGTGTAAGGAAGTAGTATTATAGAAGAGTTTAGTGTAGCACATTTTGAATTGTAGTTACAGAGGAATGTTGTTATAACGATTAGGTTGAGTTACATATAATGTGTATAGTCGTGTGGGACTGATTGTGTAGGTGAGGTCATAAACCTGCTAGAAGCTCCACAGTTTTAAGATACAAAATGTATAAATCTGAGAATTTGTAACTTTGTAATTTTGTATTTTCCAAATTTGAGAAATGAAGATTTGAAAATTGAAAACTTTAAGGATTTGAAGATTTAAGGATATATATTATATTTCTGGACAAGAAAATTTCTCACATTGAACTTGTAGATTTCTAACTTCATGAATTTCTGAACTCCCATATTTCTAAATGCAAAAATTTTAAATCAAAAAATTTCTGAGTTTAGGCACTCGATTTAGTTTCTAGCCACATAAGCTTCTCAATAACTAAATTTTCAAACCTGAAAATTAGAAAATTAAAAAACTTGAAACTATCTAACTTTCTAAATGTGAAAATTTCAAATGCTTATAGTACCCTAGATCTATGAATTTCTGAACAGCAGAATTTCTAAATTTGCACACTTGAAAGTTAATCCTTAACGTTCTCAAGCACCACCGATGAGCGACGTAAAAGTACTCCATTTGCTCTACGAGTTGTTCTGATCAACAAACACTACCCCAAGTACCCCAATAATTCAACTCAAGAACTCTTCATTTTTATTTACATTCATCGCAATTTTCTAACCTGACACTTTTATTTTTGTTACCAGTGTACGACGCAACGGCAAAAATGCCATCCGGTCTCCTGAGCGGAAACCTAAATCAATTTGGTGACTTCGATGAATGCATCGGAATCCAGGGAAGCGAAGGAATTCAAGGTCAATATTGCTTGACGTATCTGCAATTGAGTATCGACGAGACACGTTCAGATCTCAAGAACCTCGATCGCCTTCTGCATTCTCACTATGCTTTCAGAAGCAACATTACTGATGTAAGTACGTAAATATGTTTGTGTTCTCATTGACATACCAATGTGAAATTTCGCAATGTCAATGACATTTGGAAGATAATAAACATTCGAAGAAGTGTTTATTGCTTGTAGGATTGTAACACCCTCGTAACCCCTGTGGTACGACTTGTCAGGTGCGTCAGTCGGAACTGACCATTCACTGATATAATAATGAAAAGAGGAGTGTTATGTCTATTTTATATTCTGCGATTTTTAACTAGGAAAATTGTTGACTATGTAATTTGACTTAAACTTTGGGTGTTGAAGGTTTCAGTGGGACTTGTGTTATTTCTAGTGTGAGTGCGTCACAAGTTAGATTCAATGATTATGGGTTGAGGAAGATGTATTGCGTACATTCTTTTATGATTAATATTAGACACTGATTTATCCATAAATACATTGAAAATAATAATCTATAATAGGTGCATCTGATAATAAAATTTGCAAAATCCATAAATCTCCAATCCTCCAATAATTTTAAACTCTAAAATTCTAAAATTCTCAAATCCCTAAATTTCCTAAAGTGTTAAGGAAGATGTGTTGAGAACATTCTTTTAATATTTATACAATTTTTTTTCGAAACAAATACGTCTTTCTGGTCCAATAAACATATACTAAATTATTTGCAAAAGAACTGATTACAAAATATAAAATAAAATAAAAGAGATTAAAAACTAAAAATTGAAGAGACTCCAGATTTAAAATTGCATAATGTAATTCTAAAGTCTATATTAATACACAGAACATTGACGCAAAACTATATAGTGAATGAATACAAAATCGATCAATCAATTGACATGCAAGAGATATGTAAATCAAAGTGCCTCAGAAGAAATTTCTCAGAGAATAAAGAACATGTAGTCGAATCGCAGTTGTGTCGAAAACGAGAACGTAATATGAATTTTAAGTAAGACATCTGACACCTTAAAGCATGCAGATCATTCTAAATAGCATGATGACGCAGTTATGAGTTAATTTTAATTCTAAACTATGAATAGGTTCTGTTGTTCATATTTAACAAAAAAAAAAATGATAAAGTTATGCCACCGTATTATTAAACAATGACTCTAATTTTAGACATTAATTTGGTGTCAAAAAAACCTGTTTTGCAAGGCATTTTTGATAATTGTTTGTTTTATTTACTGTTTTCTAAAAGCCACATTTTTTAGATACGTTGTAGTAGTTAATATTGTGTAGATGAAAAGTAGGTTAATTGGACCTAACTGAACCTTAAATTAAGCAAACGTAACTAACTTAAGCACTATTGAAAGCTTCAAAGTATGACTTAAAATAGGAAGTCGAATAGGAAGTCATATATGAAGTCGAATCTAATCAAATTTAAACTAATTCACCTAATTCTTATTAAATCTTTGCTACTGAATAATACTATTTATGATGATTTATGGTAACTAACATAATTCTTACTAAATTCTTATTACTCAATAATACTATTCAAGATGATCCACCATGTCTAACCTAATCCTTACTAAATCCATACTACTCAATAATACTGTTCAAGATGATCCACCATGTCTAACCTAATCCTTACTAATTCATACTACTCAGTAATACTATTCAAGATGGTCCACCATGTCCAACCTAATCCTTACTAAATCCATACTACTCAGTAATACTATTCAAGATGGTCCACTATACCTAACTCAATAAAATTATAAATTAAACTTAACTAAATCTTTACTACTCAATTATATTATTCAAGATGGTCCATCATACCAAACCAAACCTGCTCTTAACCTACCTAGCCCATTCAAATCTCCACAATACTATTTAAGATAGTAATCTTGATAACATACAACATATTTGATTTAAATAAAATAATTTTCTATTTTTTAGTCAAATCAAGATCACTCCAAACTCATAGTGTAGTATACAGCATAATTCTATATATCCACAAATACATGTATCGTTTAAAAATGTCAAATAACATTAATATTTCATTAAAAAGAATTATTTAAACATTTTTTCACATTCAAATACATAGCGAATTGAAAAATAACTTCTGCTTAAAACCTTTTATTGTTAAAAGCATTTAAAAAATGGTGGTCATATATACCAAATGTATGATAAAAATAATTTCGAAATTCTCTTACTATTCTTGCTCGCTTTCTATTATGACCGTTAAGTCATACAAGCGTCATATCAATGTAATAGTTTTAGACAACGTAATTGTAGAACGCGATTCCTAGTTAGAGTTGTAACACGTTTCGCATTGAAATTACACCCTGTAGTCTGAGATGTGACAACAATACCAAAACATAGTTTACCAGATAGTTATTTCGTTTTTGCACAATCACTGAATCGATAAATTCTTGAATTACAAGCAGATATCTACAGCTACAAATTTTTCTGCATTAATATTTGAAATAATGATTTTGCACTTTTCATTTTGAAACAGATATAAATACAATTTTAATTTTTGGGCCTTGTATTTAAATGACACGACCTTGCAGTGATTCAAGGATTTACTTTGTTGCAAGTAGCGTTTCGAATTTATATTCTTTCGTTCATTACGTGGAAATAAAAGACCTCATTTAAAAATTTGAAAGTGACCTTTGAGTACACTTCATGATGTTTTACCTTGTTAGTCACATGGCTTATATATTTATTTCTTTTAAGAAATGTTCAAAGCATTAAGATGGTGTGAAGTAAGTGCAGACTCGTTTTTTCAAAGTTGGTATTTAAACGTAAGTATTTTCAGTCTGCTATGTAAATAGTTAACGCTGTCGATATCGAACGCTTTGCACAATACTATTTAATTAATATTAGAACCTTAATTTTCCTTGTACATTTTGATTTTGATAGGAAATTGTTTAAAATGTCAACTACTCGGCACTTTCCCCGAAAATGGGGTAAGAGCGTAACTTGAAGTTAAATACTTTGAAACTTTATTTCATGTGCAATGGGGTAAGAGCAGAATTATTAACAAATCTGCTATAAAATTCTTTTTACTGCATTATACAAGTACTCTATACTGCAAACAAGTACTTAGCTGAAATATAAAAGGGGATATAGTGAAACAAACATACTAAATGGAGAAATTTCGCTCATATTATAATAAAAATAGCCTGTATACGCACTTGCCCCGTTTACGAACTTACTCCATTTCACCTTATGAAAAAAAAATTATTTTCTGACGAAATTCTCCAGTTTAAATATTTTTTATTTTCTAGCCTGGACACAGAGTACCCCGATTCAATATAGTGAACTGGGGAGTATGTACACCAGCATCATGTAGTTCCAAAGATGTCGAAACGTCTGTTCGTGACATTGTCACAAGATACACCTCTCAAACAGGTCTCAAGGTTACAGTGAAGGTGAATGAAGAAATGTGTCAAGTAAAGAAAGAATCTATTCCAAAGGATACCATGTATGTTAGGTAAATGTCACCATTTTTTTATAAAAATAAATTATTTATTAAAACTAACTTTTTAACACGTTGACTGTAAATGAATATACTTCTTTTTCTTCGAACAATATAACAAATATAAATTAAATTAAATTAATGTGCAAATTCTCAAAAATTTATTTTACGATTAAATGTTATATTACTGAACCATCAAAGCTACCTATGGTATTTTATTATTGCGAGAATTCAAAATGTAATCAAAGTGGAGGGTGACGCAAAATGGCGGCGTTAGCGAATGAAATAACAGTCAATATGTTAAAACAATGTTTATACAAGGCTTCAATAAAGCAATATTTTTTTTCAGTTTATTGTTTATGGCCATGTTTGTTTTAACAATCATAGCAGCATACTATGATCACTACGAAATACCTACTAATGAGCTACTGCTATGTTTCTCCTTAAAACGTAATTATAAGAAGCTTGTATCGTTAGAACGAAGTCAGAATGACATACCTACGCTCCATGGTGTGCGAGCAATAAACGCTGCAATGTTGCTTTTAGCTCACAAAAGCATGGCTCTTTTTTTTAACCCGTATGTAAATAGAACAAATATGAGTGAGGTATGATTGCATTATTTGAAAATATTGGTATTATGCGGCGTCAAATCGGTTTCTTTTTAAATTGTATTAGCATATTGCGGTGGACAACATTTCTGGAGTAAAATTGAGATGGCTGAAGTAATTTTGATTTGAGGGATCAATATTGTAATGATTCCAAATTTATAAATTACTAACTTTGCAAATAATCAAAATTCTACACCTTTTGAAAATTTCAAAAAGATCTAAATTATCAAATTTTCAAACTTTCAAATTATTAAATTTCCAGAGTACTAAATTCCCAAATTCCAAATTTTCCAATTTCCAAATTCTCCAAATTCCAAATTTCCCAAATTTTCAATATTCCAAATTCCCCAAATTCCAAATTAAAAATTCCCCAAATATCAAATTCCATAAATTCCATATTCTCCAAATTCCCCAAATTCTCAAATTCCTGAATTTCCAAATTGCTAAATTGCCAAATTTTCAAATCACAAAACTTGTTTTATTCCCAACTCCCCACATTCCTAAATATCTCAATTCTTCAAAATTCATATGTATTACATCATACAGTAGACTTTTCTTATATTATCACCACTATCTACTATACATTATTTAAAAAAAAAACAATGCAAATTAAAAAGTAATCGATTTGACACAAAATCATCATGAACCGATTTGACAACTGTAAAATGTACTTTTAGTACCTTGGTAAACCATGGACAGTGATAGGAAGAGCAGCTAGTCTTTACACTGATCCATTCATAATGCTCTCAGGACTTCTAACAGCGTACTCTTTTATTGGAAAATTAAAGAAGACTGGAAACTTAGATATAAAAAATGAATATTTATCTCGTCTGATTAGGTAATAAACATAATTTATACTTTAATATCAGTAACTAACAAATTACCTTTAATCTATATGTATTGCTTGATTCTTAATAAACATTTTTTCTTTTTCAGACTAGTTCCGTCATTAGCGGCATTAATGTTATTTTGCACTTATATAATGCCACACATTGGTTCCGGACCGCAATGGAACTTGGTAGTAACTGAACATGCAAATATTTGTAAAAGAACATGGTGGAAAAATTTTCTGTTTATACATAATTATTTTGGATTCGAATCAATGGTACAAAATTACATTTTATGAAATTGAAAGAACAAATGTATTGAGAAGTACTTTATAAGCACCTTCTTTTATTTTAGTGTCTCACACATACTCATCATTTAGGTATAGATACTCAACTTTTTATGTTGTCTCCTGTAATGGTACTTCTTCTTTATAAAAGTCCAAAGATTGGAGCTATTATACTTGCTATTTGTGCACTATTTTCGACTGCACTCCGATATTTTGTAACATATTATAAACAATTGAGTAACTACATTTTCTTTGGCACATCGTAAGTAATAATATTAAGGATACAATCATTTATTTCAACTATGCTTATCAATATAAATCAGGCACCTTAATTATATTACATTGAACATCCTATATGTATAATTTTTATGGTGTATACATGTTCACAGAATTAAGCAATTATTTGAAACTGCGAATTACTCGTACACTCTACCATCCCATAGGCTGACTGTTTATATACTAGGAATTTCTGTGGGTTATTTATTAAGATATTTGCCTAGGGATTATAAGATGAATAAAGTAAGCAAATATATCTACAAACATTTTCAAAGTATGAAATCATTCAATTTAATAGTTTTTTTTTCATGTATGTTTAGATATCTTTACAAATAGGTTGGATTGTGTGCACCATAATGTTCTGTTTAGCATTTTTTGGTCCTGCACATATGGGATCAATAAGTTACAAATATAATGCAGTAGATGCAGCGATGTACAATGCATTTGCTCCTATTGGTTGGTGTGCCATTTTTGCTTGGGTCATTATAATGCACTATACAGGAAATACAAATGGTAATTATATTATAAAGAATAAGTGGTTGTTTGAAAAAATTAAAATGTAGAATATAGAAAATGTTTAGAATAAATTAAAATGTACATTTAATTTCAGGTTGGCTTAGTAGGTTTTTATCATGGAGAGGGTTTTTGATCACTACGAGAATCAGTTATGCGATATATCTGACCCAATTTCCCATATATTTTTACAATGTAGGAAAAACCAGAAGTGCTGAACATTATGAATTCTTTAGTATGCAAGTAAGTTATCATATCTTTTTATGAAACCTTTCATATATCATATACAAGTACAGATATAATGTTAGAATCTATTTTTTTGCAGTTCAACTTGAACGAATTTGTATGGATCATTGTTTTATCAATAACTCTTACTTTACTAGTTGACACACCAGTGCAAAATATTAAAAATTATATGATGAAAAAATCTCCAGTGCCAGAGCCTACGACAAAACTACTGAAAATACAATAATTGTATTTTACCAAATATTTATTTGTACAATCAAAACTATTGTAAATAATGTTTAAAATTTTCACCTTTTGCAATTAAAATCTCTAGACTTGCCCTCATTTATGACATTAATTAAGATATAATAATTAAGAATATTTGTAATTTATATAAATATTTTCACGATTTATATAAATACTTGTAAATATCTATTTTTGTAATTTTAATTTTATATATTTACAAAATATTATAAATTTTATGTACAATTTGTACCTAATTAATTTAATCCAATGTTATTTATTTCCAAATACCTTTTTTATTACTATTTTATGTTTGAAAATCTATTTTAAAATATATCGTTTAACAAATCCGATGTTTCATTCTTTTTTAATTTTCTATTGGAAAGTTTTGTTATCTTATTCTTTGTCATAGCTACTGATTATTATTAAAATATTAATATATCATTTAGATTACTGAATTTGTTTCCTTTATTATCCCAATTCAGAATATAGTGAAAAATGACATATATCTGTTTACAATTGTAATAACATTTAACAGGTTAAACACAGAATAGGTAAAATATAAAATTTTAAAATATATGCATGCGTATATATTACTTAAATATATTTTGCTATTATAGTGCAACTTATTTTAATTAAAACATATTACTATTTGCAAAAGATTATACAACCTTCTCTAAGAGATTATTACTTCATACAATGAAACCCCCGAATCTTAGTAACATTCACTACTATTTTCAATTTCAAATATCTGCGAACAATCTTGCAACCTATATCTGTAGATACAGGGGTTTTAATGCATATGTATATAAAAATGCAACTAGAATTCTATGGTTGTATTTTAAGAAACCTTAACTTACAAATATGAAAAACAAAAATGTGTTTAATAATATTTACAGTATAATCATTTAGAAATTATGATTTTATTATAAACTCTTAAATACATAAACATGGCAAATACCGGAATTACGAAAAAAACAACATAAACGAAAGTCAAAATAAAGTAAAAAGGTTAAAGTAATTCATACGAGACGCAACGAGCATTTAAATTGAGATCAATATAATATGTAATCATAATGTTTCGTTTTTTAAAGTATTAAAAGTAAAAATTTCTATTATTCATTATATTCTTATTTCTAGAAACATTATTCATATATATTAATGATTAAAAGCAGAAGTGTGTAATAGTTACATGTAATCATTTATTGCATTAATGAAGCTTTATAGTACTTAACTATTAATTATATATTATGACTGTTAATTAGAAATATATTACTAATATACTTTCAGTTACATATTATAATCAAATAAAATAATTGTAAAAGATATAACTACGTCGGAAATAACTATATAATAGGATTTTTTGTTCAGATGTGTCTTTTAAATTCAATATTTCTTCAAAAACTAGTAAATAATAATATGTGTAATTGGGTAATATACATGAAAGCATTTCAACAGTGGCTATTTTATATAATATATAAATTTATATACCTGTCAATTACTGCTTCCAATTTTCTGAACTAAAATTCTTCAGATACTTAAGAAAAATCTCGATTTGTTAATACCGCAGGAGCAATTAATGACCAAACATATAATCCTAAGCACATCCAGGAAGATATAATTTTCACCCACATGGAAGCAACATTGGAATTCAAAGTATCCAAATTGGAATTTGGTCTGTAAAATAATTATTATTTAGATGTTTAGAACAAAAGATTACACAATTTTGTTCTAAAATAAATAATAAAATACTTACTTATACCAGTTTGTAAGTGTCATCATAACATATAAAGTAGCAAGAGCAAACATAAGATGGAAGAAACTCCAGTTGTAAGCTACCGACTCCTCTTCATTGTCCCAAACTTTTGCTTCGTTTCCAGCCTCAGAATCCGGGTTACGACCTTCTACCGGAGTATAATCTGGTTACATTTAGGAAAACGAGAAATAACTTAAAGAAAACATCTAAACTACAGTGCTTTATCAATTTCTCAAATGTGCCTGTTAGGATTATTAGCATAGTAACATCACCAGGTACTATCACTAATATTTATAAAATGTTTAATAACATATATTTTATAACATCATAATTATACTGCAATAAAAATATCTAATGTTCATCGTAAAACACTGACTACTAATATTTGATAAATCAAAAGAAAGTATCAGAAAACGAAAAGCGAAAATATATAAAACAGTGAAAGCAGACACACGCTAATTACAAAGTAAACATATTTTTGCCAAAAACTATAAACTTTGGAAATATATCTTATATTTTCCGCAAAACCTATTATTTGGCGCGCAACAACTACTACATATACTATATCTATTAAAAATTAAAAACTAACTAATAAATTTACATGAATATGTAAAAATATAAAATTTCATACATGTAGCATGGTGATAAATTTTTCAATGATAAAATAAAATAGAAAAGATAGAAATATCAAATTTAAAATCTATTTTAACGTAATAGTGTGTGCCTACCTCCGTTGTCTATAAGATTCTGGTCTTCTGTATTCCTAACTGTACAAAGAAAAAGTAATTAATTAAAAAGATTTTAATAAATTATTAATATACGTTTAAAAGTATAAACACATAATATTTCTAAAAAATATAAATAGTTCGAGTTAATTTAATTTACTTTAAA
Organism: Megachile leachella; assembly: GCA_963576845.1. Taxonomy (NCBI): domain Eukaryota; kingdom Metazoa; phylum Arthropoda; class Insecta; order Hymenoptera; family Megachilidae; genus Megachile; species Megachile leachella. The sequence continues at coordinate 6,777,935 of OY756255.1, read as the reverse complement.
ACTAATTTAAATTACAGACAGCATCCAGTAACTATAAATTATGTATAGATTATATTTTTACATACCAGCTCCATTATCCTTAACCAGAACGTTTTCGGACATCGTAATCTTTGATGATTTGGATGCAGTACGTAAAGAACTATACAATACACAGCTGAACCATATGATTAAACCAATGATACTTTCTTTATCAAAAGCAACACGATTTTGAGCATCAGGATCATTGCCAGAAATCAACTGTAGGAATCCAGGATTACATGTATGCTCTGTAAATAACAAAAAATTTAATATTTAGAAATGCATATAAATATCATTAATGTAGATACATTACTTAAAGTGAATCATATACCTGGATTGTTTGAAATTCCACTCCAAGTTAGATAAACAACATATAATGAAACAATAGATGATTGCAGTAGGCCAGAACGTGGATGATGTTCTTGCACTACTGGAAGAATTGATATGGCACTAGTAATTACGCACAAGATCAAATTAAATGATATGAAAAATTTGTTCAATTCACAGCTATCTGCCTACAATTGAAAAAGACAACAGATTTTAGTTATGCTAACATAACAACTAAATTACATTAAAAGATGGGAGAATCTTACATGTGTAAAGTATACATAAAGCAATACAATTCCTGTGATAGAAACAGCATAGTTAAACAGTGTTGCTCCCAAAAGTGCAGCATACCTGTGTAATCCATTAAATTATAAACATTTTACAATAAATTAAACAAAAAATGATGCTATGCAGGACTATACATACCATCCTTTTGATTCAGTCTCTTCATAATTTCCTACCCAAGCATCTGCCCATGAATGGGCGAAATCAACTATAAGAATTAACTGAATAATAATAAAGAGGAAACCTCCTATCATTCCAAAATACATCCATGTTACTCCAAATGATGTTTCAGGAATAAAAAAGGCACCAATAATTCCACCAATTATTAAAAGGTATTTAATAGCCCAGAACCTAGAATAGAAAATTGCATAATAAAACTATTCTTCAAAAATATACAACACATGATAGTACAATCTATCATACCCATTTTGTATAGGAGCCCGAGGATCTTTAGAGCTTCTTACTCTGATCATTATGATTGACATCAAGAAGAAATAAAGAGCTATGATAAAACATATTCTATACACGGCTAAGTAACCAACAGCAGATTTACAATCAACGGCAAATGTTGAAGGAATATAATTTGTACTATTGGAACAAAAAGGTACCTGCAATTATAATGCAAATAAAGAATATGTAAAGAAGAATTATTTCTCAGAAATAATTTGATCCTGTGTTTCAAAGTACCTTTTTAAGGGCATCCTGTAAACCAGGAGCCAATGTAATACAAGCAGCAATAGTACCCAACATTAATAATAGTGCATACATAATGCGAGTACTTGTACTATTACGGCAAGTTGGACATTGGGAACAACAGAAACTACAGGCTGTGCTCCCACAAAGGCAGGCAAGCTATATGACAAAACATACAAATTGATATAAATTATGTAATGGCTCATCCTGTATACTGAATAAATAAGCATTAATGATATTCAGAATCTCAGACCAACATTTGTTATTCATTCTTTAAATCTTTTAATAACTATTATCCAATAATCTTCCTTATCATAATATCTTCATATCTATAGTTATGATAGTCATTCAAATCATTTTATTTTTTTTATTATTAATGTCTTTTATATGCATAATAAACTTTGAAAACATGTTACAATATTTAAAAAATATAAATTTGTATAAGGAAAATTTATTCAGCCTTTGAATATTTAAATAAAATTGTTTAAGTACAAACATTTGCATGTTAAAAGAATATTGATGTATTTCTCTATAGTGCTTATAAATATAGCACAAGGTAATAATACAATTAAAGACACAATGAGATTTTTGTAGTACAATCAAACTTCGGTTTAATAGTGATTTATTAAAGAAAAAGCATAATGTCGAAATATAGCTTTTAAACCTAACAAATTATATTTATAACAAAAATTCAAGTTGAAATTTGTACGTGAAATGTTTTTGACTGCAACAAATTCAACATTATTTATTTACTCCTTTACCTGGGCCGTGGAACAAATGAGACCCATTGTGATATTCTTCTTTGATCAGTTTATTGAATAATATAATAAGACGCACAATTTACACTATCATTAATTGCACCATATATTACAAAAGAACAAACAATACAATAACAATGGCGTCCTGACAGATAAGTAAGCCAGGTAAACCACCTCTTAGTATCAGCTGACTTATGCGCATATACTTTTATCATAGACAAAATATTAATGTAGATTTGTCTTTTATCGGAATTTACACGAGTTCAGAGGCATATGAACAAAGCATAATGAACCAAATAAAGTAGATTTAGGACCGCATGTGAGGAAACTGGGAAACCCTCGCCTCTCTCCGTCGCTCTCTAAATAAAAGACAAAGACAGCAGCAATTTCATTGTCTAAGAATTTTGAGGCGAAGAAGCAATATCTTTTCGTACTTTCTTTCTTAAAATATTCTTTATATGATTATACAAGATGCTATAGAGTCCAATTTTGCAATCTGACTTTTATAATTGTATAAAAAATGTATAAAAATATATGTTTCAAAAACCTTTGAATTCAATCGATTTGCGCGGAATGTAAAAAAGTATGACTTTCTATAGAACGAATAATCGAACTTGACGATGTAAACACAATTTATAATCAATACAACTACGAACGTTTGTTGTAATATTTTACATCAAAAGATTTAACAATTGAGCTGAATTTAAAAACTCATGTAATTGATAGTTTTAAAAATAACCTTTAAAGTATTTATTTAAAACGCAATAAAATCGTTTGGGGTTTAAAGAAAAAGATTGATGAAATACTTGTTACAAGTGTTAATTAAAGCTTTGATTTTTATCCATTATAAATTATAATCTTTATATAAAAATAAATCAATAATCGCGATACTAAGTTACTTTTATAAAATTCATCTAATTCCATAAAAACATGAAGCAATTGCTGAGGTATCTCATAGATGATTACGTGTTTCAATTATATTTTTGGATTTCTTAAATTTCCTTGCATGTAATGTAGTAATTGATTGGTTTTCAAACACGTTTGACCTCTGTAAAAGAAATTGGAACCATTGCAATTCAAGTTGGTTGAAATGTGACTAATAACTCGATATATGTATGAGGTCATCCAAAGCACGTTGATACTTCAACATTGTTGGAGGTGTAAGCGCAAATTATTAGCGGAACGAAGTTCGTTATAACACTTGCATATAACTTGAAATTTACACGTAAAACTAATTTTAAGCTATAAATAACACGTGTACGCATTTACAATCTATTTTAAGAAATAAACTAATTTTAAATATTGCATAATCTACTGCCTACAATGTGATAGTTACTGCGTATATATATAAAATTTTTGTGCGTATTTTTGACTTTTAATATATGCTTCTAATTACTTGCTTATAAATGCTAATATGTGCTTATAAACGAAAAACTTTGCTAATAACTTTAATTGTACAAATGTTGCATTAAGATGCTAAATGTTGCTTAAACTAATTAATAACAATTTATTTAAATATTATTTTAAAGAATTTTTATAGTTTCTTTGTAGTTATTTTATACTTAATTTTATTTTGAATTACATCTTACTGAACATTTGTATTCACTCATATGTAAATATTTAGAGGTAATTTTTATTGTATCAGCATAAAATATTTGATATGATGAAAAGCCATAATCATGATGTCAAATTATACTTCATGATTATTATGATTAATGTCATTCTTAATGTGATTTGTATCAGTTATGAATAATAACAAATATCTAGATAATTATAAATAAACTTAATAAATAATTGTTACTTTTATCGCTCTTTGTTTTGCTTCTTTGTTTTGATCTATAAAATTTATTATATATTAAATACAATATATATTAAATACAATAATAAATCATTTATAAAGTAACTGGTAAAATAATTGTTTTAATTTTCTTTCTGCTATCTCATTTTTATATGACATTGTATTGCATTAAAAGATTTGTATTGTTGAGGAAATTTTTCATGTATAAATGTAATATTTCTTTCACAGGCATGTTAAAAGGATAAATTAACTAAAAAACAAAAAATTTATTTTTATACATAACAAAAGTTATGTAAATTATTACAAAAAATAATAAGAAATAAAATACTGATAAATTGTAACTTATTAAATATTTAATAAAATGGAAGACAAATGCGAAGAGAGTAAGCGCCCTAAAATAAACTGGCCATATATGACCATAAGTTCATTGACTATATCATTTTTAACCAAGTTGGCAACTGCTGGTATTATTTGGGGATGGGGATATCTAAATTTAAATATGGCTTGGTTAATTGCACCAATTGCTTTGGCAGCATGGAAACAAGAACGTAGAAAAGATAATGAGTTAAGAGTAATAACTGCACAAGCCACTGTAATGGCCAAAGAAAAAGAATTAATAATTGATCGATTAAATGAACTACCTTCCTGGGTTTACTTTCCTGATTTTGATAGAGCTGAATGGTTAAATAAAGTAGGACAATTTTGTTATTAAAGTTTTCCTTTATTCTTGCTGGTTTATTCTTGAATTTAATTGAATTTACTTTTTAAGGTTTTATATAAAGTCTGGCCAAGCATTAATCAATTTTCACGTGAACTCTGCAAGCAAACTATAGAGCCTGCTATTGTTGAGAAACTGGCAGAGTATAAAGTAAAGGGGTTTCAATTTGAAAGATTAGTTTTGGGACGCATTGTAAGTTGATGTTGGTATTTTAATTGCTAATTGATATCTGTATTATTATCATAATTATACATGCAATAATTAATTTGTATTTGTATTTATAGCCCTTAAAAATTTATGGAATTAAAGCATATGATAAAAACACCTCAAGAAATGAAGTTATCATAGATGCTGACCTTATGTATGTGTTATTTATCTATATTAATATTTTCTGTTGTATTACATTTATTACTCCTCATATTTCTTTAATATTACCTTTTAATATTCTCCTAAATAATTTTATAGGTATGCAGGGGATTGTGATATTACGTTTTCTGTTGGAAATATAAAAGGTGGCATTAAAGATTTTCAGGTAACTACTGGTGAATACAAGTACTATTATCATCTGTTATTTTATTACTTACATTTATTATTAACTTTTAGATACGTGGAATGATGAGAATAGTTTTGAAACCATTATTATCTGCAATGCCAATAGTTGGAGGTGTTCAAGCATTTTTCCTAAACCCCCCAGCTATTAACTTTAACTTGGTGGGAATAGCAGATGTTCTTGATTTACCCGGATTTAAGTAAGAATAACTATGTACTACAAAATTAATATATAATGTTTTCAATTTATTAATAATTATCATTAATAACATTTTACAGTGAGATTTTAAGGAAAACAATAGTTGAACAAATAGGAGCTTTTGTAGTATTACCAAATAAAATTGTTATCCCATTAAGTGACTCAGTACCAGTTGAATCATTAAAAATACCAGAGCCTGAAGTAAATCATATATTTATAAATATTCTTAATTTTAAACATAAGCAAACATAAAATAATAAACTATTCTTTGTGTAGGGTGTTTTAAGAATTCATGTAGTAGAAGCAAAGCACCTTATGAAGAAAGATATTGGAGTATTGGGTAAAGGTAAATCCGATCCATATGCTGTTATAAATGTTGGAGCACAAGAATTTAGAACAAAAACGATCGATAATACTGTAAATCCAAAATGGGATTTCTGGTGTGAGGTATGTACAACCTACATTTACATGAAGTTAAATATTTACTGCACGTTTTTGACTAAAATTTTTCCTTCAAAGTCATACAAATTTTCAAGTATAACATTTTTTACATGGTAAGAAATAGTTTTTTAAATGTATGGAAACACAATTTAGTAAGTATTTATTACCTAAGGATATATACAACATTCTAAGACATTACATTGTTTTCTTTGATTTCGCAATTTAGCTTCATAATTTTATCATCATATTAGTCTTATTATTTTTCTATGTTTATACACCACTTATAGGATGTTGTCAGTCTAATATTTTAACGATTTAATATACTGCAATAAATGAGTGAATTGTTCTTTAGTTTAGAAATGCATAATATTATTATATTACAATAGCTAGAGCTTTAATCCTATAGACTGGAAACATCTTAATTTATATTAATCTAATTCAGTTTCATAGTAAGTACGTATGTATGTATGTTACGTGTGATGTGTTATGTGGAACCAGTGTGCTGTGATGTCGGCCATTGCTCAACAAATTACTGTGCTGCTGTGGGACTATGATGATACTAAGGGTGATGAAAGTCTAGGAAGGTATGAAAATATAGTGTTTTACATTTATTTTACAAAAGCTTTGTATTAAAGATAAAATGCATTACACAAATTTATTATTTTCTTTTATTTACTATGTCGCTGTTTTATTCTAGTAAATTTTTAAATAATTAGAACCTGATTTATATTAATGTATTCGCTATTTAATTACACCCCACTTATTTTTATAATATATTTTTATTTATAATGCACATTAACAATATTGCTATTATTTATGTAAAACAGAGGCATGTTTGTGTCGTGTTAATTTATGGTATTTGAACAGCTCAGAATTGAATTCTCAATTTCACTTTCTAAGAACTTTATGTTGTTCAAAACTCAATGAACTTATCCACAATGATTAATTAATTTATAGCTTCTGAGTTGCTCATAATATTAGATATGTGAGTGGTGTTTGAATGCATATTCATTGTATCATCAATCATTTAGTGCTTTATAATATATATATGACATTAAATTTATCATACATAATACTAGATGTTTTAGCACTGAAGTAAAATTATAACTAACTTGTTTCAACTCTTAATGGCTAAGTACTTAAAGGTTGTAGAGCATCTAACAAATACACGGCAGACCCTGGTTTAATCATCTTATTACACCAACGTTTCTTGCAATATTCTTTTGTATATAAAATTTGGTTATGTTGAATAGAGTACACCTCGCCGATTTCAATAATACGTTAATCGTTAACAAATTTTCAATTTACAACTTTAAAACCATGTCATTATTACACATCAAATATGGTAGTATCATTTTGTCAATTAATGGATTACATATAAACGGAAGCAAATAAGCTCATAATAAATTTACTCATTCTTCACTATACATATTTGATCATTGGTCGCCAGGACAATATTGTTTCAAAAGGCACATTAAATACAAATGCCTTCCTAAACTAAATAGTCTCCATGAGGATCACCTAAATTTTTTATTTTATAAGATACGAACTTAATTCATTACTCCTTAGGACGAGAATAAGATTATTGTGCAAATTTTAGATTTTACTTTATACACAATATGTTTATGTTCCTTGATAACATGGTATAACTGTTGAACACGAAACATTTTATAGTTGTAACTTAATTTTGAGGTAGTTTTGTTGCATTATAATTGATAAACAGAAATGATAAATTTTAATTAGTATTATTGTACTACACGTTAACTTAGTATACTATGGATGTTGTATTAATGTGATTATTAGTAATGTGTAAAAATAATTTAAATTGCTAATAATGTGCTATATGTTTTGTAATTGTGTATATACGTATATTTTGGCTTTGAGTTGAATTTAGTTCAATTATTTTTATTGCAATCAGAATTTATTTATCAGAACTATAACAAATGTAATAATTTTATTTTACTTACACTATAAATTCTCTTATTTAATTTTTTAATCAGTTTAATAATTAATAATTGATTTAGCAAAAATATAATTTTTGGTAGCAAGTTTACCTACATTTACATGATCACAGTATGTATTTACTCAAGTTTTAGTTGATTTTATAACATATAGCATTGTAATAACCTTATAAATTGTTTTTTAAAAATAGAGCCATGGATTTATTATACCCAGGTACCCAAATACTGGAGCTAGACATTATCTAGACACAAAATGTATGTATGTTCTATTAGAATCTACACTCAGATAATCTTTTACCTAGATAATGACCAACTCTGGTATGTGGATATTCGGGAATCATAAATTCGCGGCTCGTTTCAAAAACCAATTTGTTTGTTTCACATGATTGATTAATGTGATAAAGGAAACTAAACTAAATTATATGATAACAGTTTTTAATGGAAAAGAGCTTGGGAGCTTGCTACAACATGGTGCTTATCCACTTGTTTGACAAAGATAATGCTGGTCAAGATGATCCACTTGGCAGGTACTGCTGCTTCTAACAAGTATAATTATTCAGGCATAGAATGCATTTAGAAGCTCGTATAGAACGTAGAAACATTTCTAGTTTAGAGGAATGTTACTCCTTATTCTGTGCTGTAAGTTATGTATGCTCAAGTGTAACATAGGCTTCTTTGGATGAAGAATAAGCGTAAGAGGAAAAACTCCTTCTTATTTGCTTTTGATTTTGGGAACATTCAGGAAGGAATTGTCTGGGCTCTATCAAAGTTCTTCTTAAGTTTTTTGTAAACCTAGGAATCTGGAAACCTAGGAATCTCAGAACTTAGGATGCTGGATGAATTAAGGAGAACTTAGAACTTGGTAACCTAAAGAGAGTCTAGTCACTTTTCCCCTTATGCTTTCTTCTAATTAAATGAAGTCAGCAAAGAGGCCCATGTTGTATCTGAGTATACTATGCATTATTTTCCAAAATAAAAATTATAATGCTACTATAATGCATGTAAGGACGATTTTGCAAAAATATAAAAATATGTAGAGTATATATTGAAAATTAGGATATTTTGTTTCATATAGTATTTAGAAAAGGTTGGTGCATTCAAGGGTTTGTCTTTGTTGTCATACTTGTTTCTCCAAAACAAATATTTTTATTTGATATATCTTTTCTTATTGTAAAAAGCAATGAAGATATTTCAAATTTAAAACTTGGATGATTCACCTTATGACATCATATTATTGTATACTTGAAGAAGCTTTATTTGTATCATAAGAAGAATGCTACTTAAATGGTTGTGAATGTACATGATGTACATTAGATTATTTGTTTTGTTTTCCTTTTCAGAGATTATTTATAAAGAGTGTTTCAGATAGAATAGTAACTATGCCGTATTTGAAGTAATTATTCAGTATTATATATTAATAAAATATATTATCTTAGCTTTAAAATTGTGAGATAAAAGAAATCTGAAATAAACAAAATAATCATTTTGGAGCATCTTGCACATAAGAATTTCGCGCTAGCTTAAATAATAATAATAAAATGTTATGTTCTCTGTGACTTTGAATAATCATTCTGCATTTCATCATTCTTGAACTCACATTTTAACCTTTTATAACCTGATGGTCTTTGTAGCACCTACTAACACTAAAGTATTGCTCTAAACTAAATGAGCCTTGATTGGGGTAGGATTTGTAAATAATACTTCTTTGAAATCTCAATTTTTATTGAAAAAAAAAAAGTAACCTTATCATAATTCAGGACTTAATTCAGGACATAATTCTTTTTTCTGTTATGCCTCACACTGTATCCTTACAACCTTGTAATTCTTACTTCTTTGATCCTCATCATTTGGCATCAAACATTTTTCCTACGTTCGTATTTCAAGTTTTGAGACACTTACAATTATTGGCATAATCCTGAATACAGTAGAGATTGGTTAAACGCCCACAGTCTGGACCACATCAAAATGCTTAGGATGATAGATGTATGAATGAAATATTAATACTTGGCAGTAGAATACGATTTTGTTCGCTCGCTATCGGCCCGCTTGCTATCGGCCTGCTCGCTATTGGCTCGTTCGCTAATGATCCGTTAATATTGTTACAAAATTTGAAAGAATGTGTGCGTTGCACTTGTGTGATCAAATAAACATACTGTAGTTTATCAATCCAGTTTCAAGCATTTGTGAGAATAATGACAAATGATTAACCAGACTCTACTGCATCTGCATTTCTTAAGCATACTCACTCATTCACTCATGCTACATATTCGCGTACTCTACACTATACCATCACTATTATGTATGCTAATTTAAGTTGATTCATAATTCATAACATGTTCCATAGCTATTAAGATTATTACTGTAATGTCTTCATTTTTTCAATCGTATGAGAAATTAAAATGTCGACGATGTCTCTAAATGTTTAAAAAGTCGACGTTGTTTTCCTCCAAAAAATTCAATAACTTCTACTTTTTGTCAAATGCTTAAATATTGCATATTTAATCTTTTAAATTTTTTTTAAACTTTATATAACAGAAATAAAAAATGAATAAGTGGGCCAATGACCATAGCAGTCGACGCCCAAATATTAAAACAACAACAACAACAAAAAATGAATAAATATAAGTTATAACAACTTTAAACTTGTTAGTGAATTATGGATCACCTTGCATTAATTTTATTTATATTAAATAAGTTATAATATTAAATATACCATTATATTTTGTTTTATTAATACAGGGCTACAATTGAAGTCAGTAGAGTAAAGAAGAAAGGAAATATTGATACAGTAAGTACAAGTTATTAGATATAATTTTATGTGTAATAATATATTATACCAATAAGATTATCTTTGTAGTGGGTGTCATTAGAACAAGCTAAACATGGAATGGTTCATTTAAGATTAACATGGTTTCAACTTTCAAAAAATGTTGCTGATCTGAAAACTGTATGTATCTTCAGTATAATAGTTTATGTGTATAAAACATTTTTAATTATTTCATCTCTTTAATTCACACAGGCTTTAATTGAAACACAAGAACTTCGTGTAACATCAATGAGTACAGCTCTTCTTATTCTTTATATTGATTCAGCTAAGAATTTACCAGTAAGTATAAACTTTATTGATTTATAACAATAAGCTAGCATTAGTGAAATAATAGTTCCAATGAATATGCATCATTTTGAAACTGTTTCCTCTGTGTCGAACAAATAATAATAAGAAAGTTACTATTATTTCATAATTAATCACAAATTATAAGAGTTTCATTTTCTTCCCTCTGTGACAGTTAAAGCATTAATATGACAGGAGTTCAAAAATCATAATGAGTAAATCAAATTATGGTAAAAGTCTTAAATAAACTGTGCCATTTCAGTGTATTCGAGGAAGTAAACAACCAGATGTTTATCTTGAAGCAAGTGTTGGTGGAAGCACAAAAAGAACAGCTACAATGCTACGTTCTTGTGATCCAATATGGGAACAAGGTTTTACCTTTTTAGTTAGTAATCCAGAAACCGGAATTTTGCACATAAAGGTTAAACATATTTTCTAATATTTTATTTTTTTTTTTCAGCATAAAAAGTATACGTCTAATATATATCAAATTTTAGATTACAGATGAAAAAACTGGTCTTATAATAGGAGAAATGAGTTACAATATCTCGTTGCTTCTGAAAGAGAATAATCTAGAACTTTCACTACAGCCTTTCGATTTGCAAATGGCTGAAGCGGACAGCAAACTAATACTTTCTATGTCATTAAATGTACATATGATTTCCTTAAATTATTTACATATAGTGAAAAATCAAAATTAATGACTAAAATTATCTTATTGCCAGATTTTAAAATATGAGGAACCTGAATCTACTCCAGAGGAAGATGATGACGATCATGACATTAATCAATTGAATAAAAGGATTGAGCGTCAGGAATCAAATATTAGTAATATATCATCTAGAACTGGTAAGTACATTATTACTGGTAAGTACATTATGTGTGCGTTTATGTTACAATATACTTAACATTTTTTTTAGTTCCACCTAGTCCACTGAAGAAACAACCTTCAAAAGAATCAGTCAATAGCGCAATGCATAGTACTGGATCAGATACAGCAGCTGGAATGGAAGATCAGGTTCTAGGAGAGGAGGAATTAATTGTCGCTGACGTTAATGCACCTCTTAATGAAAGTCCAAAGTTAACTCATAGAAATTCAGCAATTACATTATCTGCTGGTGAATCCAAGCTAGGCCGAATACAGTTATCATTACGTTACAGTGTACAAAGGCAAAAACTCATCGTTGTTGTGCATAAAATAGCGTACGTAACATATTGATGTAAAAGTAGGAGAACTTCATAACCTATTAATCGAATGCTTTATCGTTACAGAAATTTACCTCTACCGCAAAATGATGTACATAATATACCGGATCCGTATGTGAAGTTATACCTTCTTCCTGATCGCTATAAGGAAACTAAACGTAAAACAGCAGTAATGAAAGATAATTGTAACCCAGTGTTTGACGAACAATTTGAGTACGTCGTATCTCAAGCTGATCTGAATTCCCGCACATTAGAAGTGACTGTTTGTACCCAAAAGGGATGGTTATCGACTGGAAGCAACGTTATGGGCCAAGTACATTTAAATTTAAGCGAAATTGATGTCACAAAGTCGTTTACAAGTTGGTACGATTTGCAACCAGAGACTAAGGACTAGAAAATAAGGAAAGGCAAGTGGAAATTCGAGCAATTCTTTACGTGCTTTCGAAAGTAGTCTGCTGAATTTCCACCGTGCGTTTCAAAACATTGATTGAACGTTACGATCTGATGAGATAATACATGACAGATGCTTGAAGCTGAAGATACTTAAAAATGTTCCGAACTATTTGATACTTTAGTCAATACAAGTTGACAAAAGAAGGACAATGATATGTATCTTTTTGCACTTGGACCGTCCACTACTAAAAGAAAGCGCTTTTAGTAAAAAGTTAAAATTTGATTTATGTATGACTTTATTTTTATTTTATACTATGTACACTTCTGAAGTATTTTCAGTGATACCAAATGTCTACTTCACTATTAGTATTTAGTACGTGTTACATTTATGATCTGCACAATATCAAAATCGCTTTTGATAACATTTAAAGCTTAATACTGTGTAAAAATTTGTTAACATATTTAAAATGTTAAAAATTGTGAACTAAAATTTATTTTATTTTTATTATTAAAATTTTTTTTATATTTGTTGCCATATTAATATTTATACATAAAATGCATTTATCCATGTTTAATGTTACACAGTGTTGATCACTTTACGGATAATATATATATGTAAGTTATTACATAAAAATCAAAGTAATATATACATATACATTATATTTGAACAAATTTTTGCTAATTATATTGCATAATACTTGTGTTTTGTGCCTACTGGTAAAATACTACCAGTATAATACTATAAACTGTTGATAGTAATAAATATATGCATTTCAAATTGTGACGTTTCTGAATTATTTCTTTAATCAAGTCCATGTTTAGTCAAGTCATCTCCAAGGTAACAAAACAGTATAGATGTAACTCGTATCTTACGTCAATATTTAACGTGTAAAGTTGTAAAGTATTTCATTCTAAAGTTACCATTAATTTATTTGTGTTTAATTAGTGTAATACAGCCCTTATAAAATGCAACGTAATCCTTCACTTCCCTTTTTACCAGGATTTAATTTTGATACAAATGTAAGTCATTTTGTTTTCCTATAATTCAATAACGTTTCACGATATATTAACCAATAAATATACAATTTTCAAATCAAGAGCTAATGTTTATATTGTTCTATAATGTATGTAGGATATATAAACAAGTAGAAATTGTGTAATAAATTCAGGATATTCTGCGCTTTTAGCTTGGGCGAACAAAGTTCCATAGAAATCAGTATTTCGCGAAGATACACGATGGAGTTTATTATTTGTCCGAAAAATCAGATATAGGAGATAATGTTCGCTATCCATCAATTTATGCTCGTGGAGAAGTTCTAGAATTGCCGTCTTGGATTACCTACGATGGCCAAGTATGATTCGTAGTAAAATTAAGTAACTATTTTAAAAACCAAGAACAGTTTGTACGGATTTAATAATACTAACAATGAGTATAAAATATACATGTGTTCCAAATATTAATAAATGTCATTCAGTGACTCTGAATATCATTTTTATTTTTAAAAATATACTTTTTTAGAGATTGATGTTTAAAGCATACTTTCAAGAAACTGTTCAGGAGAGATGGAAGGCAGCTTACCAGATTCGGGTAGTAAATATTAGTTTCTTCTTGGAAGATGCAACAATGAAAATCTCTGAACCTCCTACTAGCAATAGCGGCCTTGAACAAGGTTCAACGACGTACCCTTTCCTTCAGTATTTATCATATATTTTGTTATTATACAATTACGTTTTTATAAAACATAATTATGCTTATTATATCTTTTATATATTATATTTAATTGAATTCTCGCTGTTAATAAGTTGTGTATTATTTAAGCCTCTTATTGTATTCAAATTTTTTATTTTATCTGTCTTTATCCATGCTTTTAAGTAGAAGATAATTTTTTATTTAGCAAAAAGGTACAGAATCATAATTATTGTTTAAGCTTTTTATTATACACAAATTTTTTATTTTACCTGTCTTCATCTATGCTTTTAAGTATATAAAACAATTTTGTATTCAACAAAAGGATACAGAATCATAATCATTATGTAATTAGCTTTATGCATACAATGAGGTTTAAATATAAGAAAAAAGCGATAAATATGTTGTTTGTAAACAACAAAGTTGCAAATGGATTTTGATAAATTTTGAATATAGAAATGTTTTTATAATTGTTATTATTATGGTGATATTCCTTGTATTTAAGATTGTTTTCTAATCGAAGTAGATGATATTTTTAAAATATATTTTTTATATAAATTAAATAACGTCGAACTTAAATAGGTGTTCTTGTAAGACGACAAAGAATTCCAATGCCTGATCCAGCGAGATTCAGATTTTACGATATCATTGATTTAAATATTGGCAAAGAACTGGAAATATTTGGTAGAGTATACAAAGTTGTAGACTGTGATCAGTTTACCAGGAGGTTTCTGCAACGTATGGGAATACCAGTACCAGATCCCATCAATATTCCAAAAGATCCATATTCGGAATTGCTAAAACGTGTAAGCGTATAACAATAATTTAAGTAATTATTAAAGTATTAAAAATGATTACTCTATCTTTCATATATAAGAAAGATACAGTTTTTTCAATGATTTCTCATTTTCAAAATTGGCAAAATAGGAAACATTTCCGAAGAAACCTAATCGAAGAATTGACACTCGTGGCGATTTTTTAAAATATGATAGACAAGTACTTCGATTTTATGGTTACTGGGATGATACGGTAAATCTTTATGGTCTCGTTCACGATCTCGAGATTTATTATTATCTCGCTGATGACACAATGCAAATTAAAGAGAATGTGCCACCAAATTCTGGACGAGATTCAGGTTTCATGTTTCTGCGACGAATGAAGGTTCCCAAAGTAAGATATTAATTTCTTCTTTCGAAATATCGATTTGATTCGCCAATATAAAGTACATGTTCTTTTTAAACTACTTTTTTAAATGATACGTGATGGAGGGTTGACGTAATTAAATTATCGATTTGTTTGTTAAAATTGTTCAGTTAATATAAATTCCATAATCTTCCTATATATTTTATTTTACAATGTTTTCTAACTTATGTAATTAATAAATAGACTTCTGAATATAGTTTTACGTTGAACTCGCACCAATCGGAGATCAAGATCCTTTTACTGTACTAAATGTTATGGGAGAAGATGCACAGAATGCTTTTTACACGGTAGATCCTTTGCATACGGAGAAAAAAAACAAGGAATTTTATAAAGATAATGAACTCAGTATTGGTGCTGAAATAAATGTTTTCGGAAGGAAGATTGTTATAACGGATATGGACGCTTTTACGAAGGAATATTACAGGTACAATTAAATTTGGGTATTCGCATATTTCTGAGTTTTTAAGCTTCTAAATTTCTGAATTTTTCAATTTTTAAATTTTCGAATTACTAGATTAGCGAATTCCTAATTTTTCGAATTTTTAGAGTAGCAAAATTCTAATTTTTCAAATTCTTGAATTTCTAAATTTCTTGATTATCAAATTCTAAATTACCGAATTTCTAGATTCTCCAATTCCATGTTTTCTGGTTTCCTAAATTATCGAATTTCTAATTTCTTGAATTCCTAATTTCCCGAGTTTCTAATTCCCCGAATTCCTAATTTCCCGAATTCCTTAAATACTGTATTCCTAATTTCCCGAATTCCTCAATTACCGAATTCCTAATTTCCCGAATTTCTTAGTTACCGAATTCCTAATTTCCCGAATTCTTAAATTCCTAAATTCCTAAATATCTAAATTTCTAAATTCTGAAATATATAAACTCCCAAATTTAAAAAATTAATAGTCGAAAATTCTCAAGATCTTAAATTTCCAAGTTCCCACACTTGCACATTTCCAAATTCCTATACTTCCAAATCTTCAAACTTCGAAATCCCCAAATTCCCCAATTATCGATTTAACATTTCAAAACCTTCAAACTCTCACATTCCAAGATATCAAAAATCTCAAATTCACTTCCTAAACCCAGGTTTAAAACATGAATTATCATTTTCAAAATTTATTTCATTTTATTCTATTCAGAAACTTGTATATTAATTTCATTATACAGTGTGTCTCGCAACTTGTGATTGGTCCGTGTTTCTACTTAATAGTTAAAAACCGAAACTTCAAACTCTATTTTCGCAAAGAGAAATCTTATTCAGAATTGTATCCTCTACCACCCCTTTCCGGGTGCTACACAAGTTATGAGACACCTTGTATACAACTTTAATTGTCATGTAATAATTTTCCTAATGTTTCACATACATTTTCTTTAATCTCAAAGGAAAAAGTATGGTTTGAACGATTTCACGCCTTTGGAAAGACCTCCAACGAATGGCGAAGTTGGCATGGAAGTAAAAAAGTATATTCCACCGTACAATGGCTATGGATCATACGAAGATTCTCTCGGAAATTGTTTCAGTGTATTACCGAAACCACCTAGAGCAGATATGATTAAATTTTTATTTTACGACAAGTATGTTCTCTGTGAAATGCAATTATTTTGTCCGTTTAGAATTTTGTGATCATTCGATCGGTTTATTTTTAGGCAAGGTTTTGATAGCTACGTTCTGAGATTCAGAGCCAAATTAATATCGAACATACCGGAAAATGAAGATCGATTGTTCATTATCAGAGTTTTTTTAATGGACGACGCTATTTCTATTTTTGAACTGGCGAGAAGAAATTCAGGTGACAATTCTTTCCACTTTTTTACGCTCTCAAATATTTTATTTCGAAAAAAGTTTGATAAAAAATATTTTTGTATTTTTGACTCTTTGTAGTCAAATACTCTTATTAACATTTTTAATATCTTCTTAATATGCACCAAATATATGATAAAAATAATTTCGAAATTCTCTTACTATTCTTGCTCGCTTTCCATTATGACCGTTAAGTCATACAAGCGTCATATCAATGTAATAGTTTTAGACAACGTAATTGTAGAACGCGATTCCTAGTTAGAGTTGTAACACGTTTCGCATTGAAATTACACCCTGTAGTCTGAGATGTGACAACAATACCAAAACATAGTTTACCAGATAGTTATTTCGTTTTTGCACAATCACTGAATCGATAAATTCATGAGTTACAAGCAGATATCTACAGCTACAAATTTTTCTACATTAATATTTGAAATAATGATTTTGCACTTTTCATTTTGAAACAGATATAAATACAATTTTAATTTTTGGGCCTTGTATTTAAATGACGCGACCTTGCAATGATTCAAGGATTTACTTTGTTGCAAGTAGCGTTTCGAATTTATATTCTTTCGTTCATTATGTGGAAATAAAAGACCTCATTTAAAAATTTGAAAGTGGCCTTTGAGTAAACTTCATGATATTTTACCTTGTTAGTCACATGGCTTATATATTTATTTCTTGTAAGAAATGTTCAAAGCATTAAGGTGGTGTGAAGTAAGTGCAGACTCGTTTTTTCAAAGTTGGTATTTAAACGTAAGTATTTTCAGTCTGCTATGTAAATAGTTAACGCTGTCGATATCGAACGCTTTGCACAATACTATTTAATTAATATTAGAACCTTAATTTTCCTTGTACATTTTGATTTTGATAGGAAATTGTTTAAAATGTCAACTACTCGGCACTTTCCCCGAAAATGGGGTAAGAGCGTAACTTGAAGTTAAATACTTTGAAACTTTATTTCATGTGCAATGGGACAAGAGCAGAATTATTAACAAATCTGCTATAAAATGCTTTTTACTGCATTATGCAAGTACTCTATACTGCAAACAAGTACTCTTAGCTGAAATATAAAAGGGGATATAGTGAAACAAACATACTAAATGGAGAAATTTCGCTCATATTGTAATAAAAATAGCCTGTATACGCACTTGCCCCGTTTACGAACTTATCCCACTTCGTCTTATGTATTTTTTTATTGTAATTGAAATCTTTTTATTTCTATTGTAATAAAAAATTGTGCACGTTGGCGCACAAATAATAAAATAAGAAAACGTTGGTTCAAGCCGGAGAAATGTTTATGTATATTAAAAACCGTATTAAGGAATGACGAGAATTATCAAAATTTTACTGATGAACTTTTCAACAATTAATGTTCTGATGTTATTTGTAGGTTTTAAACGGTGTCTGTTTCAAAAGCGAATGCGCGTAATGTTACCGAATCAAGAGATATTTGCAAGCGAAGAACCGAAATATTACAAGCCAGAAGATTTCTATATCGGCGCACGTGTAAACTTGAATGGTTTTATTTTCGAAATGACCACCGCCGACATTTATGCTCTTCGCTATATGGAATTAAATTGCGATAAGGTGCTATACTTCGCTTACGTTCTTATTAAAACAATTTCTTACATCTGAAAAATATAAATTAATTTTATCTATTGTTCAGTTTCCAAAAGCTAATGCAAAATTAATTATGGAAAAATTACGAGAAATCTTAAAACCAGTTTATAAAGAGTTTGTACAACAATATGTACCTACGGAAAAAGGTGAAGGGGATTATCAAATACTACCTTACGAAAATTTGAGGTATTTTAATGAATTTAGTTTTGTTAATTTATTATTAATAATAAGAATATATAGAAAGATAATAATTGGGGAAAAGATAGTATTTTTTAGTGATGAAAATGTTTGAGGATTACACTCCAGTTTTATAGAATAATGTATAATGCATAATAAGAAGAATATGAAGAACACTGTAATAATGTATAATACTTGAAATAATATATTATTCGTATTATGTCATTATATAACATATATTATTATATATTATATATTAATTTTTATGTTAACATATATTATATGTTATATAATGACACGAAGAATAAGTAACGCATAATAACATAAAGAATAATATGTAACATGTACCATGTAGAATTCCTCACATGTATTTGTCACGTTTAAAAAAGTATGTGATACGATAATAATATAGTAGTGAAACATGCCACATTAAAGTATATACTACATTCAAATATATTGTAAATATTATTATAAAAAAAATTAATTTGTAATCAACTACTATGTATAATCTATACATATAATCTATGTATATATATATGTAGTGGCTGTATAATACTAAAATCCTCCATATTATGACCAGATTCAGACTAGTTACTATGTCATTTTATTTTTATAATATGTTTTTAAGAAACAATTAACAACAAAATAAAACCTGAATGTAAAAAAGTTTTGATAAATTGTCTATTTGAATTTTAGAAAAGCTATACAACAATATGCAGATGGAAAAATAACAGAACATGAAATAATTACGATTGCACGGCACTTTACTTCTTACGATAAAAAGGAATTCTTTAATCGAGAATACATAAGGTAATTTTAATAAACATCATTATTTTAAGTAGCATAACTTTTTAAATAAGTTTCATAATTTAATAGATTATAAATACATAATGCTGTGTTTTTTGCAGGAGAATAATACATACAGAAATTTTACGACATTTGTGGATCGATTTTGATCGTCTGGAAGAAGATTTGCATCATTGGGATAGAAAACGGTCGGGATTTTTGCCTCGCAGTACGGTTTTTACTGCACTTCGTGGAGCTAGAGTCCCACTGGATGTTGAACTTATAAATGCCGTGCTCGAATGGTATGTAAATACTAATTTAATAGTTAGTTTAATAATTGGTTTAATGAGTAGATTAATAACAAGTTTAATACTTGTTATAAATATTTTAAATTACATAAATAAAGTCGATGGAAGTGTAATTTCTTACAAGTTAAAATAAAAATATTAATTCTTACCTCTTCTCATCTTAAAAGAAACACAAATAATTTTAGTAACTGTATCCAGTGATATACTAAATTAAATTCAATTAAATTATCAATAGAACTCCTACTAAGTTTAAAATGAGTTTAAACAACTATTACAAATTACCATTTATTTTCCATTATGCGACTATTAATTGATTAACGAATAAACTTTGATATTTATTAATTGAATGAAACCAATAATTAAATGAAGATGCTTTCAACCGTTATCGCTCTCCCTATTTTTCTTTCTGTAAATGAATAAAACTCAATAATGTTCTAATATTATGATCGTGGTTCAATAATAGTGTTTTGAGAACTCAACTGTCGATGTTTTAAATGTTATTAAATTTCTTATTAAGATTATACGTATATTTTATTACATATGAATAAAGAATAAGATTAATAGTTAATAATAATGCAGTGTCCACAAAAAGGAGGACGGAGAAATTGATTACATTGACTTACTGACACTTATGAACACAAAAATCAATCCTGCTCCTCCAGTAGTACCAACAAATATCAAGGTACGTATTTTCATTGCTATAATAATTACCTTTTACACTATACGTTATTTCTTGTACTTAGAAGCGTGATAATTAAAAAAAAAATGTTTTCATTTAACATTATTAAATGTTTAATTTAACATTTAAAAAATGTTTTAATTTCTTTGTTTATTATCTAGAAACGTAAGTAATATTTTTTTTCCATTATCATAGAAGAGTTAAGAGACTCCATCATCTTTGAGAAGACTATATAACAATATATTTTAATAAATAACCAAATTTGTTTCAGGCGGAATTTTGGTGGGCGTCGGAAAAAGAACCGGATGCCCTAGTTGCCATAAATTGTTGCGCTTTTCTGAAAGAATTAAACATCAAAGACGAAGAAAAAGAAGAAATTATAAAATCTCCGGATACGGAGGTTTCTGACACTGCGTGTAAGAAATTTATAAAATAAATTGTCTAAACAATTTATATTGTAAATCACGAGACTATGTCATAAACACAGCTGATGCAGAATGAAGAATAATTTGATAAAAATTGCATGTAATTTCTACAATCTTGAAACTTGGATAATTGGGGTAATAAATTTATGCTTTTGTATGCTATGTCCTGTTTATTATAGAATATAATTTTTAATATAAACTACGCAAGTTTAGCGAATTATTTACATTTCACTGTTTATGCCTAGGTCTAATATACGGCTAAGACAGTGTTGCCCATTGGTACTATATTGTTTTAATATTTCGGAAAATGTTAATCGACAACACTGTGCTATATTCACAACATATCAAGGACACGAAATTCAATAAATAGTAGAGCAGATAAATAAGAATTCTACGAATATTTTATTCTAATTCATGAGGTCAACATTCACGCTTCTTTTTGAGGAATCGAGGAACACTTCAACTATCGCTTGACGTTTCGATCGTTACAGTTTTTCATGTTTTCAATTTAAGTCTTCAACTTGAAGCAAAGTAAAAAATTTTAAATATATCGGAATTAAAAATTTTTAGATTTCCAAATGTACAGATTTTTCAATTACTAAATTACTGAATTTCTACATTTTTGAATGCTCAAACTTTTTAAATGATTAAATTTATAAATTTTTATATTACTAAATCTGCAAATTTTCGAATCAAACAAATACTTGAATTCTAAAATTCCCAAATTCCAAATTTTTCCAATTTCAAGTTTCCCAAATTCCAAATTTTCCAAATTCCAAATTTCCCAAATTCCAAATTTCCCAAATTCCGAATTTCCCAAATTCCAAATTTCCCAAATTCCAAATTTCCCAAATTGCAAATTTCCCAAATTCCAAATTTCCCAAATTGCAAATTTCCCAAATTCCAAATTTCCCAACTTCCACATCTCTCAAATTCCAAAATTCTTAATTTACCAATTTCCCAAATTCTCAAAATTTCAAATTCCAAAATTCTCCAATTTTGAATTCCTTAAATTCCCATGTTCCCAATTTCCTAATCTCCAAAATTCTCAAATTTTCATATTTCGAAATTGTGAAATCCCCAAATTTCTAAATACATCAAATATTAAAACAAATTTACAAACATCCAACTATTTCATTACTTATTAAACAATTTCATCAAATACTTCATATTACAATAAAAATTTAAGTTTAGAAAATTTCTGCTTTTTGGAACAACCATACAATAAATATAATGTGCTCAAAAAAAATAATAGCGATCGAAATGTCAAAAGAAAGTTTAAATTATTTGGGCAGTGTAACTTTTAACGCATTCATAATTTTTTATATAATTACGACGATCTCTAAGAACAATTAAAACTAGACGTACATTTTTCAAATAAAATGATTTACCGATCGTTTATACATAATGAATGACTTAATGAATTTCTTATTTTAGATATATTCGATGAGACTTTTTCTCTTGGTAATTAAATCTTCCAATTTTACGCGTTCACTTGCACTCGTACGTTTTTATGACTTTTCTGCATGTTTTGCATTTTACATAGCAACAGCTAATATACTTGCAGTCACATCTTTCCAGAACCTCTTCTGTTTTAGTTGTGTGACCTCGACCGCAGCAGAGATATTCGCAACCTTCGTAACCCGTACTGCTGCCATTACATTGTCTGCAAAAACATAAATAATTTTTTTTAATATCGTAATGTGTTATTGAGATTCTGAATTTGGTAAATTAAATGAAAAATCGGGTTTGTTAATAAGGTACAACTTTATTTTTTGAAATGATAGATTGCTTAAAAAAATAATAACAATGTAATATGAAATAAATTGCAGATATATGACTCCGTTGTAAATCACGACGACGAATTTTTTCCACAAAAAATGAAAACGTGTTTACATGTTTGAAGTATTTTTATGAATTCCCACGTTTTTAATTGTTTAATTTTCATATTTACAAACTTCCAGTTACTCAAATTTAAAAAATGTTAACGTGTTATTAGTTTTGTAAACTCTTTGATTTATTAAGTGATCTTCAAGCTTCTTTTATTAATTTACAAATTTACAGATTTTTTTAACTACCACATTTTTAGCCAACAGTTTTTTATTTTTAAATTTACAAGCTTTTAAAGTTTCAAATTTAGAGACTCAATTTTCAAATTTATTCACAATTTCTTAAATTTAGATATTCATAAATTTTCAAATTTATAAATGTACATATTTCTATACATACATGTATGTATACCATGTACATTTTTTTGTTCTTATTTTATGAGTAAAATTGAAAAAATTGTCAAAGTGAATTTCTTCGTTTTACCAAGACGTCCATTATGATTTTTCAAAATTTACTTTTGTTATTTTCTATAACTATTCTTAATTTGAAATTGTATATACATGTATCATTGTTTTGTTCTTATTTCATGAGTAAATTGAAAAAATTGTCAAAGTGAATTTCTTTGTTTTACCAAGACGTCCATTATAATTTTGCAAAATTTACTTTTGTTATTTTCTATAACTATTCTTAATTTGAAATTGTATATACATGTATCATTGTTTTATTTTTATTTTATGAGTAAATTGAAAAAATTGTCAAAGTGAATTTCTTCATGTTACCAAGACGTCCATCATGATTTTTCAAAATTTACTTTTGTTATTTTCTATAACTGTTCCTAATTTGAAATCTTTGTTAAGTACTTGAAAATATAATTGATTATTTAATTATTCAATACATATAATTGAGTATCTAAAGAAATAAAACTATTTCCTTTCAGAATTTCTTGCAAATTGAACATAAGTTAAAGCGTGAAATAAAATCGATTTACCTGCCAACAGTTCCGAGACTTCCTCTCTTTTTATCGGGAAGACAGTAATCGGGGCTTTTAGTGGTATATAATAGATTATCGTGGTGATATAGTGGCGGTAACCTTCCACCCGATCTTGGTCTAACTTCTGCCGCAGTTGCGTATCTTCGGAGTAGACGACTTCCGGCGGCAACAGGTCCCGAAGAACCGAGTCCTCTCCAACAAGTTCGCACGCTACACGATCCAGAAACTCCGTGGCATTTGCATTCCAGCGTTAAGGACTGTTCTACTGCCTTATAGTAACAGCATCCATTAAAGTTAAATACAGATGTCAACCCACGAGTTAGCGTTTGAGGTTGACCCAAAGTAAAAGAAGCCCACAAAAAGAAATCATAACTATTAACAAAATAATACTATTTTAATTATTGTACAGGGTTTGTCCAATAAGTATCGGGATTGATATCCTAAAATGAAATTCGTTAAAGATATATGTATATTCAGTTAATAATCTTCAAAGTTCCTTCTTTCATCAATACACCGTTGTCAGTGGGTTTTCCATTGTTCACACGCTCCCTGGAAGTTGGTAAGCGTAAGACTCTTCAGGCACTCCGTCGAAGCCATTTGAACCGCCTCAATCGTCCCGAAACGATGTCCTTTAAGGCTTTTTTTAATGCGAGGGAACAGAAAAAAATCAGGGGGAGCCATATCTGGACTGTAAGGTTGTTTCAAAATTCAAAATTTCCCGCACTTTGTCGTCATTCGTATCGGATCGGTACGACGTCGTCCAACGCGTTGCTTGTCTTCGACGTCTTCACGACCATCCTTGAACTTTTTGTGCCACTCAAAAATACGTATTCTGGACATGAAATCGTCCTTGAAAGCTTGACGAATCATATCAAATCTCTCCGTAGCAGATTTATTTAGCTTAACGTAAAATTTAATGGCACGACGCTGCTCGACGGTTCGTTGCATCTTGAATCTCGATGCGAACGTTAAACACGCTTCCACTTCAAGCACAATACAAACAAATCAAATGGTGGAATACAAATGAACTTACATTTCTATTATACATAATAACCCTCTGCATCTAGTCAATATAGATTGCTCCCAGACCTTCCAAACTAGTAGAAAAAAATTAGTTCCGATACTTATTGGACAAACTCTGTATACTAATAAAAACATTGTAATTACCCTCCGGCCAGCACGGTTGTTGTGCATATTAACGGCGTGCATAAATTTCGCAGTGACGCCTGTACCAGGAGGAGTAGCACCCTGAAGAAATCTCTTGGCTATCCGGGACGCGGATCTCACGTCGTCTCCGCAACCTCCCCATTTAAAGGAGTTCCTAGCCGATGGAGGACCAAAAGAAACCGACGTGGCGGTGAAAGAGGAAGGTGAAATCAGTGCAGACGGCGAAGGTGGTTCTCTTCGTGGTGGAGTTGCGCACGAACAAGCTGCGAGATTTCCTAAAGCACATCCTCTTGCGAGCCTCCAAACTGCTGCTGCAGCCGACATTGCGTAAACGAACGCCTGTTCTCTGGTACCTATTTTACAGAAACGTCTCACATTTTATTAACTAGTTAATTGTGGCGATGTTTTTACAAAGCGTAATATTACCTTTAATGGTAATATTACCTTTAACATTTAAATTACCATTTACTTTTTAAGGGAACTAAATATGCGTAGTTGTTAAGGGTGCATAATAATCATGCGCAGTCAAGTTATTACACTTTATCTTAACATATTCATCGTATAACCTTCAGTGTGCATATTTAGTATTCTTTCCTGTTTATCTTAATTCATCAAATTTTCAAATTACTATTGCTGAGCTTCTAAATTTCAATATTCCCAAAACCAAAATTCCAAATTTTCCAAATTTTTCAAATTCCAAATTCCTCAAATTCCAAATTCCCCAAATTCCAAATTCTCCAAATTCCAAATTCTCTAAATTCCAAATTCTCCAAATTCCAAATTCCCAAAATTCCAAATTCCTCAAATTCCAAGTTTCCCAAATACCCTAAAATTCCCCAAATTGACCAAATTCCCCAAATTCCAAATTCTCCAAATTCCAAATTCTCTAAATTCCAAATTCTCCAAATTCCAAATTCCCAAAATTCCAAATTCCCCAAATTCCAAGTTTCCCAAATACCCTAAAATTCCCCAAATTCACCAAATTCACCAAATTCACCAAATTCACCAAATTCCCAAAATTCTCCAAATTCCCAAAATTCCAAATTCCCCAAATTCCAAGTTTCCCAAATACCTTAAAATTCCCCAAATTCACCAAATTCACCAAATTCATCAAATTCCCCAAATTCTCCAAATTCCTCAAATCAACTAAATACCATATTCCCAATTCCCCAAATCCTCCAAATTCCCCATGCCACCAAATTTTAAAAATTCCCAATTCCTCAAATTCCACATTCCTCAAATTCCCTACATACCTCAAATTCCCCAAATTCCAAGTTTCCCAAATACCCTGAAATTCTCCAAATTCTCTAAATTCTCCAAATTCTCCAAATTCTCCAAATTCCCCAAATTCCCAAATTCCAAATTCGCGCAGTAAAGTTATTACTCTTTATCTTAACATATTTAGTATTAGCACATTTAGTATTCTTCGCCGTTTACTGCGCATGTGTTAAAGTAACCTTGAACAAAGCTTAATAATAATTTTAAAGAATAAATAAAGATAAACAAAGGTCAATAACATTAATACTTCCTATTAAAAATGACCCTAAGTGTTCTTGTAAATGAAAATAATGCACAGCATTTTTAAACATGAATAGAAGATATATTTTATAACGTGATATTTGGCGGGAAAATTTGAAAACAAGTTTATTTTTTTATTTGTTCAATACTTGAACAGAGAATTTGTTAATAAGAAATTAATAACATTGAAATATTTGAACTTTTATAAATTCGTCAAAAAATTCTGTTTATTTAAATTCAGTAATATTTGGCGGGAAAATTTGAAAGTAAGTTTATTTTTTTATTTGTTCAATACTTGAACATATAATTAGTTAATAGAAAATGATTAACATTGAAATATTTGAACTTTTATAAATTCGTTAAAAAATTCTGTTTATTTAAATTCAGTAATATTTGGCGGGAAAATTTGAAAGTAAGTTTATTTTTTTATTTGTTCAATACTTGAACATAGAATTAGTTAATAAAAAATGAATAACATTGAAATATTTGAACTTTTATAAATTCATTAAAAAATTCTATTTATTTCAATTCAATAATTTACGGTTCGTTAAGCCGGTACGTAATATATCTTTCGTAATGACGTTCCCGTCACATCCAAAATAAATAATTACTCATTTACGATATTTCGGGACACACGGAATTACGCCCTATTAAAATTTTAGGTGTTGGAAGGACCATAAATTTGGTCATTTTCTACCGTCCTCTTCTCGGATGTCGGCAATTAATGAGGTAGAAGGGCGTATCTGTGCAACGTTTTCAAATGAAATTGGTAATAACCAGTTCGCGGTACCTTTTAGAGATACTACATTCACGGTCTCTTCTCTGTTCGTGGCCGGCTCGAAATAATTGAAGGAAAGCTGATTAGCATACCGATATATCACGGATCGAATAGGGGGACCTTTTGAGTCCTTGAATATATATTAAGCAACTATGTTTTTCATTAGCAGCGAAACCCAACGCGGGCTTCTCAGTTTTCTCATTAACGAAAGATTTTGCTCGAGAACACTTTCATTTATAATGTAATTATCGTTAAATGCGAACAGAGGGAGTGGATGTAGGCAGAAAGGACGGAATTATTGATTTGATAATGACCACTAATTGGCTGTCCCTTTGAAGTCTTTCTATTCATCGTACCAACTTTTCGTTTTCTTCATTTTTTTACCAATTGCCACCACAATCTTCACTGTATAAAGTATGAATACATGGAATTTGTTCGTCGGGGGTTGTAATTAATTGTAACAAGTTATGAAATGTTTCGTGATTTTTAATATTGTACAATAACATTTCACATTTAGGTAGTTTTAATATTATATGGGAGACGTAGACATGATTCAACGATTTGCAGAAAATTAAGTTTGAAGAAATCGGTGAATTTAGTGTAAAAGATTAGGTATTCAATGATAATTATGTTGTTAAGATAATTGTAAGTTTTTAGGGGTACCCTTGTTGATACTATTAATGTTTCGTACTAGGGATGATCTAGTAGCCCTTGAAAATTTGGGATATTTAGGGATTTGAAATTTTGGAAATTTTAGGAATTGGGCATTTAGAATTTGGTAATTTTTGAATTGCAGAATTTAGAAACTTGGAAATTTGGAAATGTAACATTTAAAAAAATTGGAATTTTAGAAATTAAAAAATTTGGAAATTTGTAGAATTGGATATTAGGAAAATTGAAAATTTGAAAATTTGGAAGCTCAGAAATTTATAGATTTGGAAACTTGGAGATTTGAAAACTTGAAAAGTTAAAAAATTGAAAAATTGAAAAATCGAAAAATTGAAAAATTGAAAAATTGAAAAGCTGAGAATTGAAAAATTGGAAAATTTAGAATTTTGGAAATGTAAGAATTCAAAAACTTAGCAATCGGAAATTTTATTATAAATTACACACATGCAATAACGTTACATAAAAATGAATACTAACAATACATAACAGTTTCCTACATAAAAAACGAAATTCCTAAATAAAGAAAAATTACTAAGATAATTAAATTTTAAAAGTTATGACAGAAAATATTCTTCCCTGACATGAATTATTAACACTATTAATTTATTATATATGAACACTTATTTTGTTTCATATGACTTATCCACTTCAGAATCACATCTTCATACCCAAACTTCAATTAACTTCTCAAAATTTATTAGCGAATTAATATCTCTTTTGCAATAAAACCATATAAGAGTAAAGATAAAACTTCTGGAAAGATAAATTCGACTTGTTCCGTTAAATGGATGTTGCAATTTACATGTAGTTATAGACTCCCAGGCTATAAGGAAACCATTTTTGACGCGGAGTATCATACGTTAACAAATTTAATGGCGAAAATGTACATGTTTGTGTTAGTATGCTTTCTCTGATAAATCAGTTCACGTATTAGCGGTACAAGTATATTACGTAGGAGTTGATATGCCATTCTCTACGCGTGTCGAATCATTATTTCTATTTACAACCATAATCTTGAATGTATGGAACATTTTAATATCTTCATCTACTTGTACGTAAATTTGATAAAAATTTGAAAATTGGTACATATATTTAATAATATAAAACTTCTATATTTTCGAATTTATAAATTTGAAATATATGTAATATATTAAATACATTTCAACCTTTTCGGAGGCGGCGCAAAATTAAAAATACCTCAGTAAACGTTGCTCCCAATAACCAGTTGATTGTGGTATCTAAGAACCTATAAACGGAGCCCACGACGCGGGAATTACCAAATTTGCGCCGCCTCCGAAAAGGTTGAAATGTATTTAATATACTACCTAACGAGTAAATAGGTTTCATTCATATATGTTACGTAATTGTATGATTGAATGAAATAGAAATTACTTCATTAGGAAATAGAAATTATTTTATACTCTTTAGTGCATTTCGAAGTCGGTGTATTTTTTTTCTTAAAATTATTTTATGTGGATAGACCTTTTACTTTGAATCGACCTTACGCGCCACCTTATGGTCGACATCGATACTGATCACAAAAATCGTGTATACATAGAAACGCACCACATATCTAGTCATATTAGGCAACTTCCTTCTACATTTTAAATTATAACATACCCGTAAGTAATTCGGGAGTATAATTCGGTGCACGTTCGATGCTGCTGCAATTCCACCTACGATATCGAAATGCTTGCTGACACACTGTCGAAGTATCCTTCGCTGCTTGCACTAAGCTGGACATCACGTCTGGTGCTGCTCTACATGCTCTTGCTTGTTTTCTTTCTAAAAGACCGGAGCTTTTCGCACTGGTACATGTCTCCCGTGTCCATATAAAATCGTCTCCTGTACGACCGAGAGCTCTGCAATATAAAACGTAACGATATTTAAATGTAAATGTACATGTATAAATATTGGCTATTACACATTTACGATATTCTAGAATATCCTCACGTTGTTGCGAACAGAAGCACTAAATTAGAGGAAGTGCTCTAAATATGGCCTACCATTTTTATTTCTGAATATGCAGTTCTCGTTAAGGATCTATAAAATAGGACTCTTCAATAGTTTATGTATAAAAGGCTTTGTTAAAACTCGATATTTTACAATTTAGCAAATTTCCAAATTTTCACCTTTCCAATTTTTCAATTAGCAAATTTCCAAATTTCCAAATTTCCAAATTTACAAGTTTCTAAACTTTCAATTTTTCAATTTTTCAATTTTTCAATTTTTCAATTTTTCAATTTTTCAAATTTCAAAATTTTCCAAATTGCCAAATTCCAAATTCCCCAAGTTCCGTAGATTTCCTAGATTCCCCGAATTCCCCGAATTCTCCAAATTCCAAAGTCACCAAATCCTCAAGTTACATCATCGGATCGTCCAGCCCAAAAATACACAAATTTATTACATATTAAAATCTCCCTAACTGCACCATCTCCGAAAAATGCCCTTCATCAAACAGTATTCCCCATAAACATATCGCAGTGCCTATCGCGAATTTCGAGTTACTCGAAATTTTCCTGTGCACCGGGAATGAAGTTAATTTCTTGTAGTAAAGGGACGATAAGTTTTTCATGTATGTAGGCACAGTTGAGCGAGAACCGTAAATCAGGGGTGAATTTCGAAAATTATAGGGCGTGAAGCTGAAAGGTGCCTTTAAGCGGCGTGGATGGATACGTGTATTGCTACGGTGCAAACCGTGCGAAGAATAATTACAGACACCTGAAAGTCGAAATGGCTCGGGCACGGATACGTCTAGACGTAACAGCCCTGGGAATGGCCGGCTCACCAACCCTGTGTCAGGAACCTACCCTCGAAATTACCCTATCAAAAGCCCGTAGCTCTAATTCATTATTCCGTCGCTGACTGCTATGGAGAATGTCGTTTCCAAGATGCCATTCGCCTTATGTGCTCGTCTTCTTCGTTCGTGGCACTCCCGGAACTTGTTATTTGTTACGTTGAGAAACCGAGCGACCATAAACGTTCGCGTTTTCTGTTTTCGCTAGCGTGCAGCGCTCCGACGATTCTTGTCTTGCCACGCACGCTTCTTTCGCCTCGGCCATCGTGTACATTTGATACGTTAATTACCATTTAAACTTCACCGATGTGAGTTAAGTTGTTCCGAAACAAAAGAAAGATATAACGAATACAAGCAGCCTGATTCAAATGGGAACGTCCGACAACGGCATGCAACCTTGAACTCACTACGGATCGTGGAGGGTGTAACGTGTGTACTGTGTATATCCACGATTCTTGTATTCGACGTGGAATACGGGATTTAAGAACTCGGAGTTGGTAATTTAGGAAATTGGGAATGTGGATAATTGGGAGTATAGAAGGTTGCAGTTTGAGGATTTTGGTAATTGACAGAAAGATTTGAGAAGTTGGGGAATTTGGGAATTTTGAAATTTGGAGAATGTGGGGAATTTGGGGCATTTAAGGAATTGTCAATTTGGGGATTTAGGAATTTAGGGATTTGGGAAATTAGGAATTTGAGGGATTTGGAATTTAGAGAATTTGGACTTTGGGGAATTTGGAACTTGAGGAATTTGGAACTTGAGGAATTTGGAATTTGCGAATTTGGAATTTGGGAAATTTGGAATTTGAGGGATTTGGAATTTAGAGGATTTGGAATTTGGGGAATTTGGAACTTGAAGAATTTGGAATTTGAGGGATTTGGAATTTAGAGAATTTGGAATTTGGGGAATTTGGAACTTGAGGAATTTGGAATTTGGGGAATTTGGAATTTGAGGGATTTGGAATTTGAGGGATTTGGAATTTAGAGAATTTGGAATTTGGGAAATTTGGAACTTGAGGAATTTGGAATTTGGGGAATTTGGAATTTGAGGGATTTGGAATTTAGAGAATTTGGAATTTGGGGAATTTGGAACTTGAGGAATTTGGAATTTGAGGGATTTGGAATTTAGAGAATTTGGAATTTGGGGAATTTGGAACTTGAGGAATTTGGAATTTGCGAATTTGGAATTTGGCAATTTGGAATTTGGGGAATTTGGAATTTGAGGTATTTGGAATTTGGCGAATTTGGAATTTGGGGAATTTGGAACTTGAGGAATTTGGAATTTGGGGAATTTGGAATTTGAGGGATTTGGAATTTGAGGGATTTGGAATTTAGAGAATTTGGAATTTGGGAAATTTGGAACTTGAGGAATTTGGAATTTGGGGAATTTGGAATTTGAGGGATTTGGAATTTAGAGAATTTGGAACTTGGGGAATTTGGAACTTGAGGAATTTGGAATTTGAGGGATTTGGAATTTAGAGAATTTGGAATTTGGGGAATTTGGAACTTGAGGAATTTGGAATTTGCGAATTTGGATTTGGCAATTTGGAATTTGGGGAATTTGGAATTTGAGGTATTTGGAATTTGGCGAATTTGGAATTTGGGGAATTTGGAATTTGAACAATTTGGAATTTGGGGAATTTGGAGAATTTGGCGAATCTTGCGAATCTTTGGAATCTTTGGAGTCTTTGGAATCTTTGGAATCTTTGGAATCTTTGGAATCTTGAGAATCTTTGTAATCTTGAGAGTCTTGAGAATGTGGTTAATTTGAAGAATTTGAGTATATAGCAATGCGCGAACTGTAAGAATTTAAGAATTTGGAAATTTGTACGAATAGACAATACCTTGTTTTCATCCAAATTATTTAAAATTGTAAATTAACTATAAATTCATATTCGAGTTTCGAAAATTAACTAACTACACGACTTTCTTTTAATTACGAAAGAAATATGAGTTTACAGACAGTTATTTTCCCGAGATCATTCAAACTTCATTCTTTTATTTTTGCAAAATATTTGTAAACCGATCGGCAGCCTTCATTAAGAAACAACTCGTTACGTACGAAACTGTAGCAATTATTTCGCTTGACACCAGGATGAAAAGGAAAAATATTCTCAAGAAAATGATTAGGAAACCGTGAAAAGAATTTTAAAGGAACATAGATTGAATATTTCACGAATGACACTTGACAGATTGAGCATATAATTATGCAGATTGCTTGTCTGAAACACGTTGGCTGACGGACGGTAGTTATTTCAATATAAACCTGTAATTTTTGTAACTTATTGCTACAACAAAAGCTTTCTCCAACCTTTAAAACGTATTAATCTAATAGTGCTTTCATTTCTTTTATAAATTCATTCATATTCGTTTAATGTTTCAATCTATCAATAAGCAAGATCTTCTTTTAAATAAACTTGTATTTATTTTACAAATTCTCTTGTTGTTAATATTTATCTAATTCTTTCAAAATTATTTTTGAAGATATTTACGTTCATTTCTTTAAATACATTTACATATACAGATTTAACTTTTCTTTAAATTTAATAATTCTACATATGTGCTTTTATATAAGTGAAACACAATTTACTTTTAACGTAATAGTTATTAAATACAAGTTTATGTACGTAAACTGCAATTTACTTTTAATACAATAATTCTACATATGTGGATATTATTCACATGTCACCTATTTCGTATATTGTTAATGCTTTTATATAAGTAAAAGGCACTTTACTTTTAAAGCAATAGTTATTAAATACAATTTTGCATGGGTAAACTACAATTTACTATGAATACAATAATTATTAAACATAATACTTTTAATAAGTAAAATACAGTTACATAAAAAGTCATTCTTAACCTCAAAAAAATCACCCTTGAAAAAATGAATTCCTAACTTTAAAAAGTCTCTCCTGCAAATCTTACAAAATTTGTCGTCAAAAGACTTAACTAGATAATTTTAAAACCAAAATTTAGAGTCTCTTCCCATATTTAATTTTGAAATTTACTGATTACATATGAAACACATGAGAGCATTAAGAAGATGAAACATTCGTACGAGAACGTATGAAAGTACAAAGAGTTAACCAAATAATTTTCAATCTAGATTTAATAGCCTCTCCTCACATTCAAGAACTTATTACATTTACAACATATGTCGTTGAAAAAATGAAAACATTCGTAGGAGAACGTATATTCATAAATCCTACCATAACGAGTGTTCTGACAGAAAAGGTGTGTGCCTAAGCGTTTTACAAGTCAGTTTATACGTGTACAGTATACGTCATGTCAATAGCTGTTTTAATTAGCCAATGAACATATTTTTGAAGCACTCTTAACGATCGTAGAAAGATCTTGTCTCGCGAGACCACCTAGCACGTAACAAGTCTGGCGACTTGTTGAAAAAATTTCATCCGAAGAATATCATTCGCTGCGTGTCTCGCTGATACACAATCATTGTAGATTAAATTAATGAACCCAGTTTCTTTACGAGAACTATGTCTAATAAAATATGTATATCGCTTTCCAGTTCTATCAGCTACATATGTAAATCACATCAAACGGGATACTTACAATATGTTTTAAAGATAAATACAGCAGCTCGTAGATTAAATGGAAATCAAAAATTGCTTGTTAGGATGGTGAGAGGAAGAAGGAAATTCTGGAGTGTGGTTGTTTTATGCGGTGTTTATTTCGGGATTTTGGGTTTTTTTTAATTTGTGAGTTTTGGAATTTCGGAAATTTGGAATTTTTGAATTTTGGAGTTTTGGAATTTTTTAAATTTGCATTTTGTATAATGCAACTTTGGAATTTTAGAATTTTAGTTTTACAATATGAAAATTTGGGAATTTGGGAATTTTAGGAATTGAAAATTTTGGAATTTGGGGTTTTTAGAATTTGGCAATTTTGGGATTTGGAATTTTTAGAATTTGAGAATTTTGAGATTTGGAGATTTTAGAATTTGGAAATTTTAAAAATTGTGAATTTTGGGATTTGGGGTTTTTAGAATTTGAGAATTTTGGAATTTGGGGGTTTTAAAATTTGGGAATTTTGGGATTTGGAATTTTTAGAATTTGAGAATTTTGAGATTTGGAGAATTTTGAGATTTGGAGATTTTGGAATTTGGAAATTTTAAAAATTGTGAATTTTGGGATTTGGGGTTTTTAGAATTTGAGAATTTGGGAATTTTGGGATTTGGAATTTTTAGAATTTGAGAATTTTGAGATTTTAAAATTTGGGAATTTTGGGATTTGGATTTTTTAGAATTTGAGCATTTTGGGGAATCAGGGAAATTCAGGGAATTTAAGAACTTTATAACATTGAAATTGTAAAATTGTAGAGCTTTGAAATCTCGAAATTTGGAATTTAAGGACTTTAAAAATTTTGGACTTTGGTTTTGTAGAACTTGAACATTGAAAATTTTTGAATTTTTGAATTTTTAAACTCTTGAATTTCATAATTTTTTTATTTCTTGCTATGTAACTTCAGATTTTTTAATTTCTTGAAACTTTATAAATTTTGTAATTTTTCACTTTTTTGAATCTTCTGTTAAGTTAGGTTAGGACATATTATAATAGAAGTTCAGACATTAGAACTCTTCACTTTTAGAATTTCGAAATTTTTTAAAATAATTCCTCACAATCAAGTGGTTCATAAAAAACTGCGTTCAATAACTACCTAAACTGCATATGTCACTACATGTGCGATACAATCAAATTTTACAAAGTATCCATTCATCAAACAATCTATAACCAATGTATCTCATAAATTCCAGAATTTTTATCCATCTTAATCTTGATGTGTCATAAATACCTAAACATCCTGAATCCATTAATAACCTTCCAACAACCACAAACAAATCAAATACCCGCGAATTCTACGTAAGATGATGCATTTGTTAGTCTTTTCGTTTCATTAGAATCCGTGTTCTTTTTACGATAACCATTTTGAAAATTATCCTGAAGGAACCCTGACTATAAATTGAAGACGCACTCTTTTACGCATTCCTTGATGTGAACGTACGTAAGGAGCAGCTTATCCTCAGGGAAATTCACGATCGTTCTCGCTCGAACATTCTTATGAAAATAAGCGGTGCTTAATAAAATTCTGTGACGCGCGTTCCGAAATGGCCGAACGGACAAGTACCCCCGCTGTCGGCTGCAATTTCGAAATTCGTTTTGACTCGTGATATCATAAAATGGCGTTTTTATGGGGCCGATAATAGGTCGGCGCCTACGATTCTTGGTTATGGTTCTTTCGTGTGGTCACAGGTACATACAGTCACCGACAAAAATATTAACATGGCTTTTAATTATATAGGATGTTCAATAAATCGTATGAGACGATGAATTTGTATAGAAGTATAGGTCCAAAATTTACTGTTAAATTTATTCGGTTTATGGTGAAGAGAATTTATCAAACTATTTATAAAATTTGTTTATGGTAACAGTGATCATTTCAGCAATTTTTATGGTTCATTTGCAGATGTTATGAATTATAAATTGTATGTAATAAATTGGTATAGTTATAATTTATACATTGTATATTAAAAATTGAGTTGTAAATTAAAGATTGTATATTATAAATTAAGTTATGAATTATAAATTATGTTATAACTTAAGTTAAATTAGTATGTGTAGTTATTAATATCCATAAAATTATTGTTAGTCCTCAATGATGTTGCTTATGTATTTATCTAACTTCCGACTAAAGTCATCATGTTATATCTATATTTGGACCTGTATTAAAATCTTGAATAATAATAAATTTATAAGTCTTATAAATTATTATATCTACTTATTATTATCCATAAAATTATTGTTAGTCCTCAATGATGTTGCTTATGTATTTATCTAACTTCCGACTAAAGTCATCATGTTATATCTATATTTGGACCTGTATTAAAATCTTGAATAATAATAAATTTATAAATCTTATAAATTATTATATCTACTTATTATTATCCATAAAATTATTGTTAGTCCTCAATGACGTTGCTTATGTATTTATCAAGCTTTCGATTAAAATCATTATGTTATATCTTCACTTGAACCCATATTAAAACCTTTAGTAATAATAAGTATATGTATGTTATAAATTACAATTTTTATAAGTCCTCAATGATGTTACTCATGTGTTTATTATTTGACTAAATATATTAAACACATATTAAATTTTAAATAATAGTAACAATAACATATTTCAATTACAAGTACCTTGATTCTTGAACCTTGATAGTTGAATTGATGTTACAATTTTCAAAAGTCGTTTATAATTCAAATGAATCTGCAAATTTCACTTTGTTCTGATTCAATATTTGCTACGTAAACATACCTGGATAATTAAATTAACAATTTAAAAATCATTCAACAGGTGATTTACGAGGAATGATTCGCACAACAGTTATACATATGTGATAGTATATGTAAGCATTATATGCTATAAGTAAGAGCATACAGCATTACAGGTGGATTTTACAAATAGGAACGTAATCTTGTACCAGGTTAACCTCCATTAGCGAACTATTATAATGGAAGTTATTATCAATCGATCATTAATCTCGGGTCCCTGATTTCCTGTTCATATTTCTTAATGTAAGCCACAGGTTGTACTGACAGGACGAAGCAGACGGGTCTAAAGCGGAGAAGCATAATATAATTAGCTCATTTCTAACCGAATGATTAATGACGTCTTTCCAATTATTCCTTGTTAAGATACTTCATTATTTGCGGCTACAAATATTTACAGGAAAATATATGATTTGGGGCATTTGCTGAGTGAATACTTTATTATTTAATTATTGGTATTATTATATTGTTATTTATACTGTTGCATTATATCAGTAATAAGGTAATTTACGTATTTAATTACTTTTATATATATTTAATTATTTAATTTTAAATAACTTTTAATAGGAGAATTATTCGTTATATTATATTACATATATGGTATGTAATATAATTTTACTTACAATTTTCAAATTCTCGAAATTACAAATCACAATATTTTTGTTTCTAAGTTACGAAAGCGCCAATTTTCAAAATAACTAAATTATTAAATTAACAATTTTCTACATTACCAAACTGTCAGATGTCCATACTTCTTAACCTGAAAATTTCTAAATCTTTAAATTCCCAAATATTTCAATTTCTAAATCTCCAAATCTAAAAATCCCCAAACGTTCACATTCTATAATCTATAAATGTCCAAATCTTCAAATCTGCAATTCCCCAAATCCCCAAATCTCCAAACCTCGAAATGTTCACATCTCTTAATATCTAAATGTCCAAATCTCAAATTCGCCAAATCTCCAAATCCTCTAATTCCCAAATCTCCAAATCTCGATATCTCCATATCACCAAATCTCTAAATCTCCAAATCTCCAAATCTCCAAATCTCCAAATCTCCAAATCTCCAAATCTCTAAATCTCTAAATCTCCAAATCTCTAAATCTCTAAATCTCCAAATCTCCAAATCTCCAAATCTCTAAATCTCCAAATCTCTAAATCTCTAAATCTCTAAATCTCCAAATCTCCAAATCTCTAAATCTCTGAATCTCCAAATCTCCAAATCTCCAAATCTCCAAATCTCCAAATCTCCAAATCTCCAAATCTCCAAATCCCCAAATCTCCAAATCTCTAAATCACCGACTCTCCAAAACCCCAAACCTTCAAATCTCCAACTTTCCAATTACTAAATCCTTTATCCCCAAATCCCTAAATTAACAACTTCACATATCACCAAACTCAGAATTTACCAAAACAACAAATTCCCATATTACCGAACTACCACACCTCGATCCATCTCAGCCCTAAAATTTTTAAGTCTCCAAATTCCAGCAAACCTGCACCTCCCGCAACCTCTATAAAAAACTTGTCTACCGAATCTCCGCATTTAATATGCGTGAACAAAGCTCCTCCACAGATCTAATAATATAGGACCTAATAAATTCACGCCTTTTCTCATCCCGTTTCCCGTATCCCCACAGAGTTCTTACAAATCGTTGCTTCTTTCTCCCGCGAGGCACGAAAATATTCCATTATCATTTATATCGGAGATGATCGTCGGACAAATCTCGGTTCTTCGCGTAGCTGCTCACCGACGTTAATTACCAAAGTGTTTCAGGTTGAATTTGATCGCGGCATGGAACACAGGGCATAGAGAAGGGTCGCTGAGGGTCTGGAAAAGCGGAAACAGAAAGAAAGGAGGCTGCTCGGCGTCGGATGATGAATGAAGGAGTGATGGTGGTTTTGCGTGCAAAACCAAAATGCGAGCTGATGGGGAAGTGAGCGCGAAACGAAGACAGCAATGGCGGGTGTTGGAACAAGGCGGGAGATTAGGGGTTGCCCGCGAATCGTGATTTATAAATGCCATTTCCAAGAAGCCTTTCCTCGGGCCCCTTCTCGCCCTACGTTGCTCTTTTCTTTTGCTTATAATCATCGATACCGAGCGACAACGGGGAATAATTGACGGGCGACCTCGGAAATTGCGAGCATGATTCATACTCCTTCTTTTATTCTGACAAGAAAATCACCCCGAGTGTCCTTCTCGCGGGCGAACATTACGTCCTTTGGATCACCGATGTCGTTCAAACTTTTTATGGCTGTAGACCACATGGAAAGTAGTTACGTTATATAACTGTAGCGCGTAACTTGCTGGAATAAGGGAGAAATTTACGGTTCAAATCTATCGAGAATTGCGGTACGAATGTCCTTATGAGGAAGCACTTCATCTTTTCAAACAATGACTTTGAAATTTGTACAATTATAGAATGTGCAGGAAGGAGTCATGTTGCAGAATTATAGGGCGCTACTCTTCAAAATGAGGGAGAAATTTGCGTTTGAAATAAATTTAGGAAGTTTAGAATAAGGGTAGTTACGAATTTGCAAATTAGGGGGTTTGAATTTTTGCAAAATTGAAAATTTGAGAATTTAGAAATTTGGAGAATGGGGGATGTGGACAATTAGGGATTTAGAGATTTGGAAACTTGGAAATTTGGGGATTTAGGGATTTGGATATTTGGAGATTTGAAGATTTAGGGATGTGGTTATTTGGATATTGGAGATTTGGTAATTTGGGAATTTGGTGATTTGGGAATTTGGTGATTTGGGAATTTGGTGATTTGGGAATTTGGTGATTTGGGAATTTGGTGACTTGGGAATTTGGTGATTTGGGAATTTGGTGATTTGGGAATTTGGTGATTTGGGAATTTGGTGATTTGGGAATTTGGTGATTTGGGAATTTGGTGATTTGGGAATTTGGTGATTTGGGAATTTGGTAATTTGGTAATTTGGTAATTTGGTAATTTGGTAATTTGGTAATTTGGTAATTTGGTAATTTGGTAATTTGATAATTTGATAATTTGGTAATTTGGTAATTTGGTAATTTGGTAATTTGGGAATTTGGGAATTTAGGAATTTGGGAATTTGGTGATTTGGGAATTTGGCGATTTGGAGATTTGGTGATTTGGGAATTTAGTGATTTGGGAATTTGTTGATTTGGGAATTTGGTGATTTGGAGATTTGGTGATTTGGAGATTTGTTGACTTGGAAATTTGGTGATTTGGAGATTTGGTGATTTGGAGATTTGAAGACTTGGATATTTAGAAGTGCAGAAATTTGGACATTTAGAGAAGCGAGGATTCGATCACTTACAAACTTGAAATTTGAATATTCAGGTGTCTAAATATTTCGAAATTCTAAATTTTCAATTTTGAGTGATTAAGTACTTGAAAATTTTAAAATATAGAAATTGTAGTACCTCGGAATATAGTACCTTACCAATATACAGACTTAGAAATGGACACTGCGATTTGGAAATTAAAAAATCCTATCGCTTGAAAATTTAGAAATGCCCGGATAACAATCTTTAGAAGTTAGAAAATATGTTAAAATTCCACTTTCCCCAACTCACAATTAAATATCACTATCTCTCCTTATACGCTATTTTCGATTTATCATCTTCGTACACTAATGATAGTTACGATCATTTTCCCGCCACTTCAACAGTAGTTATAAAAAATGGTACACTTTCATGCTAATATTTTAGGATCGTTACAAAATGGCTACTTGACAGTTTCAGCAAACAAAGATTGATTTAAAAACATCAAAATAGTACTATTACTCCACCGAAAAAAATACCTGGTTCAAATGAATAGGAAGCTTAAAGTTTGCTAAAAATGGTGGTAACCTGCTCATCAACGTTCTTAACGCGCAATTAATTATTTATCGCTAAATAACTATTTTATAGGGTCGGCTGATATTGAAGACGTTTGTAAAATATTTATACAATTATTTTCAGTGTACTTCGAGCTTCAAATCAATGCTCCATAAATACTATACTGTGATACTTTCATGTCATCAGATGTCAGACATTTTGTTATTCGAAAATTTATCATTAAACATAACTTGGTTAACACATTAATAATTCGTACAAAGATGAGAAATTCCAAAAATTATTAAACGAATTTAAAATTATAATGTAAATGATTAAAGATTAAAAATTTGAGATTTGTCAGATTATTATAAAGTTGGGTTTCGTTAAAAAATTGTGATTACATTTGTAAAATTTTGCAAAATATTTTGCAGAATGCATCACGTTTGTGATTAGCAATGCATTGTGTTCACCAGAAAATAAATTCCCGCAAAGGTGGCAATATAACAAGAGTGTACTGTACAAGGGACATTAATCAAGTATCGTTATCCTCCGTGTTACCCTCATTTCCTAACCGTGTTTTCTAGCGTTAGATTTTTATAACAAATCGACTCACTAATTACAATAAAAAACAGAGGAACACTGCGCATCCAGCATAAGAAGTGTTTAAATATGTAATAAATCCTCGTTGAGGCTTGTTGTTCTTCAAGGCTCGTTCGAAAAAGAAACCAAGTAGGAAAGAAAGCCTCATAATAGAATAAATGATTCTTGTTCCGCTTTCGTTCTGCATTACGTATACGTGCACGTACGGTACAATCTTACTTGAATAGTAACTCATTTGTTTTTTGCTAACGGACCGGCATTGATCACCGGTCTTCTTTCAAACTTTTTTCATCGAACATCCTTTGCTTGTTACCGAAAGATTCATGAGCCTCAGGTAAATCGGAGCCATTATAGGTGACCAGGTATAGATGAGTTTGCATTCTTTCGTCCTTTTCTTGTTCGATAAAATATATACAGGGGCGCATTGACACCTTTGGGAGATACAAATATTGATATCATTTTGGTATCTTCGTATGCACTTAATTTAAAGTATTGTTTGTAAAATAGTATTTCAGTTTTACAAGTGGAAGTTTGGGATTTTTAAGTTTTGGAACTTGGAGTTTTGGATTTGGGGACTTTGAGATTACAGGGTTTTAGGAGTTTGGGAATTTGGGATTTAGGACTTTGGGGTTTAGGGATTTTGGATTTGGGGATCTTACGACTTGGACAATTGTTGGTTTAAGGGCTTTGGGATTTTTGGGATTTAGGAACTTTGGAGATTGTAGACTTTGAGTTTGAGGACTATGGAGTTTAAGGACTTTGGAGTTTGGTGATCTTGGGACGTGGGGAATTTGGGGTTTGGGAATTTTGGAATTTGGGGAACTTGGAATTTGGGAATTTGGAATTTGGGGAATTTGGAATTTGGGAATTTGGGAATTTGAAATTTGAAGAATTTGGAATTTGGGGCATTTGGAATTTGGGGCATTTGGAATTTGGGAATTTGGAATTTGGGGGATTTGGAATTTGGGGAATTTGGAATTTGAGGGATTTGGAATTTAGAGAATTTGGAATTTCGGGAATTTCGAACTTGAGGAACTTGGAATTTGGGGATTTGGAAAATGGGAATTTCGAACTTGAGGAACTTGGAATTTGGGAATTTGGAATTTGGGGGATTTGGAATTTGGGGAATTTGGAATTTGAGGGATTTGGAATTTAGAGAATTTGGAATTTCGGGAATTTCGAACTTGAGGAACTTGGAATTTGGGGATTTGGAAAATGGGAATTTCGAACTTGAGGAACTTGGAATTTGGGAATTTGGAATTTGGGGGATTTGGAATTTGGGGAATTTGGAATTTGAGGGATTTGGAATTTAGAGAATTTGGAATTTGGGGAATTTCGAACTTGAGGAACTTGGAATTTGGGAATTTGGATTTTGGAATTTGGAATTTGGGAATTTGGAATTTGGGAATTTGGAATTTGGGAATTTGGGAATTTGGAATTTGGGGGATTTGGAATTTGGGAATTTGGAATTTGGGAATTTGTACTTTGGAAACTTTGGAAAGTTTAGGTCTTGGGGAATTTGGGGTTTGACGACTTTGATGTTTAAGAACTTTGGGATTTGAACACTTTGGAAGTTTAAAGGTTTTGTGATTTAGGAGTTTTGGAATGTTAAGACCTTGAAATTTTTAGATTGTAGTACGCTAAAACTTCAGAAGCTTGGATATTCCAGCTTTGAATATTCTGAAGTTTAGAATTTTCTGACTTTGAGAGTTGGTATTTGAAATTTGGAAATTTTGTGAATTAGGGATCATAGAATTTGAAACCTAAGAACTTTGGAAATTGGGGATTTTATGATTTTAAGATTTTGGTATGAGGGTATTGTGGAATTTCAAAATTTTGGGTCATCAAGAGTTTTTTAATTTGAAGACCTTGAGCATTATATCTTTGTAACTCTAGGATTCTGATACTTTGAAATTTTGTAACTTTAGAAATTTAAAATATTTGAACTTTTATATTTTGATATTTTGGGATTGTAAAACTTCAGAAGTTTGGGACTCTGGAGTTCCAAAGTCTAGTAATTTATAACATTAGGATTTAACGACTTATATTCCGTTAATGTAACATTTAATATAATATTCCAATTCGGAGTAATAGTGCTTTGAAATTTCAGAAATTTGAAACTTTGAAACTTTGAAATTTTAAAAGGGAGACTAGACCTTTAGAAAAAAAATTGAGACTTTAAAACTTTGAAATTCTTGAACTTTCTTTCGAGGATTTCTGTAGCATCCCTGTTACTCTTCATACTCCAACCACGTGCTTAGTTTGTTTTCTGATTAATTCACCCCTAAGGATACTAAAATTAGGAATTAAAATTTAAAATACAAGCAATTTCAAAGTTTCCATATTTGTTTATCATATGTCACATTGAGTTATTTTTAATTTGCCTTGATTTTGACATTATAAATATAAAAAAAAGTCTGCAAAAATTCAGTGCAATAGCTGTAATTATATAATTTCAGGTTATGCTAAAAACAATTAAAAAAGTTTCAAGTACTTAGTTTAAGGTTATACTAAAAGAAATTAAATGAGTTTTATGTTTATAATTTAACATTATATTAAAACAAAATAAATCAGCAAATAACACATAATTTAAGGTTATGTTAAAAAATTAAAGAACCTGTTAAACTATTTTGCAATACCAAAATAATTGCAATTAGCAATTATTCTGCATAACCAAAATCAGTATCCCACAGGAAAAATCATACTTATCGACACAGTTATCGATACACGAATAACATAAAGCGGTTTCAACGTTGTACATTAATTTCTTACTTACAACTTTCGAAATAAAATGTCGCACAACTTTTTAAAAAATGATCTCAATTAGAGGCAAAAACGTTTATCTCTAATGTGAAAATATAAATGAACCTACCTATCAAATTTATAGCTAAATATTTATTTTGCCTATATAAATGTAAATACATAAATATTATATTATATTAATAATATATACCATATGTGTATATGAATAATTCATACAGTTTATATTATTTTATATTAATATATTAATAAGATATAATTATACCCACATAGTTTACATTATTAATATACTTATTAAAACCTCTCATTTCCTTACACAGAAGTCTTCTACGTCCTTAATTACCTTAAACTTCTCATCGTTCAAAACCTAAACCAAATTTTGTTTAATTTAAATCAAATACAAGATTTAGACATTTCAACGTAATTTGTATACATTATATCCAGTTCTT
This sequence comes from Megachile leachella, assembly GCA_963576845.1. NCBI lineage: Eukaryota > Metazoa > Arthropoda > Insecta > Hymenoptera > Megachilidae > Megachile > Megachile leachella. The sequence continues at coordinate 6,733,068 of OY756255.1, read as the reverse complement.
TTTATTAGAATTAAGATTTCATAAAAACCCCCCTTTGTTGACAAAAATTTTGGAAGATCTTATCATACAAGAGACCCTAATGTACCAATCCAGAATATTCCACAACAAAACAAAAAGAAAGTTACTTACAGCCACTTGATGCACTTGCCACCTTGAACCAGCAAGAGGAAAAGCAGCAACCAAGCTTTAGCGCCGCTTCTGTTCATTCCAAACATCTTTGTTCACTTTACATTCTAAAAGATCAGCATTCTTCTTCCGCACTTAACAGAAATCGCATATCGTTCATCGAACACACAATAAAAATTATTTACCAAACACTGTCTCAAGGGTTGTCACCATTGTTAGCTCCATCGTAATCAAATCCGTGCAAGAATGTTCGCATGCCCGTTTCCAAGTGACGTACCGATTTCCTTCGTTGTCCAAATAACATAAACCAAAGATTAACTAACGTCTCAAGTTGACAAGAGAATCGCGATGGAATAAATTGTCTATTTAAAGACACGCCTCCGTTTCTTTAATTATATCCGTCGACAGAAAGACGAAGCGGCCACTCACAAATCACACGCAAACCCCTGATTTATAATATCTGCTGGCTGGATCTCTAGCATCGTAATTACACTCGATTTCCAAACGGTCCGGGTGAAAACGTCTCGTGCACACCCAGCGATATTTCGTTTCGCGCACGATGATAGCCGATTACGAATGTACACTATTTGGCCGATAGATCAATCACCGGAACACCTGAAACTTGCACTATCCTCAATGATCTGCGACCGATACGCTATCGGGGAAGTTCCTTCGCGCCGTCCCGTGCTGCAGGGAGTCTGCGTGGTTACAGGTGTCCGTCGAGTCGTCCCGCAGGATCTACCGGTCGACGTGGAGGTGGAATCCTCCTACTACTACTCTATTTCCTCCTACTTCATCTAGTCGTTTTTCGTTGGATGAGGAACCGACCACCGGGGATGCCCATTGGAATACAAACGCCAAGGATCGAGGATCATACTGATGGACAAAGGACAGTTTACAACTGCGAATACTCATAATTTTATCAGAACTAATTTTACTGAAGAAGCTTTCCATAACTTATCACATGTATTAGTTTACATGCGTCACATGCACAGTTTGCATATATCAGTGTGTAATAGATTATACATGAAAAAATAAAATACAAACGAGTGATTTTCAGTAAGTTTATGGGACAGATTTTTCGAAAGCAATTTTGGTTGCAATTTCTTTAAGATTTCTTGCAGCTTTATCTATTTACTGCTTCAATTTTTAAATTTCTTATCATAATAGAAATTTTGTAATATAACATTTTATCCTAAATAATTGTTAGAATGTATGAAAAAGTGAATGAATGAATGTATGAAAAGATAGTCAAGAAATGTTTGTAATTTTACAATGTGATTATTATAATTATTTTTGACCATAAAAAGATATATTAATTACTGAATTAGCAGTATAATACGCATAAACATCGAACATGAAGATTCCAAAATAAAAGTAAAACCTTTGAAAATTTTGTAATTTGAACAAATCTTCAAGTGTCAAATTAAATGATATTTGAACAGTCAAATCCTTTCAGATATTCTGTTACAAACCTTCCATATATCCTTCCACAAATGATATGGTTGTTATTTCATAAGATTTGCTTAACATATCGCTAATCTAGTATTTACTAAAGTGATATTTTGTAAAATATTCGTAAATAAGATACCAGACTAATTCTACTGATCGAGTTCGATGTTTCTTCAGCTTGGCCAACGGTTAATTAAATGTAAGCTATTTCTGCCATTACATGCTTATTACTGATCCAGTTGAACTGCAGAAATATGAATAAGTAACAATAAGAAATATAGCAAAAAGCTACCATGTGCCAAGCCAATTGCAGGTATGATTGGCAATTAGTTTGGAAGAGAAAGCGGAGTAGTATATTATTCCAGAACCCGGAGTCACCATTACGAATATCATCGAAAGTATCTCGAAAGGTCTAAGAAGTTGATTCGTTCTCTATGGATCATTTACTTCGTATATTACTTCAAAGATTGCGTGCATGTTTTTTAATTTAGTATTTTAATAAAAGCTGATTCGCTAAACTGGTTCCTTTGCTGAAGACACCAATGTCTACTTTAATATTAATAGAAAATCGATATTCAAAGTTAATATCATTTCTAAATTAAAATCGCTAAATAATAAAATATCTAAAGAGAAGAAACTTTAATTTACAACGTTTAAACAAATATTAATAATGAACTTGTAAACAATATGACTGATTGTGATCTCATATTTCACTTGGTAAACATGAGTTATAATGTATGAACCAGTTACTTTAGTTTTATACTAAAGTATCGTATATACTAAATTTATTGTAAGTATATTTTCAATCTAAGTGTAGGTAAAAGTTCAAATTATGCGTTTGAAACTCAAAATAATTATTTCGGTCTCCAAATAGTAATCTAGAGAAAACGTACGTACTCTCTAAGTTAACGTACATAACCTCAAAAAAAGTTGTTAACAAAGAAGGTGTTGGTGACATTCGAAGAAAGCAAAAAATTGTACTAACAATTTATAAAATGTTGATAATGGAAATAATCTTCAAACTTTTGTTAACAATGAGTATAATTTCCAGAATCTTGCTAAGAGAATCTTGGAAATATTAATAACGAAGGTAATCTGTTCCTCGCGTGATCGTTCACGTTGAAAATTGAAACAAGTCGATGCCGAAATAACGAAGGAACATCTTTCTAATTTCGCAGCTTGGTAATCTCCTATCTGCGATAAATAAACCTCTGTCGGACCTTCATTACGTCATTAAATTTAGATTGGATACACCCTCTGTTTGCGAAGCCTTATTTATTTATTACACCCTTGCTTTTACGCTAACATACCACGTAATGATGGATATTCAAAATTTTATCGTGCAAGTTTACGAATAATTCTTAAACTTCGAGTCACTTCAAATTTTATTTGGAGACTTAAAATTCCTTGAAACTCCTAAAATTTTGATGGTGACTCTTGACATTTTTGGACTTTGCAAGATTCGTTGAAATTTTGAAGAGTGAGGAACTGCCAAGTCTTGAGATTTATTCGTCTACACTTTTAGATTGAAAAATATTCAGTTTGCACAATGAGTTGTGCACAAAAATAATACTTGCATATTTTATTGTATGCATATTGAATACTTATTTCATGCAAAGAAATATGTAATTATGATTTTCTGATGTTAAACAAATATACATATTTCAAATCTTATAGTGGATTCGTATACTGCAGATATAAAATGTAATTACAATTGGAAGAAATGCAATAACACATAATTTCAAGAATGCATATTTTTAAATTTATACACAAGAAAAATTATGAATATAAATAATTATAAAATGAATATTTGTTCCACTTCTGTCTGGAAGATGGAGTCGTCTAACATAACCTAACTTATTTTCTAAGACTGAATGTCTTTAAAAAAATCGAGAAATTAATTATATTTTTGAAATTACAGATAAGTTCATTACTTTTCCTTATTATCCATTAAAATAATTATCGTACAATATTTATTCATGTCCTAATTTTTTGCATGCAGTATAAAAATATATTAAAGTAAACATGGAACTAAAAAGGATCCAAACAGTGATCAAAATGTTATTATAAATTTAAAAAAGTAATTATGTACACCAATTTAGTTTGTGAAAAAATTTTCACTTATTATATTCATAAAAGAACCAAAAAGAGTAAAAATATTGTCATAAATAGTAAAAACTAATTTTGTATATAAATTTAGTTTATTATAGTCTTTTTTTACACGAAAAATGAATTAAAACAATATGACAGATACTAAAAAATAATTCAGCAAAATAGTTATAGTCAAATAGTTACAGAAATTAAAAAAATTTAATGTCAGTATTTTTGTTTATTTCAAATACTATTTTGCTCGTGTTCAATTAAGATGCAATCTAGAAATTCGTAATAATTTATTTTCAAGATAATATGTAAAAGAATGCAAAACTTGGACTACTAAATAGACTACACAATAGTGATTACTCGGTGACCGCTGACCGGAACCTAATCACGACTATTATCTGAGCAAGTAGATGTTCAAGGAAGTGCTTGGCTCATGTTTCACCAGTTTGCTCGTCTCTGACTACGTTGTAGAAGAGAATAAGACATCGAAAGTAAATGAGATAGAATGAAACGCCATTTCTAATTCTTCTAACTGAAAGTCATTTAAACGTGATGGTGTTCGGTATCACTTTCATCTGCCATTTGTAATTGTCACTAATTCGACGGAAACAGTCTTGCGAGTGCAAAGTGTAGAATGTGAAAACTTGTTTGCTTTTATTACACATATTACGTAAATTTTTAGTGTTATGTAATTGTCGTAATGAGATCTGAATTTAAAGGTGTAATGGGTAATGACTTAATCAGGAAAGTTTATTAAGGTGATAATTTATTATAGCGAGAGTTGCCTTGATATTGTGAATTAAGTTTTTGTGTGGAGGAGTTAGGGATTTGGGGAATTGGAGATTTGGGGAATTTGGAGAATTTGGGGAATTTGGGGAATTTGGAATTTGGAATTTCGGAATTTCGGAATTTGGGAATTTGGAAATTTGGAAATTTGGAAATTTGGAAACTTGGAAATTTGGAAATTTGACGATTTGGGAATTTGGAATTTAGGAATTTGGGAATTTGGGAATTTGGGAATTTGGAAATTTGAAAATTTGAAAATTTGAAAATTTGAAAATTTGAAAATTTGGAAATTTGGAAATTTGACGATCTGGGGAATTTGGGAAATTTGGGAATTTGGAAATTTGACGATTTGGGGAATTTGGGAATTTGGAATTTGGAGATTTGGAGACTTAGGAATGTAAAAGTTTGGCGATTTGAATATTTGCACTTTTAAAGATTTGGAGATTTAATGATTTGATGATTTGTGGATTTGAGGATTTGAAGATTTGAGGATTTGAGGATTTGAGGATTTGAGGATTGGAAGATTAAGAGATTAGCAGATTGAAAGATTGGAAGATTGGAAAATTGGGAAAATTCAAAATTACAAAATTTATGAATTTGGAAATTTATACATTTCGTCCTTTACAAGTTTGTAAGTTGAGGAATAAAATATTTTGCAATTTTGGAATTTAAGGATTTGCTCATTTGAATATTACAGAATTTAAAAACTTAGAAACTTAGAAAGATCTGGAATTATAAAATCTGTGAATTTGTAAATTTGTAGAAGTCTAAAAATTTTAAAAACCTGAAACTACGTATTTTTAAAAGTTCGAAAATCTTAGAATTCATTAGTTAAAACATTTGAAAACTGCTACCGCAGAAAGATGTCTTCGTAACACTTAATTTCGGTCATTATTAAATTCACAAACAAATACAGATAAATAACATAAAATATTCCTTTGTCATAACTTCGACTATCATTAAAGTATTTATTAAAATTTCAAATGAATATTTTCATCGTATAAACCATTAAACATAACCTCAAAATATCGTAAAACCGGAAGAAAAAGATCTAAAGCATTTTTTAAAGTCTAAGCCTTCTTTTCTTCTAGTCTAATAGGGGGATTGGCATCACAGTTCATTTAGCAGTTTGTATGTAATAAATATTAGGAAAAAGTCAGCTGTGTGCACACGTTGACTTTGTACGTAATCACGAAGGGGGTAGACGTAGAAGAAGCCTGTGAAATGAGGGGTAACTTTTGCGATCGCGCAGAGGGTTTGAGGTTTAAGTCGCTTTTAATAGCCAAGCAGCTGTCGCCGTATCTGTTTGTCCTCTTTTTATGGTAGATGTCTTCGACGAATAATGGCAAGAAATAATCTGGAACGAAAGAAGCCGCCGTCCTTTGCAATCCTTCTCGAATAAACGGCTTTTAACCCGTCCTTTCTCCATTTTGTATACCACTGCGTCAATTTACGCGCTATGCCCGTAAAGCATGAAAATATCCATTCAATTATTAGTAATATTCTTAATAATAAATAATCTGCTGGCACATCATATATTGCATATATTATTTTTTATTTTTACGACATTTTCTGTTCCTTGTTTTTAATTTGTGAAAATTTTGAGTTTCTGTATTTCTGGACTTTTATCTTTTGGTATTTTTAAATTTTTACATTTTTGAAATTGTGCATTTCTAAGTTTCAATCTTTTTATATTTTTACGTTCCAAAGTTTTGACTTTTTAATGTTTCTACGTTTCTATAGTTATATGTTCCTAGAATTCTATGTTCTACAGTCTGCGTTTCTGCAATTCCACGTTTCTACAATTCTATGTTTCTACATTTCTACTTTTCTGCTTCTGCGCATTTCTACATTTCCATGTTTTTCAGGTTCTATGTTCCCACAATTCTACGTTTCTACATTTTTATATTTGAGATTGCTACATTTTGAATTTTCTAAATAACTATATTCTTAAATTTCTGATTAACTAAACTGTAAGTTTGAAAATTTCGAAATTTGAATATTAAAAGTGGTGTAAGAAATATTTTTTGCTAACTTTTTTACATGTAAAGAAGTTTTGATGTTCAAAACTACTAAATATGAACTTGTAAATATAATTTATGTTAAAATTACTCATCTGTATCATATTCCAGTGAAAATAAGTGATATAAGTCCACAAATGATAATAAATCTGTATAAAATAATATTATATTTGTAAGTGATTATAAATCTGTATTAAATGTAAAAATAACAATAAATCTGTGTTAACCAATATTAAAAACAAACTGCAATTTTTATTTATATAAGGATCTATAATACGCGAGCTTTACCTTCGCAGTGAATAAGTATCGTTCATTATTAGTTACAAATTGTACCTATTAATTCAATGGGAATATCCGATACTATATTAAATATATTTAGATGTAATTTCTCGCATAAAGTATTACCTACATTAGGGAAAAAGCAGGGTAAATCTAGGTAGGCGGGTGAAACCGGTTACTCCTGTTTTTCAGTGATAAATGTTGCTATTGTTCAACGCACTTTTAGTATCCATTCTAGGATGTCATTATGTCAGTTTGTGCTTATCACTGCACGTAAACAAACAACAATTTGCATTTAAACGAGTCAAGAAAGTTTTAAGCTAGAAAAATTTGATTTTGTTTCAGTATCTAAGGAAAAGTTATCTGAGTCGTATCATTCTGGATATTTTCACACATTTACAATAATTTATTCAAAATATAATATTATAGCTTATTATTTGAAACAATTATTAATGAATACTTAATCTTCCTGTAAAATTAAATTAAATTTTTTTGAGTCTTCTGGGAAATTGATTTATTAAAATTATTTTTATCGATTTACAGAATGATATTTCATTTAAAAATGATGGATAATAAATCTGTGTATTACTAATGAAGCTTTTTATTAATTTATAATTACATAAATATATTGAAATAAGTAAAAATACATCTAATACATAAATATATAAAAAAGATCATATTTATATTAAATTTTATTATTGTTTATTGAAAACATAATAAATACATGATATTACATACTTTTAATTGTAAAAATACCGTATTACAACATTTAAATATCTTGAATATTAAAATATTTCTTTTCGTTAAAAATATTTATAACAAATACAATATTGATATTAAATATAAAATTTCAAGATATTTTCTACCGAGAGCGTTATTTTTATATAAAGTTAGGTGTACGAATTAAATAGTTAGGTTAGGTATAGTAGTTTGGGACTGACTTCATATTTCAATATTTTTAATAAACTCCCTAAAAATTATACAGTAAAAATTTGATAACTCTTAGTTCCATATGGATTAAAATAAAATAAACAGAACTCTACTAAAATCCTTCAAAAAAATGTCAAATACGTAAAAAGTTTGAAATATGAACCTTGTTTTCTCATAAAATTAGTGAAAATTTAAAAATTCAAAATTTGTGAATTTAGAATTTGAGAATTGAAAAATTTGTGAAAATTATAAATGAAACCCCAAGATAGAGGTTCTCTTTATCACCGTGCAGTTTTCTAAAGATTATTTTCTCAGCAAGTATCGTAATGTTTGCAGGAAAATCGAAAATCGAAGAATAAGGACCACCCTATCGCGCATGCATAAGATCGCAGATTGATTATTCCGATACCGCACAAAATTAATTTCAAATTAAACTGATATCCATTATGAGAACGTTTCATCTGCATAATCTCAATATAATAACGGTAAAAAGAAGAGGTTCATCCGCTGTGAGAGTTTTTCTTGTACTTTCATCAACGTTTAATTCTTCGGTTCAAAATTGTATATTTTCGCGCCACAACTTATAACAAACTACAGTTCCTTTTTTAACGATGATAATTAAAATTGAATGTAAATTACAGTGAATGTTTATGACTGAATTTTTCTTTATTATATTAATCAGCAATATTGTCTTTTTTATGTTACATTTATGATTTGGGTCAATTTGTACTTTCGGTTGTGAAACAAATTGCTAATTATCATGTAAATATGAACTCATTTTAATTATCGGCGCGGTAATTATATTTATCGTTATAATTTATTAGATAAGCGGGAGTTTGAGCAGTAATATGTATTTATAATTTCATTGCAGAATGTAAATCTAAAATTAATATTTGTATTATTCAGGAAGTCTAGTTCTAAACTGGCGGATAATAAATTTTTATCTGAGGATTTAAAGTTGCGGAATTTGGAATTAGGAAATTGTAGATTTGGAAAGAGGATTTCATAATTTAGTAATTTGGTACTTTGGTAATTTAGTAATTTCATAATTTGGTAAGTTTTCAATTTGCTAATTTACTGATTTGGAATTTGAAGATTTTGTAAGTTGAAGATTTAGGAATTTTAGAACTTGGGAATTTAGGAATTTGGGGAATTGGGGAATTTGAGGTATTTGGGGTATTTGGGGTATTTGGAAAATTTGGAGAGTTTGGAATTTGGGAAATTTGGAATTTAGAAAACTTAAGATTTGGAAAATTTAGAATTTGGAATTTAGAAACTTGGGAATTTAGGGAATTAGGAATTTGGGAAATTGGGAAATTGGGAACTTGGGAATTTGGAGAATTTGGGGAATTTGGAATTTAGAAATTTTGGTATTTGGGAAAATTTGGAATTTGTAAATTTAGAAATTTGGAAATTTGGAAATTTGGAAATTTGGAAATTTGGAAATTTGGAAATTCGGAAATTTGAAAATTTGGTAATTTGGAAATTTGAGAATTAGAAAATTAAAAAATTTGAAAACTTGAAAAGTTAGTAATTTAGGGATTTAGAGATCAATAATTAATAGGCATAAAATTTCGAAAATTCTCACACATCAACCTTTCAAGTATGAAACACATCATATATTTCACACAATTCGAACCAACGCTAAACTCTCCCTAAAATACACATTACAAATCCAAAACTCTGCCAAATACATCAATTAGGTATTACATCAAATGTGAAAATACAAAAGGTAATTAAATAACATAAAAACAACAGTGCAAAATATCTCAGAAATGCAAAAATTTAAAATACCGCTAAAGTGTTTGATAACGCTATTTCTATAAATACTATTTGAAAAGTACGAATCGTTTAAAATATTTCTTACACAAACAGATTTACTTAAACAAATTAACTAATTCCCAAGAACATTTTCAATATCTACAAGCGTTAAACGTTCAGGTAAAAATATTCATTATGGTTGAAACAAGAACTATCGCAATGTGGACGCAACACATTAAATTTCCAACTATTGCTGCGGTATTAGGAACATATATCGCAGCTCCGGAATTCATCCATGGTTCCCATGTATTGTTTCTCCTCCTTGGATCAGCTAACCAATCAACAGGATGCTTAATCTGTCGCATCAGAATGTGACCATAGTGTTCCAGATAGAGGTCTAGATCCCTCGCAATCTGTAACCAATTCATAAATTATGGACATTTATTTTTTGTTAAAAGAAATACAAATTTATTCAACGTGTATGATAAACTTTTTGTAAATGACAAAGAACTTTCAATGTATAGAGAATTTCTCTGCTGCTACCTATCACTATTTCCAAATCCATAGATTAAACAAAGAAATCAACCAGGTTCTTAAATTTACAAATTTATAAACTTCTACATTCTGCAATTTTTAAATTTGTAAATTTTCAACTTTTGAACTTTGAAATTTGTAAACACTTAAATTCTTAAATTTTACACTTTGTTTCTAAATACTTAAATTCTCATATTTTGAATTTTCAAATTTCAGAATACTTAAATCCTCAAAATTTTAATTCCTAAATTTCCAAATATTTAAACAACTGAATGTTCAAATCTTCAAATGTTCAAGTTTCTAAGTGATCAAATCCTCGATTGCCTAAATTTCTAAATTTTCACACGTCTAAATTTCCAAATCCTCAAATGTCTACATATCCTTATCTCCAAATCTTCAAATTATTATCAAATACCCAAATTCTCAAATATTCACGTCCACAAGTGTCCAAATCTCCTAAAATCCAAAACTCCAAATCACCAAATTACCAATCACTAAATACCATATTTCTAAAAATTGTCAAAATTCCTAAATACAATTTATTTCCAAGTTCCCAATACTACAAAATTTCAAAATTCTAAAAGACTTGATCAACAATATCCTACCAACTGATTTCAACAGGGGAGAAATAAATAACATTAAATAACATTAAACCTATATTATATCTTCTGTTTTTTGATTCATGACATAATTGCACTAATTTTGCCGTTTTTAATTCTAAAACGTGAAAAATGTTGAAAATTTATGGTGATCCCAATTCAATGGCTAGGAATTGTAACATTTTCTTATTACTCACTCTGGGATATGCATCAGCGACGTTTTTTGTTTCACATGGGTCGTTCACGATATCGAACAAACATTCGGTGACATTGCACGTGGTGAACGCATGTCTATAGTGGTATGTCATATTCTGACACTGAACCGTTGCATCTCGTCGTAGCTGTACCATTGTACTTGGTTGTGTCACTGGACCACCCAAATGATAGGTGATACTTTGAGAAACAGAACTTTTTAGTACGACATCTGTGTACGGTGGTATCTCTAATGTTCTTCCGGAATCTCCGTAAAAGCCGTCGTAGTAACCATTCTCGACGGATCCTTGAAAAATGCATTTTAACGATTAGTTTTGAATATCGTTGTTTTTAACCTCTTCACGTGCTTTGACGAGTCTCACTCGTGACGCACTTACTGCTCACATGTGACAAACCTTACTCAAATTTGGGGAATTGGGACTTCGAAGTAAGTTCCCAGATTCTCAATTTTCCAATTTCCCAAATTCCTAAATCTCCAAATCTCGGAATTCCCAAAGACTCAAATTTCCAATATTTTCAAATTCCCAAATTTCAAAATTTCCAAAATCTCAAGTTCCCAAACTCCTAAATTTCCAAATTCCCAAGTTCCCAAACTCTCAAGTTCCCAAACTCCCAAATTTCCAAACTCTCAAGTTCCCAAACTTCTAACTTTCCAAACTCTCAAGTTCCCAAACTTTCAAGTTTCCAAACTCTCAAGTTCCCAAACTCTCAAGTTTCCAAACTCCCAAATTTCCAAATTCCCAAGTTCCTAAACTCTCAAGTTCCCAAACTTTCAAGTTTCCAAACTCTCAAGTTCCCAAACTCCCAAATTTCCAAACTCTCAAGTTCCCAAACTCTCAAGTTCCCAAACTCTCAAGTTTCCAAACTCCCAAATTTCCAAATTCCCAAGTTCCTAAACTCTCAAGTTCCCAAACTTTCAAGTTTCCAAACTCTCAAGTTCCCAAACTCCCAAATTTCCAAACTCTCAAGTTCCCAAACTCTCAAGTTCCCAAACTCTCAAGTTTCCAAACTCCCAAATTTCCAAATTCCCAAGTTCCTAAACTCTCAAGTTCCCAAACTTTCAAGTTTCCAAACTCTCAAGTTCCCAAACTCCCAAATTTCCAAACTCTCAAGTTCCCAAACTCTCAAGTTTCCAAACTCCCAAATTTCCAAATTCCCAAGTTCCCAAACTCCCAAATTTCCAAACTCTCAAATTTCCAAACTCCCAAATTTTGAAATTCCCAAGTTCCCAAACTCTCAAGTTCCCAAATCTCCAAATTCCCAAATTCCCAAATTTCCAAAATCTCAATATTCCAAATTCCCAAATTCCTAAATTCCCTAATTCCCTAATTCCCAAATCTCCAAATCCCCAAACTCCCAAAATCCGAAATCTCGAAATCGCAAAATTTCAACTACCTCGTAATAACTTAAATCTGCTGTATATCGCTCCTTCAGTTTTTTGAATTTCGTCGATATTCAGCAAAAGTTTGTCTCTGCCACGTCCGTATCCTTCGCTAAGTACCCGCCACAAATCAACACCATCGATCTGTCCTAAATCCTTTAAATCTCCTCCAGCTGCCGAATAAAGTGTCGGCAACCAATCAGTTATGTGTATTAATTGATTAGAAACGCGAGCTACTTTTTGTAACCTTGGTGACCATAGTGCTGCGACACTTCTGACACCTCCTTCGTATAAGGTGTATTTTGTCTGCAACGAAAAACAGTATACCTTATGTAACATGTGTACGTATGAAATGAGACGAGTAAATTACTTCAAATTTGCACAAGGTTTCAATGTATTACGTAGTCGGCCACAATTATCATTCATTTTCTTAGTAAAAATTTTATTTTGATCTTTTACATTAATTAGAGGAATTTCGCATTATTTTTTGTTTGTTATATTGGTGACTTTAGTACAACGTTAATTTTCTTTCTTTTTTGTTGATTTTGTATTAATTATATCAATTGGGTTATGTTTGTGTTATTAGTTTTATGCTAAATGTTAATTATATTTTTCATATTAATTGTTATATAAATATGTAAGTAAAACACAAGTCAATAAATGGACGAAATTAACAAATATATAAAATGAAGAAAATTACAAGCAGCAGATTATTGAATATTTAATTGTTTATGATTTTGAAATATCTTGGATGTATAACAATATACATTTCATTTGTTAAAGACAGATATAAAATTATACAAACAAATAAATAGAGAAATAAATAGTTATACTAAAATTTAATAGTTAATAGTTATATTAACAATTATACATATATTACTAAATTTCATTTTAAATAAAAAATATGTAATTGCACGGCCAAATGTTTATAAGCAAATAAAACAATATATAGATAGATATATAAACAAACAAACAGATAAATAAACTAGTCACGATTACTATAATAAATATTAGAAGATTATATAATTTCTGAATGTTAAAAATCATGGTACAACATTGTATATTAATAAGTTTCATTTGATTAAAATAATTTGTAGATATAAAATTAAATGCACGAATAAATGTTTCATATAATGAGTGTGTTCACTTTTAATTACATGAAGGTATCGATTTTAGAACGTAATGTAATTAAATATGAAATATGATGTAAGCTTACCCCTCTTAGGGGATAGTTTGAACCCCAATTTCTGTATCTACCGACAGATGCAGCTCCATTATCAGTCAGAAATAAAATCAAGGAATCCCTCAACATTCCTTTCTCGCCCAATGCGTGAACGATACGTCCAACTGAGTCGTCCAATCTTGACACCATTCCTAATACAAAAAGAAACAAACTTCACTTTATTTTTAATATTATAAAACGGTTTTTTGTAGTGACAATTATACTAATAATAACAACAATACTTATTGTTAAAATAGCAATTCTAATATTTAAATACTGCGGGAAAGCAAAAAAGAAAAACTTCGTTGTGAAGAAAGGGGGTTCGATGATGAAATAGAGATATGTAATAAGCAAAATCAATTGATTAACATTTCGGTTTTATTTTATTATCTCTCCCCTTGTTCAGAAGTAAAAACGTGTTTCATAGGAAAAAACGTATTAAGTGTCAATTAAACTTAAAGTTTTTTTCTTTTGTGCTAAATAAATAGTTACGCAGTTAATATAACCAATAGTTTAATTTCTACTCGTGTTACAAGCAAAATAAAGTTAAAAACCAACAAAAATGTAATGATAACTATAATAACTTATTAATCGCAAAGAAGAGTAATGGCGGATAGAAAACCATGACAGCAATTATTACTATTACAAAACAAGATAATATACAAATTATCTCTGTTTATAAAAAGCTAATAGCAAAAACAAGCTTTATGCATCATTTCTTTGTAAAAAGTTATTGCAAAAAAAAAGTACAGTAAGTGTGCAAACACTTTTTGATCCACTGTATGAATAAACATCTTTAAAGAGATTAAATAATTTGTTTATTTACGTACTGGCATATTTACGACGATTCGGTTCACGAATGTACGAAAACCTTCCATCATTATACTCATCTCTAGGTTGTTCCAAAGGAGCATGAACTGCTAGATGCGATATTTGAAGATATAGTGGTCTAGGGAGTTCGTGAGTTTCAATCATTCTCACTGCCTCTTTGGTGAACAAATCTGTCGCATATTCGCGGTTAATCCCGTGAGCTGGGTCATCACCACGATGTAAGTCGTATCCACTCATATTCTACGAACGTAAATATAAAATACGCATAGAGGAATCTTAATTGTAATCGATGGCACATTCAAAATATTTTCGACCATCAATCGATGGCTCATTCAAGATATTTTCAACTTTATATTACGGGACGATATTGATTTTGAAGTTTATATTGTTCATTTTACTTTGCAATTTATATTATTCTTCACATTTTGCAATTTATGGAAAACTGGCAGGTAGAATGTAATGTATCATGTATATATAAATTATTATATTGTTTATATAATTGTTGTTTATATAAATTATTTATATAATATCTATACATATGTACTGTTTACACAATATCTATATGGAATGTTTACATAATATCTAAACTGTTTATACATATAATATTATACATAACATACTCTACATAATATCTATGTATATAAACTACATTATTAATTTGTATTTATTACATATAATACGTTGCAATAAAATAGTATGCAAGTAAACATCATTAAAATTTTGAAAAAATAAATTACTTTTACAACATATCATTTGTTTTGTATGTACTACCTAAATAGCATATAGAACACTTATTGTAATACTAACATTGAAAAAGATGTGTAAGCTTGTTTCATAGCACAATTCTGTACATGAAAAATTATTATTACAAACACATATTAAATATTATTACTACAAGTACATTTAACGCCATTTAACTCACAAATTGTCAATAATCAATGTCGCGGCTGCCATTTTATGACAAAATGCAGCACCATTTTGTTGTTACTGCGCTTAATGCTATACCTTCCATAGAATTTACTAATACAAGCATTATTATACTTAATTTTTTGTGAAATTAGAAAAACAGCTATGTTACAAAATTTCTTCTATATGTTTTATTGTAGATCCTAGTTTTTAGTCTTCCTAGTATTTAAATATTCAAATTATCAGTCTACATAACTTCCTAAAATCGAATTAAAGTTTCTCACCTGATTCGAATAGTGGTAATCGTAATATGAAATATGGCTGTTGTAAAATCCTAGAAAAAAATCGAATCCTCTGTGTAATGGCGTATATTGAGGTGTGTGATATCCCATATGCCATTTTCCAATTAGTTTCGTCGTATAACCTAAATCTCGCAAATGTTCTGGTAATATTTTTATATCCAATGGAAGACCACGTGGTTCGCCACCACGTATTCCATCGCCTTGCATACCTAAATAAATCATTTACGTCTTGAATTTTTATCTTTATAAAATATGAATTATTTAGCTATAAATATACTTCATATAAAGTATCAAATAGTAATGGAAATGTTATCTATTTTTTTAATAAATCCAATAAGTGCTTCAAATATTTAGCATTCAAACAGTGAGATTTCTAAAGTCTCAAATTTCCAAATTTTCAAATTCTCAAATTCCCACATTTCTAAATATCCAAATTCCCAGATTTCTAAGTTTTCAAATTTTTATATGTACATTCATGTCTTCAATTTTCTATCAGAAACTCCAACAAAGGGGATCGTAATAAAACGGTTGAAGGTAGGAACAGTCATTTACTAATATACGTACCAATTCGTATTGGATAAAGTCCGGTTAAGAAAGCTGACCTAGAAGGTGTACTAGACGGTAGAACATAGTGTCGATTCAGTATAATACCATTATATCCAAGAGCATCAATATTAGGTGTTGGTATCTGATTTGATCCGTGAAAACCGACGTCATTCCATCCCTAAAGGACATCATTCATCACTCTTATTTTCTCGTTGCATCAAATTCACCTTATGTGTATATGTATATGTATAAATCTAGGCTCAATTTTATGTATGTCAAATCATGGTGTAAATACAACACAAAATCTCATAATTCTTAGATTCTAAAGATCTCAAATCTTAAAATTCTCAAATACTAGAAACTCTAAACTACAGAATTTTTAAAATCTAAAAATTTGAAATCCATAAACCCTAAAATCCCAAAGTTCTCAAATCTCAAAACTCTCAAATACTAGAAACTCTAAATCTTAAAATTTTCAAAATCTAAAGACTCTATACACACAAATCCTAAAATCCCAAAATTCTCCAATCTCAAAACTGTCAAGTATTAGAAACTTTGAATCTCAACATTTTTAAAATCATGAAGTCTAAACCCACAAATTCTAAAATTCTTGACTTCTGAAAATCCGAAACCCCAAATCTACAAATTCCATAATCCCTAAATCCCCAAATTTCCAAATTCTAAAATTTAAAAATCCCAAAATTTTCAAATTTCCAAATCTCTAATCCCCAAATTCCCAAATCTCCAAATCTCCAAATATCCAAATTTCCAAATTCTAAAATTTAAAAATCTCAAAACTCTCAAATTCCCAAATCCTCAAATTCCCAAATCCCTAAATTCTCAAATTCTAAAAAGCTCAAATTCCCAAATTCCCAAATCGTTAAATCCCCAAATTTCCAAACTCTAAAATTTAAAAATCTCAAAATTTTCAAATTCCCAAATCTCTAAATCCCCAAACTCCCAAATCTCCAAATCTTCAAATATCCAAATTTCCAAATTCTAAAATTTAAAAATCTCAAAACTCTCAAATTCTAAAGAGCCCAAATCCTCAATTTCCCAAATCCCTAAATTCTCAAATTCTAAAAAGCTCAAATTCCCAAATTCCCAAATCGTTAAATCCCCAAATTTCCAAACTCTAAAATTTAAAAATCCCAAAATTCTGAAATCCCTAAGTCCCTAAATCCCCAAATCCCCAAATCTCCAAATCTCCAAATTTCTAAATTCTAAATGTTAAAAATCCCAAAATTCTAAATTCTGAAATCTTCAAAGTCTCAAATCCCTAAAAAAATAAGACAAATGTCCTATATTCGTATCTTCCATAATTAATGCAACAAAAAGTACGACGGAATATAGCATAAGCACAGCGGAAAGGAAGACAAACATGATTTGACAGTTATGATGAGTCAGAAGCGCCAGTGTACTTATTCAATGAGGAATTGTAGATGATTTTCAAACTACGATAATTATCTTAACTAAGGCCAATTTTAATTTAAAACACTTTCATGTGCAGTACGATTATTACAGATTAAACGACCTACACTGGCATAAGTGTTACAAAAATACGTAGTTTCATTTTATAGACGTCATTTTGTTATTCTTCTTTTTCTCCAAATCAATCGGATATTTACTCGAAGTAAATCTATGTCTTTTATAGCAAAGTGTAATACAGACTTTTAAAAACATAAAACAGACGATAATATTATTGACATAAAACATTAAAAATCTGAATAAGGTTTACGCAGTAATTAAGTTTCTTAAATCGATTTAATGAGGGGAGCCATCGTTTATCTTTGATTGTGACCAACTAAATGTGTGAAGCTGAAAATTTCTAGATTCCCGAATTTTGGAATCCCTAAAGTTTCAAATCTGTAAATTGTCAAATTTAAAAATATTGAAATATACAAAGTTCCAAGTAGATATTCAATTTCCAAATATCTAAAATTATAAATTTGCAAATTTATTTCATTTTCAAGCTTTTAGATGTCTAAGCCACTTTATTTCTATAATAGTCAATTCCAAATTCCTCCTTTTTCTAAATTTTCAAATTCTACTTCAAATTTGTAGGGTTGGAAGTTTTTCCAAATCCTACAATTTCTATATATCTGAAAGAATAAATTTTTACATCCTTAAATTCTTAAATTTCTATAAACCTAAATTTCTAAGTTCTCAAATTCATGAATTTCTATGAATCTAAATTTCTAAATCGTCGAATTCTAAATCTCTCGATTTCTGAATTATTAAATTTCAAATTTTCTAATCTTTAATTTTCCTGATTCACAAGATCCCATATTTCTAGATTTACAACTCTCCAAATCTTCAAATTCTCCAATCCTCAAATTCTCAAATTTAGAATATATAATCGAGGTTTCAAGTCCACAAATTTTGAAGTCCTTACATCCCCAAGTTTGACAATTTCCAAATCTTTAATTTTTGCAATTCACAAAATCTTCAAATCTTCAAATTCTTCAATTTTCAAATCCCCAAAACTCCAAACCCTCAAATTTTGACGTCTCTAAATCACAAAATCTCTAAATTCCCAAATCCTCAAATTGCACAATTTCCAAATACGCAAATTTATAAATTTCTCAAATTCTTGAATTCTCATATTTTTACACTCCTAAAGCCACAACACCAAATTACCAAGTTCTATAATTCCTACATTTCCAAATTTATAAACCTTCAAATTCCAAAGCAACCAATTCCTCAAGTTTCCAAATATCCCAATTAAAAAAGTTTACAAAATTGATAATTCAAAAATCTATAAATTTCTATTTTTAAGAATTCTAAGTTCTCGTATTTGAAAACCTAGAAATTTAAATTCAAAAACAACGAACGATCGACGTTTTTTAATATTATTGTCCGTGAAGAATCCTGCGGCGCTCACCAACGTACGATCAAACAACCTCCTGAGTAACGGACGCATCAATTATAATTAGATACCTATGCATTACTTTGCAAAAAGGCCTCGCAATTTTCTCCATTATTACAATTCATGCATAATGCGCTAGAATCATAATTTTGCAACATAATTCTGTCAGGAAACGCGACGAGAAAATCGCCTTAGTAGATACTGAGTAGCAACCCTCTGAATCATCCTTCCACCCTAATTATTA
Organism: Megachile leachella; assembly: GCA_963576845.1. NCBI lineage: Eukaryota > Metazoa > Arthropoda > Insecta > Hymenoptera > Megachilidae > Megachile > Megachile leachella. The sequence goes on along the minus strand of OY756255.1, from coordinate 6,713,966 downwards.
CACTGCAATGTTCTACAATTTATCATGTATACGAAGTAAACATAACTCTAGCGATCTACATTCAATCCCATAAATAACGTGTATGCATAATTTAACTGTATAAATTACAAAGTAGACCAAGTAAATTGTATCCTAAATGCAATTTCGCAACCTACTGATTTATTTAAAAATTTTCTTATCTATAAAAGTTATATTAGGAAAGTAATTTCGCTTTTTTTTAACAGAGGATTTAACAGCTACCTTCGCACTTAAGCCGCAAATCATTATACATTTTAATAAATAGCAAGGCTTTTTTAATGAAAAATTTCCATTGATTCTATACAGTGGTTGGTGCCCCATCAAATGTGGAAAGAGAAAAGCAGCATTTTCGGCACATTTTACTTTTTTGCTATCGCGAAGATAAAAATGCTGTTCAAACAAGAAATTATCAGATGTGTGTAGAGAAGTATTAACAGAACAGAGCCAAAACTGGCTATTATTATTTATTCCGATCGCTCCACAATTTTTTAAATGGTACAACCTTTGCTTCAAACGAGGAGGTGAAAATTTACTTGCATTTTTTGCCAGCGAGGAACAAAAATTTTATGAACGTGGAATTATGTTACTATCAGAAAGATGGTAAAGTCTATTAGAATAGAAATTGTGACGTAATAGAATAAAATATTCGTTATAAGAAAATCGTCTTCCGCTTCCTCGAACAAAAAAAATGAAATTACTTTCCGAACAACCCAATAGTTTGCTGTAATCTTACCAGATCATCGGCCATGATTACGATAATATGGGGTGCCGTTTCGTACAAACCAATCGCTCGTCCAACGCATAACATCAACAGCAACAGCAACGTACTCGAAAATCGACACATTTTTTTGGCAACAATTTGAACAACACAAAGAAAACGATAAAAGAAAACTGGAACACCGTAGAACACTTCCTATTTCACACTTTCAGGCACAATTCAGAAATGACAGCTATTACGCCATTATGCTTGATGCTTATGAGAGAACTCCTGCGGGATGCAGAAGAATGAGGAACAGAAATAAATACGCTTACATAGTCCACCCACGAAGGAACATATCATGAATGGACCGTTGGGTAGGGAAGGGAAGGGAAGGGTAAGGAGCATACATCAATAATTACGGCAATAAAGAAGGTACATGTTTCAACTCGGTTGCTTCTCATGTTACCCATTATTCTGTCTAGTTACGTAATTCTATAGACTGCTTTTCTTATATTTTTAAGCATTATTTTCCGATCAAAATCATTATCGAAGTGAAGGGTTTCTGTCATATAGATTACTTTTTTAATAGTGTTGCTGCTCTTGTAACTTGATGCAATATCGACTCGATTTATGAGCACTTGGGTTCTAAATCATGGCTATGAACAAGAGATTGCTATGCCACTTTAAGTTAAAAGAATTTTCCATACGATATGGGTATTTGCAATGGGGCAGAAATGTCACTGAAGGAAAACTTCTTTACAAAGTAAAACACTTTATAAAAGAACCGTGTTGAAGAACCTGGGCAAAAGTCACAAAAAAACACATTGACGTGACATTAAATGAACAATTTACTGATGATAAACAATTTGCTTGTAATATTTTAATGATCTTTTAAGAATATCTCAAATTCTTTACTCCTTGCACTATTTTGACGACTCTAACTAGTGAGGCACTTCGGCTGTGACCAATTTTACTGGAACTTTTAATACGCATATGGAGTTCAAGTCCAATTATAATCAGCACAGTTAACGATACCAAATTAATGTAACATTTGAACTTTCTTTCCGTTTGAATCGCAGCTATGATTAGTTCTGACGCACTTGATAAATCACAGTGGAGTATGGTCAGCAGTCTTGCTGAAAGCCATTCATCGAAGGCCAATATATTCTTCCACAAAGAGGTTTCCTAGATCCTAAACCTCCTGTGGTGTACGAGCCTACAAAACCCACGTTCATCCGGCTGACAAACGCACTCGTGCTCAAGCACTTAGCAACCACGCTCGTGCAGTATGCCTCAAGACCAAGATCCATGAAAGGATCCAAATCACTCTAGTGCTTAGGTCACCTACATATCAACACTTAAAGTGAGGGGAAAAGGTTTCGCGACCTTGTTTTGCCAAATTAGGGACCCCAAGCTTCTTTCTGGTAGCAACCTCCATGCTGGCTCTCATCTTTTCACATTACTCTTAATCTTTTTGGGTCATTCTTGATACGGATTTCTTGTGAACTTAATATAGTAAAGACTGAATAACTGCAACGCTTGGGTCCCAATTTTGTTGCAGTTATCCAATCTTTACTGTAATTTCGTACAGGATGATAACTTTTGAGATTATTTCTCTATTAATAATTTCCGCTATTGTCCGTTTACATATATGTATATCATAAGTGCAATATTATAGAATTAATCAGAAAATGCTTATTTCTAATAGTTGTATTAAATCGAACGTCTGAGAGTCGACTCTCGAGTGCAAAGGGTTAAACTTTTACCATTTCCCATCCAATAACATTTATAATACATGAATATACGTCACCTCACCTAAAATATGTATATCCTTTTTATTTACTGCAACTGTACATAAAATATTTCATGCATTAACATATTTATTCAATGCGGATAACATTTATGTAATACAGTGTATTTTACGTAACACAAATAAACAAGTTTATGAAATATGCAACAATCAGAAAAGAACAACTGATCATGTTAGAAGTTAACTTTAACAATTATTCGGAAAGTCTTGGATGTTTTGTAATTTGGGCTGGTTCTGTATGCGCCAACATTGCTCGATAACTCAGGATTCTGACTATTTCGTTCATAAGTGTAATTCGTGTTTCGGTATCCAGTTCTTGTAGGACGCACCTAAGGCGTTGTGCAGCGAGCATAAATCTGCAGTGTGGTCGCTCCACTGCGTATTCCGCCACACATGGCTCCTCTTCGGAATTTTCGTTATATGGCCGTTTTCGACTGCCGCTGAAATCTTGTTTAGCCGATTCGTCTGCTGTTATTGGAACCATTTTAAGACTTGCTGTTCCTTCTGTGTTTGAAGTGTTTAAACGTTGAATATCAGTAACCTGTAACAAATTAATTTTTATTTATTAATGTTTATTAATTTTTGGTATCAACATTATTGAAAGAACAAAACAGGCATAAATATTAAAATAATTAAACTTGTATATAGTGTACGTATGCTTACTCGTTAAATTCATAGTACAGTCTTTAATTTAATTAGTTTTTTGTTCTCTGGTCTTTTCACATTTTTAGTTGACTGCTATATTTAACTTTTGTTATCAGTGTATGACAAAAATTGAGACCTTGAAATTTTAATTTAAGAATACTTTATAACAGAAAATTGCAATCACTTGTAACTGAGTGGTATATGAATTTCTGCATAGATAAAACGTGAATGTATCTGACTCTTTATTTATTTTGAAATATGTACACTATATTTTGCATACTTACGTAAACCATTTTGTAATAGATATAAATAATTTTGTTCAAATTTGTCTGATAAAGGTAATGTTAAATATATAGGAAGTGTAATATTTTCAAGGCTAAATATCATTAAAATTGTTTACTAAATTTACAGATAATAAAATTACAAATTGAATGAGTTTTCCTGTGAATTTAAGGCAGTCAAAATATTATGAACTAGATTGTGAATCATTGAATCAACTACATAATGGCGTGGAAGATGTCTAAAATGTGTAACAACTTTATTTTTAAAATTGCAGTATTTTTCTGTTACAAATGAAAATATATAAAAGTATATAATTCATGAATATTTTAACTACGTAAAAAAAAGTGTATGGAAATATTTTAATTGTTTTGCGGGTGACTGCTATTTTCAATCGTCTAAAATTAAATTGAAATTTAACAACTAAAAAAGAATTTTACGTATTAGCATAACAGGTCAAAATGTATAAAAAATAATTCCAAAATAATTCCGGAATTGAAATAAATTTTGTGATTCATAAAATTGTACATTATATAACCTTGCATCCTTCCATAATTACTAAAACTAATTGTAAATAAATTCAAACCAAAACTAAACTAAAAATTGAGAAAGAATGAATATAAATAAGCTATATCAACCTCTTTCGCAAGCATCGCGCCATCTGTACAACTAAATCAGTTCAAGTAAACGTTTCGAATAACTTTCCCCTAATTTTTCCAGCTGTCTCTTATAAGAATTGCATTTCACTGTATTCTTTTTCTAATAATAATTTTTCTGGTGGATTACCAGTTATTAACAAGATGAGACTTTAAAAAACTACGTGACCTTCCACAGTAGCTAAAAGCAACTGTTATAGCAACTGCAGACTAAACTAAATTTAAGAAAATAACAAATATAAAAAACTATTAATTTCACTCTTCTCTAACTTTCGAATTAATCTGTACAACCCCGTGTAACAAAGTGCAAATAAAAATGGCTCTAACGAAAGATTTAAACTTACGTTTTTCTTCACTTCTTTTGCAGCGTCTATTCCAGTTCCCAGTTAAAACTGTTTCACTATCTTGGGTCGTGTATACCTGTGCCGAACTGTGTCCTTTTAACTAAAACACTCCCTTTTGTATGTTCGCATTCTCCCACCCTTGTACGAACCCCTTCCATGACCTTGCACCCTCTTTTCCAAGAGGACCTTGGACCCATTGTTGAACTGTAAGACCCATCGATAGACTGCGTGATCTATTGAAATTTTCCGGAAAACATGAATTTTGTATTCTTGTTGTTGTTTTTCTTTGAACCATTGTTTTCTTTAAAATGAAAATAAAACAATATTTTTGCCATTATTTTCTTAAGAATGAAAACACATGTGACATTAAAAATAAGGTTATCATAGGATTGAAAATTTATTATACATATGTGTAGAGTACAATGATTGTTTTTTATTTAGCACATAATTTAAAATCTCAGAGCGAAAATATTTTAGGATTCCCAAAGTTTATTGATAATATTTATTAATTGTACATTTGGAAATTTAAAAGGTTAATAATTTTAAAATTTGCGTATTTAAGAATTAAAGAATTGTAGGATTTGAAATCCTGAATTTGGAAATTTGAACATCTAAAAATGTGAGAATTTAGAAAATTGGTGATTTAAGAATATCAGCATTTGGAAATTACAAATTTGAATACTTGGAACTTTGAATGCTTTGCATTCCTTGCAAAGGAATTTTGTAATTTGAGAATTTAGAAGTTTGAAAACAGTCTTCAGAAATGTTTCTAAGCGTTCAAGCTTTTCCAGTCGGGGTGCAATAAGTACCGTTTTACCGATCAGTAATCAACTGCATGAACAACTACAAAACTTTTCTTCCTCTTCCTTCCGGATGTATAAGCACGTATTCTCTCGGAAATTTTTCTATTATAAAATTTCTTCTTCAAATCTTCTTCGCAACCGCATCGTATAGTTCACTTATTAGAACGCACAAATTTAATTCCAAAAATACACGTCCTTACAAGATCCCTCGGTCCAATTTAATGTTTTCAAATAAAAGTATTTATTTATTCGAAATAAAAAAACTAGTGAACACCAATGTTGTTTGCATGCATACAGAAACATTTGTTCTTCTTTAAATCTATTTTATTTTTCTTTAAAATTATCGAGGCCATATTATTTATATTATTTTTCTGTTTATATCTTTAAAAAATTAGAGAAAATTCCGCCGAAATACATGAGGACAATAGACATCGATAAATTGACCTTATACTGCAATGTGTTTCGAACCTGATACCTTCATCAAAATTTTAATTTAATTCACAGTCATTTTGCAATAATAATATGGAATAAGATTGTTAAATTAAACGGTTTAATATATACCTAACTTTATATCTTTATAGTTCGAAGACAATAATAAATATGAGACAACCTGTCTCTCCTTACTGGGGGAAGTTCGGTTACTTTATTGGGTAGCTTGGATATGCACATAAATTGTATACCGAAACCGCTCACGCGAAGTAACAATAAGAACCAGTCACTCAATTGTGAACTACCTGCTGAAATAAGCACTGCAATAGATAGACATGACATAATGCAGCACCGCAAAATCTTTGTCCTCTTTACAGTTATACTATACCCTATTGTAAATTCAGGTATAACAGGTATAGTGTACAACATGAAAATGTGCATATAACTCAAATTTAGTATATACCGAATTTTAGGCAAGATTGTAACTTGATTTTATTTTTTAATTTTCATTTGTTGATCTCTGTTATATAATTTGTTGAATCTAATAAGTATAATCTATTCTGATACGAAAACCATTAAACTCTATTTCTGCAATGCAACTTAAATTAGGAAACAAAAAATGGTACTCTTTCTTATATTTCAATGATGTAGATGTGAAGATTGAAATCATAGTAGTGGCAAGATTGAATTAACTGGTATACCCTTTAGAATGTTTATTCTAAATAAACCATATTAACATAAGTTGTAAATAATAATTATATTACACAACATATTTATTTATTTGAATTTTTATTAGTATCAGTAAACAGAAGTAGTAGTGAATTATTATACTCTGAACATAAAATGAAAAACTAGTATGTTACTTATTGATTTTGAAACAACAGTAATATCTATATGTAATTAATACAAAAGTACTAAGCAAGCAAAATTTTCGTCACGATATTAATTGTAAATAAAATTCGCAAACCGAAATCGCTTTGGAAAATATTTAAATATGCAATTTGGGAATCGTTCTATAATCGCAATATTTAAAGTACATAAGGTGTAATTATAAGTGGAAGTCGTAAAAATGGAAATAATTTATTAGAAAAATGTACTATCTCATTTTATATGGTACGATTTTTCATTACCTCGAGAAAAACAATATACATTTTAAATACATTATAAACATCATTTATTACCAAAAAAAAATAAAATGTCAGACGAAAGAAATCCTTCCAATCACATTATATTTGTATAAAAGTATTCATCACAAATAACGTGACAAATAGTGACTGGCTGGAAAATTGTACTACATAGTGATGCTAAATCGCATATGCATTAGATATTTTCATAGTAATCATTGTTTTAAAGGGACCACCGTTATTCATTAAAGAATAAAATGAAAGATTAACAAATGTATTAATTGCATATACTGCGTTTTGCACCAATATTCATAATATTTTTACACAAATATAAGTTAATCAATTTGAGATCATTCAATTAGTTTAATGTGAACATTAACATCTTTAATGAACAAGGTGGTTTAATCGAGGGTACAAAATAGAAATATTCTCTTTGCAGCATTTCATTATAATGAAACACAAATTGCTAATGAGGCATTGTTCTTATCATAGACAAGAAAATTTGATACATTTGTTCACCAGTTATCAAAACAAGCAAACTTTTTCATTTTTGTACCCATGAATATTATACCTTCATTTGATTTATTATGATACAGGTTTTCTTGTTTCTAAAAAGAATACAGCATTTATTGTTTTGGAGAAGTCTAAAGGTTTTTCATCTCCTCCATTTCAGTATCAAATATATTACGCACACTTTGATTGGGCTACTCGTATTCAATTATTATTATTTATTTATTTATCAACAGTACCTAAGGTATTCCACTAGCACATGAATTTTAATAAAGAATTAGCATATGCCATTGGCCTTAGATTTGGATGAGGCTAAAACATAAATGTTTTTTATACAACAACTATAAAAATGCAAATAATTGTAATAAATAATTAACTGTATAACTTACCACTCCTTCATATCTTGTGAATTGCGGTTTCATGTCTTTACCTCTAAGCGTGATAAAGGCACCCCGATTACCCATAGTATCACTAAAAACAAAATACAAAATAAACATAATACATTAAAACTTCACTAAATTCATAAAGTATTATATTTAAGTACCAATAATTTGGAGCAGAAAACACGGTAATGCATTTTCCATCATGACCCATTTCATATCCCTCATTTTTCACTTCATGACTTCTTATGATATAATCAAGATTATTCAGGGCAAGGAAATTTTCTGTGACATCAGGCCCAAATTGAATACCGACTCCTCTTTTACTGGGTGCTCTTCCTGGTTGAGGTTGTGGATCTGACCACAATAATTCACACATTAATCCTTCTTCTGGTGGTTGCCTATTCCTATCAATTTCCCGAATTTCCTTTAGCGTGACATCGTCTCTTGAAAATAGACCACCGTGCATTACCTACAAAATAAACACAATAAGGAGTATTATAATAAACGTATTTAAATTAAACAAGACTTTTGTTTAAATATACTTACAAGTACTCTGTTATTAAGACAATGAGCAAGAGGAAGCCAATTATAAACTTCTGTAAATAATTCTGCCATTTGAGCAGAATATTTTGCTTTGACTTCACCGTCGAATCCATACATTTGATTCATTGTAGCAGATTCATGATTACCTAAATGATACATCTTAGTATGAATATGTATCTCATTTTAATGATACAAATAAATCAACAGGTACACACCTCTAGACATAAAAAAATGATTTGGATACAACAATTTAAATCCAAACAAGGTGAATATACATTCTACAGAAAATGAGCCTCTATCTACAAAATCCCCATTGAATAACTATAATACTGTTAAGATGTATATATTATATTAACCAGAGTGCATGTATTAGTAATATATTTTGTATTAAAACATTAAAAATGCAATGATAAATATATAATACAATATAATCATATTACAAAGGATACATAAGGGTTAGTTTCTGAAGGCAACCCATTAAATTGAAAAATATTAAGTAAATCATAGAATTGGCCATGTATGTCTCCACAAACAGTAAATTTACTTTCATCCGGAATTGTAATATCGATTAAGCTTGGTTGTGCCATAAACAATGCTTTTACATCTAAAAGAATTTTATAAGCATATTTACGATGTAATTTAAATTGTTTTTTGTACCAACTCAATAAGTCTTGCATAAATTGTAAAGTGACTTTTCCATCTTCAAGTTTAGGTCCTGTATATTCATCTTCGATGGCTGTAAAATCCATGAAAACAAGTTTAATTTTTCTTAAAAATGAGTCGAATATAACATATAATTAATAATTAAGTATTAAATATAATGATCTACCCATTTCTTCTAAATTAATCATATCAGCTATATTTTTTTTGTTTTCTTCCACAGAAATTGCTTTTTCAAAAGCTAACATTTTTAATATTTTAGAACATTCTGTATATTTAAGCATTGCATCTTTATCGTTTGGTCTTGCCTTAGTAACAGTTTTATAATCCTTAAGAGCTAGTTTGAATTTGCCAAGTGACATATGTGCTGCGGCTCTACGATAATATCCCTTTACATAATTTTTATCTAATTCGATAGCTTTAGATGCATCTGTAAGTGCATATCCAAAGCATTCAGTTTTTAAATACGCAAAACTTCTATTCCCATAATATACTGCCACTGTAGGGTTACACTCTATAGCTTTAGTGTATAATTCTATAGCTTTGGTATAATCTTGATCTAAAACAATAAAATATATTGGTTATATAAAAATGAACGTATATGTAATGATAATATTTAAAACAAAAATTTAGAAGACAAACTGGTATTTAGCCAATAATTATATTTATTTAATATTCGATAAAATATACAATAAAATAAAAATCCGATATACAAAATATATTACATATAAAGAAATATCATATTCATAAAAATAGCTATCAGAAATGAAAATGATTGTCTATGGTACATCTATACAGATCATAGAATAAAGAATATAATTGTTTAAAGTTGTTAATCAATTGCTCCAAAAAGCGATGCTTCATTTGTTAATTTAATGATCATTTACGTTGCAGAAGTTGGGTTAGTTTTGAATACACACGTGACTAAATGACACTAATCTAATGACGACTATAAATTTCTAGAAATCTTTAGATTCTGTGTGAAAGTAAATTGCAGAAGAAAATAAATGAAAGAATTTTGTAAACATACTTTTGAAGCATTCATTCGCTTCTTCTTTAAATTTTTCCGCTTTTGCCGCATCTTCTGACGATATTTCTGTGATATATACTCCTGTGATCTCTGCGTTTTCACTCATTTCGTGTCTTGTACTAGTAAATTAACGAGTTCACATAAATTGATTTAAAATATATCGAAACGTAGGTAATAAATAACACATTAAGGTAACAATAACTTTTTTTTATATAATGGTTTTTACTACACCGCACTGAATGCCATGAAACCTATTAAACTACTCCATGATACGATTCGATCGATCGAAGTCGAGAACCAACGAGAACTATCGATCATTACGATTCAAGAAATGAATATTTTACGATATCGCGTGAACTTGGCTTTAATATTGTAATATTGAAATGGCTTCGATACATTTGTATCTAACGATATCGATATACGTATATATATTGGAGGCAATATTTAGAAATGGCGAAACATGCAATAAATAGTGCATCTAAGTGCAAATCTGGCTTCCCTGGGGAAAAAGGGAGCCAAAGAAAACAGATTCCGACCACCCGCAATAACATCCGCGAACTCAAACGCATTATACCTAATTTACAACAGTCATTTACGCAATCCATAAATAATAAAATATTTGTGAGTACATACTTAGTTTTAAAAGCCAGCTGTTTTTTTACGCATTTTACAATTTAGGCAGATGATCCTGACAATAACATCAGACGATAATTGAGCGAGCGGGCCGAAGGTGAGCTCTTATACTTGACTTTGCAATTTTTCTGTCTGCGTTTTTCTTTTGCACCCTTCAACCAATTCTCATCAAATTTTGCACGCACATGCGTATGTACATCCAGATGGACAAAGAAACAAAATTTTAAATCGGACTTGCCATGGAGGAATAATCACCGAAATGCTGATCCTCATAGACTTCAATGTAAAAATTGAATTTGCTCGCGCTTGGAATTTTCATTATTGGGAATATTGCAAAACATCCACCGTTTTATATTCAACACATATATTTTAAAGACACTATTTCCCGATAAATATACAGTTTTATACATACATCTTCGTTCAAAAAATATTCTTGGACATATCGAGGCTAACTTGAACCATCCAGGTTTAAAGGGTGAAAAAATTTCACTCTGTGCTGAAATACATTCTTGGAAATTAATTTTTATTTGACCCTTTTACTGCAGGTTCAGACATACGTTTTTACGGTTTAGTTCGCAGCTTTGCCGCTAGATGGCGCCACTAGTTTTTCTCCTATAGAGAGAATTTCTCTATATTTAAAATAGATAATTAATTAAGATATTTTAAAAATAACTGATTTATTGGGACAGATTTTGAAATATGTGTTTCTGAATTAAAATTTGATTATAGAATGAATGAATGACAAACGTTCTTCTTTTTAAAATACAAATGAATATAAATTAAATTGAATAACAAATATAAAAATCTTCCTTAACGACGGCTTGAAAGTAAAACTCTTCTTTATTGACGATGACCACCACACTCCATAAAATGACATTTTTTTTATTTTCTTTATTATAGCTTTTAGGAAGCTTTTATTGCATTATTTTGATTCTAATGCGATCACATAACACTTTCTGACCCTCAGAAATATCCAAAGTCCCCTAATTTTCGAGAAAATCGCATTTTTATATTTTTGTAGTTCCATCTTTCACCTAAATGGACGCCAATTTTTTTATTTTCTTTTCTAGCGCTCTGAGGAGGTTCTTGGGACATTATATAGGTTCTAGAGAGATCACAGAACAATTTCTGAACCTCAGAAGTACGTAAAATTGCCTAATTTCGGGGAAAATCGAAGTTTTACACCACCTGTACCGTTTTGCACCGAATTCGACAAAAATTGATTTTCTGGCTTTATTAGCCATCAAAACGTATCAAACCCTAATAAAAATTTGTCTCTAAATGCATCAGGAACCATACTACGTCGTCAAAGTGCCGAAATATTGCATTTTGCATACAGAGTAGAATTGACATAGACGGCTCATGTAAGTACGTATCGCAATACTGACACAAAATAATTAATTACTCATTACCCGAACATTATTTATGAACTTTTATGATCGAACCATGTAAATAATGCTTTGCTAACAATTTTTCAATCATAAAAGTGCACAAAATATATCCACAAAACGTGTAATTAATTATTAAAAATGATCTCGTATATACCGTTTGTCACCGTGGCTGGCCTTAGGTTATTAGTTAATAACTAATTAATTTCATTAAAAATCTGAACAAATATGCTACGAGAAAGTAGCTGAGGGATCACTGAATATTCTTTCATAATAAAAGTGCATAAATTGTGTTTAGAAAATGTGTTATTATTTATTTCAAATTAGCTCATGCGTACGATGTGTTCCGCTGACTTCGTGTTGGATATTAATTAATAACTAATTATTTACAATAAAAATGTGAACATATGTGACATGAGAAAGTAGCTAGGAAATCACTGAACATTCTTTAATCATAAAAGTTCGTAGGCTGTGCTCAGAAAGTGAGTAATTAACGACTTTGCATACTCATTATCGTGTATACATATATGTACAATTATAAATAAAATTACAACTTAAATTATAATCGTAGCTCTTAGCTCAATATCGTTTTCTAAAAATTATTGTTTAAAACATTTTTAGAAAACAATATCGATTACCAGGTCACACCACGTGGAGGTGACTACGATAGTGACCCACCCTAACTCCAAATCCCTTCCACCCTCCAAACGCAATCTCATTTAGCAGAAGGATAAATGAGTTTGACTCTACCTATCTCGTAGGCTCGCATATACAAGTCCTTTACCACAATCCAGTAAGAAACTTGTATCGCACGCACGCACATACATTAATTTAATACTAATCGCATACTAACTTAATCTAAACGCCGCAGTGTACCTCTTCTTCTAACATTGCACTCAAATAATCTATAACGAAGCGAAAAAGCAAAAAGAAGAAAGTTAGAAGAACTTTCTGTGGGAAAAAGGGTTCGGTATTTTTCGCCAAGAGACCTCGCCTTCCATGGGTCAAAGGGTAGTCCACAGTGGCTTACGTGAACCACGGAGGCAAAGATAAACCGAAATGTACTTAAGGTAAGTTCGAGTGACACTCCCGAAATGGCGGAGGGTATCCATTTTGCCCCTCTTGTCTTTCACGTGTTCCCGAGGGGGGGACACCCAGACCGTAATGCCCCTTGGCAGGATGGCGACCGTTCAGGGAGCACATCGGTAAGGATTGGTACTACCCCGATCGGCCCCGCCGAGATGAGTCGTTCGCGCTTACCAGTACTTCCAGCCCACCTCTACCGCGCGTTCACAGCACTATGAACCCCCAATGATCCACTTGGGTTCGGAACAATTGACAAAAAATAACGAGGTATACTACAAGCTAACGCGTACAAAGTTTGAGAGTTGAGAGTGCAAATTAGAATGAGAGATACTTGCAGAGCCTACGAGAACACTTAACTTAAAACTAACGCACGCATAAAATTAGTTTTAAAATAACGCACGCTTAAAATTGGCTTAAAAATAACGCACGCATCCCTCGATGATCCCTCGATGCAATACAATATCTTATAATACACGCAACTTAATATTAACGCATAAGATGATGAAATCCCTCGAAGGAAGTCTTCAATGATGACCTATTTATTATCTGTAGAATAATTAAATGTAACAATAACAAATAGAGGAAGAAATGCAAGATTAATAACATGTTAATAATTAGGCATACACAATTCATATAATACACATGCAAAATTCATATTAAATATACGCATATAAAATATACAATATCGCTGACAAATATTCAGTCACTTAATTCAGGAGCTGAAACATACAAATACAATTAAGACACATATAAATAGATAAATTACTTATATAAAATTAAAACCTGAAATAGAAAAAAAAATGATTAAAATTGGTTTCATAAAATTGGAACCTGAAACGTAAAAAAATTATTAAGACAAATATAAAACATTCAAAATTATTTACACTAAATTGAAACCTGAAACAAATACAAATAATTAAGACAAATATAAACCGTTAAAAATTGCGTTTAAAATTAAAGCTGGAACATTCTGAAAAATACAAAACTTAAACTAAAATCACGATCAGGTATGAAACCTGAAAACCCGAATTAAAATCCTGAAGAAATCGAACGAAAATTGAAGACAAGACTGGAGACAACAGACAACACGTCTGTCGCGTTCGAAAGGTAAATAACGAATGACTCCCCGCGCCTTCGTACTGCTTCGCTCGCTCCTCGCTTAGCGCCTATAATCCGGCACGAATAGACATCTGTTGTTATGTTGTTATCGCTCTCGGCCGCGCCGACGCTCCGTTTCCGAGAAATACATTCCAAAACACGAAATATAATTATTACGAAGTACGAAAATCTCAGAGCTCGAAAGAATGAGGAAAAATTCAAGAACATTAGAAAGCAAAATAAAAATTCAATAATGTCTGAAAATAAAAACATTTACACATTTAAAAAATGTAATTGCAATTGTAATTCCATTTTTAAAACCTACAAGGCATTTTCAAGTTTTGTTAATGATTCAAAATTGTTCTATAAGGTTCATGAAATCAGTAAGCTGAACAAGAAACTGTGGAAAATCATTATGCTTCAATTGCAATAAAATTTTGCAAATAACTGCTTTTTGTATTTGTGGGAACGGTTTTTGATGACTCGTAAAAAAACTTTTTACAATTCTCATGTCATATCCTACATTACCGATAATGCACAGTATAATAAAAAAGCTGGTTCAAACATATAATTTGCACTTTCAAATTCGCGATATACATATTCCAAATAATATTTTCGTGTAAACAATATGAATATTTACAGTATACGATATTATCATTCTTACCAAAAACGATCCCAAACTTCTACACACATGAACAAATACCGTCGGTAAAATGGGGAACCATATAAAAATAGTAAAATTTTTTGCGAGTTTCCAAAAATCAATGAAATGATGCGTTTTTAATTTTCAAATATAAATTTCTGATATTACAGTTTGACCATTTTTCTAATATTGTACAACGTAAAAATGTTCTGTTTCACGACAAAAAGTAACTTTTTTTCCCAATAGTTTCGCAATCTACTACTAAATGGCGTTAGATATACCTTTCTTTTATTGCGCGCGAAAATATTAATTTTGAAATACATATAAAAATGAGACTTCCAAAATTCTTTCAAACTGCTATAACATTATTCACAAAGATTGATTCTAAATTTCGAAACCCATTAATTTCCAAGTTTTGAAATAACAGATTTTCAAATTCCCAAATTACTAAATTTGAAAATACCTAAATTTAACAATTCTCTAATTCTATAATTTCCAAATTTCTGAAATTACTTAAACCACAAATTTCCAAATTTCAATTTTCAAGTTTTTCAGTTTTCAATTTTCAGTTCTAACACGTGTAGCGACTATATACGCAATTTTTTTCTGTATATATTATTCCTATTCATCGCCGATCATTGGTTACATATAATTATTCAATACAAATTCTATTTCTTAAATTTTAAAATGTATGTAAGAAAAGGAATAAAATATGTTGATGCATATATAGATAAGATTTGTTGCAGGTCAAAATATTGTATATTCAAATTGTATATTCATAAGAACATCTCGTGACGTCAAGTTTTAAAGGTTAGTGTTGAGCGTACGTATAAAGTATCTAGTTGCGCTTTCTAAGAAGAAAGTTTTCTGCAGACTTTTGATTGAACTTGACGTCGCTGTAAAATCGTTGTTTTCGTTAACTTATTGTATGTGTATATTGCATCATATACATTAAAAAAATATTGTATATGTATGGTATTTTTAAATTTTGAAGAATATTTTAAGACAGTATATTATTGTGATGGCTAAAATAATAAAAAGTGTATGTTCTGCTGTATGTCATATAAAATCTTCAATAAAAAATTTTGGTAGTATGCAAGCAGCTCCTTTGCAGCAAGCTGCTTTAGAGGAACGTTGCATTTTGGTGGATGCGTTAGATAAACCTCTTGGTGAAGCTACCAAGCGAGATTGTCATACGGTTAATGCAGATGGACAAGTTCCTCTTCATAGGGCATTCAGTGTGTTCTTGTTTAATGGTAAAGGAGAATTACTACTTCAAAAGCGATCTGCCAGTAAGGTAAGCATCATTGATATATAAAAAACATCATATTTGTTAAATAAAGTATATTAAATTAATATTAAATAATATTCTTTATAGATAACATTTCCAAACCATTATACAAATACCTGTTGTAGTCATCCCTTATCTGAAATTCCTGAAGAAACAGAAGAACAGGATGCAATTGGAATACGTAGGGCAGCCCGAAGAAGGCTTAATTATGAATTAGGAATCCCTTTGTCACAAATTCAATTATCAGATTTTCTGTATCTAACAAGAATTCATTATCATGCAGTGAATGGACATTGGGGTGAGCACGAAATAGATTATGTGCTGTTTATGCAAAAAGATAACATCACATTAAATCCGAATCCAGATGAAATTAGTGAACTTCATTGGGTATCGCAATCCAACATTAATCAGTTTGTAAAAAGTATTAATTCTCCATTAAGTCCTTGGTTTGAATTAATTCTTAATCACAAATTGCCACTTTGGTGGGATAATTTATATACTTTAGAAAAAATACAGGATCATAATACGATACAAAGATTCATATGAAATTTTTATAAATTTCAAAAGCAAATATGACAAAATCGAATAAAGTTTTGTAAATTTAGGTTTTATATTATTTGATTATATGTGTCAAAAATATTTTATGGTTGGTAATTATAAAACTAATGCATAATAATAAAGAAACTAGAATATAAATGTTTTGAAATAAAATGTAAATGTGATAAGTCATATAAATACAATTTATTTATTAACATAATATAGTGTACATATAAAGTAAGAAAATGTGTCAACCAAACCAATTTTATAATTATGAAATAAAAGATGAATGAAATATTTTTAAATCATTCTTTTTAATGATAATTATATGTACAGGTAAGGAAGTATACACGGCCTAAATATCTAGATACCAAAGTTACATTAACTTGTAATTACATAATTTTTATTTCCTTATGTACCTGTTTATTACATTCGAAATTCGTTTAGCAATTGCTTTTATAAAAGAAATATATCTTTGTTTATTTATTGAACATATGTATTTGTGTTCATAATATATAAACAGAAAATATATTTGAGCATTGATAGCATATGATAGTAATCTTTTAATATTAAGAGGATATGTGTTATTTAATTCTTTTTCACTTATTTTTTTGACACGTGTATTTATGATTGATGAAAATAAACAATACTAAAAATATATTAAATACAATAAAATATTTTTGTTTAGTATACTTTGTTTAGCATTGTATATAGATTCTGATCAAGGATCAACCGTCACTTCCTTTTCTGTGATAGAGAGAATGGGATAAAGGCAAGTACTTTTTTCTATTTCCCTTTTAATTCCACTTATATTCAATTTGATTAATCATCTGGTTAATTCAAATTGATAGGCAAAAGAAATCAGTGGCTTATTATTTTAACATTTTTTATTTGACTGCGTACATTGCAAAATAATTACATCGGTTTCTTGTTTTCGTGGTGTAATTTTTAACCGAAGTCCATTAGCATTATGTAATACTAATTCGCTGATAAAACGAAGTTGATTTTCAGCATCTAAAGATATCACATGGAAATTTTTTAATATAAAGAGGCTAAGAACTTTTACCATCATTATGGCATATTTTGAGCCTATACAGTTACGAGAACCTGCACTGAAGGGGAGAAAAGCATAAGAAGGGTATTTTAGACCATTAGGCAGAAATCTCTCTGGTTTATATGCATCTGGATCAGGAAAATACCGAGGATCACGATGAAGTAAAAACGAATTGACAACAACTGTAGATCCTATTGGAATATTGTGACCCACTAAAATAAATTTAGTATTGTGTCAAGAAAATAATAAAAAATTCTTTTTCTTTTTTAGTAGTTGCACAAAAAAATTCATACTATATGTATTATACTTACAAATGGTAATAGGATGATAGATTTGTCTTGCAATGAGTGGAACTACTGGATAAATCCTCCAGCATTCTTTTATGCATGCTTCTAACCATGGTAGCTTACTTAACAGATCTAAAGTTAATTTTTTTTCTTTTGTTACTTCATAATACTCATTAAGAATCTTTTCCTAAAATAACAAAATGAGATAAATAGTATTGTAACTATAATTTTATATTAAATCTTTGCCATTTTCAATAATATGACAAGTTTATTTTTCTTTTTGTGGATACTTTATAGGTACTATTATTAAAATTAAATTTAAAAATCTGTGTTAGATGACTACATATATTAGATACTTATGCTGATTGTATTACCTGATATTGAGGGTGTCGACCAAGCACATATAAAATCCAGGATACACTAGTCGCCGTAGTGTCATGACCCGCGAACATAAATGTGTTAACTTCATCGCGAATATCATCATCGGTGAGCACTTTACCATCTTGCGATAATTCTAATAACAGATCTAGCAGAGCTTGATGTTTGCTAAATTGTACATTACAGTTTTCATAT
Source organism: Megachile leachella (assembly GCA_963576845.1). Lineage (NCBI taxonomy): Eukaryota > Metazoa > Arthropoda > Insecta > Hymenoptera > Megachilidae > Megachile > Megachile leachella. The sequence continues at coordinate 6,695,442 of OY756255.1, read as the reverse complement.
TTTTTAGCTTTCCACTCTTCTTTTCTTTCTGCAATTATCTATTACAATAATAATAAATAACTTAGTGCTAATTGTCAACAGACATTAAGTTATTCACCATTCTTTAAATTTCAGTTTAAATTAATATTCTACTTAAATAAAATTAAATAAATATGCATTTTAAAGGATTGATATCCAAATACATCAAGGTCGTCCATTTGAATAATCTCCGGAAGATTTCAGTTATCGCTGCTTGTTTGTTAAAAAATTATTTAAAAAGACGTAGAAAAACACAAAGATATTATTTAAAAAAGAAATAGGTGAACCTACACTAGTGCTTCATAAATGAATAATAAATAAGTTACAAATTCTTCTAAAAATTACTCAAAAGACTGTTGTTGATTTATATGAAGATTATCCCATTGAAAATAATATTTCTGAATAATTTTAGCATAATTTTACCACGGAACGTTCAACATAGTACTTACTTTATTGACGAATTCATGAGTGACGCGAAGTGCATGATCGTACTTTTGACCCCATGAAGTTAATTTAAAGATGGGATCAAGAGACATCCAAACGTTCAAAAATCTCCTTTGCGAGATAGAAGCTAGCCTAGAAGAAATATTACATATGTTACAATAATAAAAATTGAAATATTATTTCTAAAAAATAATGATTTATTTACGTATTCACTGCCTGTACATATTCGTTCTTAAAATTTGTCTGTGCGTTGACATTGCATCCCATTGAACTGTCTGTAATATGAGATAAAATTATTGAAAATAGTTTTTTGCATAAATAGAGAATTTATACATAAATAAGATACAGCTTTTTTGTGTATGAATCAGTTTTTTGCGTATATATACTTATGTATAATTATCATTTTAGTCTACAGGGCGTTTCAAAAATTGTGTACATCTCGTAGATTTTATGAACGAAGTTTGAATTCGCTGTATAATAAAAGTACTAACTAACAACAATAATTTATGACACACTCTTTTCATACAAATTCAGAAATATTTCTTTATAGCATTTCGAATGTTGACAGAATTTTCATTACATTATAATTTGCTTGTTGTATAATAAAAACGAACTTTACTGCGAAATTCATGTAAATTCAAAATAATTAGGAGATAATAATTCAAATACAGTCAAAATTATCTTATTGTTAAACTAACTCAAAATTTGCATAGATTTTCGTTGCGTCTATATTTAACAAAACCATTTGAATATGCGACCTGTGTATATTTAATATTATACCAACAATAGAATAATGATATAAATATCATGTTTAACAAAATTATATTATGTAAAACAAATCTTACCACAAATTATATCCAATGTTGCTCGTTTAACATAGGGAACAATGTCAAACGCAGGTTTATCAATTTCTTTCTTCAAACAGGATATTAATATTTCGGCTTCTCTGATTGCTGTTTTTAAATATACTTCTAGAAGACCGCTGTGAAAGGTTGGCGTAAGCAATTTTCGTCGAAAGTGCCATTTATCGCCTATAAAAAAATGTAGAGTTCATTTTGTTAACATGGGTGATTGTATTTCTGCAGTGGAGAAGATGGTGAACTTCTGTGAGGAAAATGGCGGTACATAGAGGAGAGTACACCATTACTTCTTTGTCATGAAGAAATCTTTTGATTTATAATTTTTAAGATTTAGAAAGGTTGAGTTTAGAAATTTGATTGTTTTGTGGATTTAGGAAGTTGCAAATATAATATCTAGATCTAATATTTGGATGTTTATGTATTTAGGAATTTAGGATTTCAAGTGCTTAGAAATTTGGGTAGTCAGAAATTTAGGACCTTCACAATTTGGAAATTTTATTGAATTTTTGGATTTGTGTATTTGAAAATTTAGAAACCTAGAAATTGTGGAATTTGAGGATTTAAGAATTCGGGGATTTGGTGATTTAGAGACTTAAAAATTTGAACATTGGATGTTGAGGATTTGGGAATTTGAAAGTTTCAGATTTGGTAATATATAAATTTAGAAATTTGGAAACTAGAGAACTTGAAACTATGGAAATTTAGTGAACTTAAAAATTTGAAAACTTGGTAAATTCAGAGATTTGGAAATTTGAAAATTTAAAACTTTAAAAATGTAGGAAAACAATTAGGAATTTGAAAACTTGAAAGTTAGGATATTTAGAAAGTATTAAGATTTTAGAAATTCATGTAATAAAAAAATAATATAAAGTAAGATGATTTGTAAAAATCTTCATTTTGTTTAAATAAATAAGCAATATTTATATGATTCATAAAGTATGTAATATTATGTATAGTATATAGATTAGAAAATATTTGAGGTACTTACCACTGCTAGTCACTAACCCTGTACCAAGCCAGGGTCGCAAATACTTATACTCTAAACTTTTGTCTATGTGAATGCTGCTGCTTAACAATGGTTGTATTGCTTCTGCGTTGTAAAGAAAAATAAATGGACGCATTCCAACCCAAACCAGGTGTATATCTCCCAATTCTCGCCCCCATTTTAACATTTTCTTGAATGCTTCTAAAATGCACGAAAAGAATAACAAACCGATAACTTTTTATTCAAATTTAATACCTTCATAGTTACTGATTCAGAAAAATAGGAAATTTGGGGAATTTGGAGATTTGAGAATTTGGAATTCTGAAAGTACATAAAGTTGGAAAATTAAAAATATGAGAATTTGTACAACTGGAAATTTGAAAATTTGTGAAATGTATAAATATGGAAATCTGAAGATTTATAAAATTTAGAATGTAAAAGGTAGTAGAATTTAAACACTTGAAAATTTAAAACTTTGTAAAATTAGTAAACTGCAAAAATTTGAGGATGTGACAATTTTAAATTACAAGACTTGAAAGCTTGTGACAGTTATAAAATATGCAAACCCGAAAAAACGGAAAATTTGCAAAATATGCAATCTTAAAAATCTATAAAATTTGTAGAACATAAAAGACTTGACAGTTTGAAGTTTTGTAAAATTAGTAAACTGAAAAAATTGGAAATGTGACAATTTGTAAAATACAAGACTTGAAATAGTTATAAATATGAAAACCAGAAAATTTATAAAATATGTATTATATAAAAACCTAACAATTACTAAACCTTAAAAACTTGGAAATCTGAGAATTTGGAAAATTTGGAAGAATAAAAATCTAAAAATTTGGAAGAGTCAAAATCTGAAAAGGGTATAGCCGGATAAGGTAGTCAAATGTGCCCTTGAGTCGAATTAGAAACCCAATACGTCAGTCGATAGCATATCCAAAAAAAACATCTCACACCAAGTTTCAACTCCCTATCTCATTCGTGGGGGTAGTAAAAGGGAAAAAACCAAATTCCGGTTTTTGGCCCTTTTTGCCTATTTAATGTCGTTCAAAAATTCTGAAAAAATTCTAAAACATAGAGGACCATATAGCGCATATTATAGAATTTTTTGAGATTTTTTGATTATAAATTGTAGTCGTGAAAAATCAAAAACCGAAAAAAAATCCGAAAAATTGCAATTTTTTAGTGAAGATGTCGGAGCACTACTTTTATATTAATATGGTAGTTAGGTATTAGTATAACTATTATTCTCTAATTTTTTCAGATTTTTCGGTGAGGTGCGCCGTAGTTAAAAAAATCAAGAACTGATTTTTTCGCGCGAAAAACCAACTTCTGCTTCGAATTTTTATGTCAATTGTCCATAAAAGATGCATTAGGCTATCTTAAGAGGATTCACGTTCGCACAATTGATTTATGAATTACAACAATGAAATTAACATAATTAATTAGTTTTATGCTATGTTCTTTATATACTTAAATGTTTAACGGTCTTCCAACGAAATCGGTAGCGCAGTGGTTAAGGCGCCTGACTGGTAAACTGCTGCATGCTCTTTTTGGCGCAGGTTCGATCCCGCCTGAACTTATATATTTTTTTTTCTTTCAATTATTAATTTTTTTCATTCTAATTATATAGCAATGGATACTACTTATTTAGAAACATTTTTAATACATTTTAAGAATATTTCAAGGTTTGTTTTTTTTTTAACTTGAAAAACTATGACAACTTTAAATTCATATAAAAATGATTACGGAACATTTTCACCACATATCTTAATTGCGCTACGATTTTACTTTTTTTTCAGTTAAGTACATTTATTAGTCCAATTTTCAAAAATTTCATTTTTGGTAACTAAGTAGTAGAGGTCTGTCGACTACTTACTGTTATAGGTATTTTGTTAATCTTGATTAGTTGAAGATTGGCTTTTCCCTATTCGGATATTCGACTTGATGTTTGAAAAATGGTTAATTCAGTTCATCCTTGAAATAATTGCGATGTACAATATTAAGGAAAATATTTCAAGCAGAGCAAGTGATATCTGTTACAAATGAAGACAGCAATGACGATTGATACACTCAACATAGTATTTCTTCAACAATGGAAAGTGATAAGTTATGAAAAATAAAATGTTTAAAAATAAAAATATATAAAATTGTTGCCCAATTAAGATACGTAGTCAAAATACTTAAAATTATTTTTATTTCAACAGGTAGTGGGGGTTTCAGTGGGTAGTCTGCGAGTAACGTAGGAGTCCCACACTAGCCTAAGGAATGTGCGTAAATGCATTTCCCCCACTGAAAAAAAACAAAAAAAAAAAAACAAACCTTGAAATATTCTTAAAATGTATTAAAAATGTTTCTAAATAAGTAGTATCCATTGCTATATAATTAGAATGAAAAAAATTAATAATTGAAAGAAAAAAAAATATATAAGTTCAGGCGGGATCGAACCTGCGCCAAAAAGAGCATGCAGCAGTTTACCAGTCAGGCGCCTTAACCACTGCGCTACCGATTTCGTTGGAAGACCGTTAAACATTTAAGTATATAAAGAACATAGCATAAAACTAATTAATTATGTTAATTTCATTGTTGTAATTCATAAATCAATTGTGCGAACGTGAATCCTCTTAAGATAGCCTAATGCATCTTTTATGGACAATTGACATAAAAATTCGAAGCAGAAGTTGGTTTTTCGCGCGAAAAAATCAGTTCTTGATTTTTTTAACTACGGCGCACCTCACCGAAAAATCTGAAAAAATTAGAGAATAATAGTTATACTAATACCTAACTACCATATTAATATAAAAGTAGTGCTCCGACATCTTCACTAAAAAATTGCAATTTTTCGGATTTTTTTTCGGTTTTTGATTTTTCACGACTACAATTTATAATCAAAAAATCTCAAAAAATTCTATAATATGCGCTATATGGTCCTCTATGTTTTAGAATTTTTTCAGAATTTTTGAACGACATTAAATAGGCAAAAAGGGCCAAAAACCGGAATTTGGTTTTTTCCCTTTTACTACCCCCACGAATGAGATAGGGAGTTGAAACTTGGTGTGAGATGTTTTTTTTGGATATGCTATCGACTGACGTATTGGGTTTCTAATTCGACTCAAGGGCACATTTGACTACCTTATCCGGCTATACCCTTTGGAAGAATAAAAATCTGAAAATTTACAAATGTAAAAATTTGAAGATTCCCAAATTTGCATCCTTGGAAATTGAAAAATTGATAAACCTGAAACTCAAGAATTTGAAAATAAAAATTTTGTTTGAGTTGTATTAATATAAATTGTAATTAAAAGTTTTAATCACAGAATTAACTAAATTGATTAAATATCTGTATAAAACGTGCCATACATATAATATGAATGCGAAATTTTGTAATAAACTGCGCAAATAGTTGATATTTAAATCGAAACTGTTATTCTTCGAAAGGCTTCTTAAAGCCTTCGAATTTGACTGGTAGTTCATTTAAAAAAAGAAATTCGCACGTGATTGCATGCAGTTACAAGTTACCAGAACGTTATTCAGGCCACGAACGACCTCGACCTCCTTTTCTTTTTCCGTTTCGTTACGCGTGAGATAATAATAATTATCTTCAACATTTGATAGGGCTGAGATGGATAAATCTCTTTCTTCTTTTTGTTTACCCCCATTCTTTCGTGCATACATTCGTGCAGTTTCATTTGCTTTTAATGTACCCAACAATCAAGGTGAACTTCTTCCAGAATATCAAGTTTTATCTGTAGGGAGTAGCAAACTCTGCCAGCAAATGTGTTAGGAACATTGTTGTTTGTAATTAAAATAACGTCAAATTATTATTATAACTATAATTCAAAAGTTACCATTCTTTCATAAATAATGTACATAGGTACTATAATATACAATAAATACGTATGTTTGTAAACATTTGTATTCTTTCACTACAAATATATTTTTGATCATTAAAAATGGTTCAAAATGATTATGAAAATGTATCCTTATAAATTCTTTTCGATTATTTAATTATAGTGTCATAAATGGTAAAGAGTTGTAATTCCATCAATTTTTCGTGATGTAATATTTCAAAAATTGGAATTTGGTGTTGACATTTTGGTATTTGATTTATTGCTATCCTCAAAAAGCTCAAAATTGCAAAAATGAAGAAATCCTAGTATTTTCGAATTCTGGAGTTTTAAATTTCTAAACTTTGAATGTTTAAAGTTTTGAGCTGTCAAAATTCCAAGGTACAAATATTCCAAAGCCCCAAATTTAAGAAAATCGATTTTACAATTTTTAAATTGCAAAATTTCTAAGTCTCGTGACTTAAATTACCAAAACTTCAAAATTCTAAAATTCTAAAATTCTAAAATTCTAAAATTCTAAAATTCTAAAATTCTAAAATTCTAAAATTCTAAAATTCTAAAATTCTAAAATTCTAAAATTCTAAAATTCTAAAATTTCAAAAGTTCCAAAAGTTCCAAAATTATAAAGATTCAATGTTTCAAAGTTCCAGAATTAAAAAATTTTAAAGATGCAATGTTTCAAAGTCCCAAGATTCCGAAATTCAAAAATTCAAAAATTCCATAATTCCAAAGATTCAATGCTTCAAAGTCCCAAAATTCCATAGTTCCAAAACTTCAAAAATTCCGATATTTCTAATATTTAATTTTATCTCAAATAAACACAGTAATTAACGAAAGCTCATTTTTGCAAATTATGACACCAGTGTATGACATAATTTCGAACTTGTTCTTATCACGGAATTAACTTTCATTGCCATAGTTAATGCGTTTATCTATTTAGGTTAAGCTGTCGTGATTTTGGTACTGCACTGGTCACCGACGCACGCATAAGTAAGGATTCATTAAAATTACACGTTAAATATTTTTTTTTCAAACATACATGAATGTTTTAACATTACATGTTTACAAATTGAACATGTCTTTTTTATATTATGTCTTTTTTTTATTGAATAAAAATGCAATGAATGTCTTTTGACATTTATTGAAGGTTGAACAAAGGAATATATTATTAAGATTGCTATTATGCTATGAATAACAAAAGATTACAGATTAAAATTTAAATTGTATTAAAGAATAGTAGACAAAATAATTGTCTGTCAATTATTGGTACATGATTTTTAATTGCATTAATTAAAATTACTTTTCCTTATCATTTTTTGTTCTTTTTATAATATATTTCTACAATAAATTTCTTAAATATATTTCACAACATATTTAATACAGTACATTATGTTGCATAAAATAATATGAAATTGCGAAAGCATAAGTTGCGAATTTTCATACTTAATGAAATTATTCAAAAATTTTTCGTTTTTTTAATTACAATTTCACCTTCTCAGAATATTCCAAACTTACAAATGTTATATAATTTTTATTCTGATAAATATTTTCAAATGGAAAATTCATTGTTGTATTTTTATTATTGTTACTTACAAAAGTTTGGAAGTAGAGGGTCTTTCATTAAAAACAATAAAACTTTATATACAAAACAAAACAAGTTGTATGCAATTTATTATACAACCATTATAAATTTATCGTATAACTATTTATAAAACTATTTATTTTAATTTAAAGAGTGTATGTTACTATTTACGTTGTTTAAATTATATCCACAATTTCATTTCATAAATACTGAAAATATTTATTTTTTCATAACTTCTTTATAGATGTGATTTATTTATAGATTAACGATGAGTATACATGATAATTTGACATTTTAAACAGTGCAAATAATATAATTTTTATTAAATTAAATTAAAATTTAATTTGTCAGTTTATTAGCATAAATTCGCAATTTAACATTCTTAAAAAATTCCATAAACAGAATTATATGGTCGTAAATCAAATTAATACTATCGTTTTTCAAAAGAACAAAACCATCAAACTTCTATTTGAATGACGTCAATGTATACGCGATATATGGCATGTCACACCTTGTTCAAATCTATATTATTCAATTTGTGCCATAGCGATTACTTTATCTTTATTCGATATCTTTATCATTGTTCCATATCGACAATAAATATGACTCCTTTTACGTTTTCAAAAAATAGAATCTAATCATACTTTTAGACCTGAATTAAATCAAACAATTAATTTTTTAGAATGCACTACAAGTGTTGCTGAATCGTTTCTAAGCTATTCTTAGTGCTGAATTAATGCTAAATTAGTTTTTCTTTCGCCCTTTTGATGATTTTATTCATTGACGTAGGTGTTTGGTCAAAAATGAGCTTCATCGTTGAAGATAATTTTTGTGTAAAGGCCTGGGTTATTTTGGAGCACTTTTAGATATGAGTCGACAAATTTTCGATGTAGTACGTGATTATTTGAGTTTAGTTTCTATGTCAATTGTATCTTGTATGAATACAAGAAGTTTTTATGTGGGATTCGTTAGATTCATTTTTATAAACTGTGAATAATTAACAAAATAGGATTATTATTAATACTTTTTTTTCGATTTAATGTTTCGTGGTCCTAATGGGATCTTTTGATCGATAAGTGCAATTGCTATTTTAAAAACTATAATTCGAATAGTTTAATGGCTGATTTTAGCGACCATACTGCGTAACGTTTAAAATGAGTATACAACGAGATTTCTCTTAATTTTCATAATAATTCCACAATAAGTTCGTAACAATTTCACAATAATTTTGCAATAATTGCATAATAATTTCTCAATAATTTCCCAATAATTTAATAATAATTCCACAATAATTTCATAATAAATTTGAACTACATTCGATTCATAATTAAATGGCTGACGTCAAAAGTTAGGATTTTTACAAAATAACAGCGAAGTTTTCATAAAATTGACTGTAATCAATTAATACTCCATCTTTTCTATTAAAAGACCTGTTACATCGTTTTTTTACCGAAGTATTGTTTAAAATAATAAACATTTTTTGCTACTGTTTCTATAAATCAATTTCTCATTAAAATTAGCGGATTTATTATAAAAAATAGTAGAATAAAATATTACTTCAAAATTCGTACTATTTCTATAAATCAATTTTAACATGAAATTGATTTATAGAAATTCTGACATAGAAATGGTATTACAATTTAAACGTAAAGTTAAAATTACGTTACGTTTAAACGTAATTTTATCCTGCTACATAAACTGCAACTTATTGTATTGTCTACTTTTTTTATTCGATCTCAACTACGAGCGTCTGCTCTCAATATCGGTGCACATTTTTGTACGATTACTTGTACAAATTTAAGTACATCCGAGGTTATCGCTATTTTGTCCGAGCGTGGAAAATAAATACACAAGAATTACATACATTCGATCTGACGAATTTCTTATAGCAATATCTCGTCTACTTATATTTTTGGACAAGTTTTCGTAACATTAAGCAATTTAAAATAAACTTAATATTAAAATAGAATATCAGCATATTTCAAAATAAGCAACAGTAATAGCACAACTTTTAATGTGACGTTAAAAAATGATTGCGAAATTTACATAATTAATTTTTCTTGCTAAAATCTGAGTAATGTTACAAATATGTTGATTAAGACATTTTTTGGTAAATTTTAAATAATTTATAAGTACGTGTATCAAAAATTTTGTTATATGTTATGTAGTTCTGTGATATGTAATAGAAACGTTACAAATATATTAATTATATTATTAGATTGTTTAGAATACTAAATAGATTATAATCAAAATTAAAAATCTTCCAATATGTTACATAGTTCTATAATATCTAAGAAACACAATTAATAATAGATAAATATTGTGTGTCAACAACACGTGTTTCCAAGATAATAGAACTGCAAATTAACATTTAGATGTTCAATCTCCTTCAAAAGTTCAAATATGAGAAACACGAAATTAAATGATAGAATTAGATAAAAATTTGAATTCCAATACAAATGATTTCATATATAACATAAATGGTTACTGAAAGATTCCAACGATTGAGTAGTATTTAATTATATAGATTGCATGTTTGTTTGTTGTAAATTTTAGGGTTTTCTTTTGTCAAAAATTTGTAAACTATGAACTATAATTTTTACTGCTTCTACCATACTTTTTATAACTTATTATTCTTGCATGTAAAAATATTATAATATTAAATTGAACATACTTAAATATTATGTACAATATTTTCTTGTGTTGCAATATTTTAGAATGTACTACAAATAGACACTATTCCAACAAGCTTTGAATAATAATTATGTAAATTGCGTAAATGAACGTATTATGTATTTCTTATCTTTTGTTTAGACTGAACAAATTATTTTTAGAAGATTATAATTCATTGTTCACAAATAATAAATGATTTCGTTTTATGCCTAATTTTTATTCAAATTACTTGATCAATTACCAAATTAATTTATTAGAATAATCATTCAACTAAAATTCGTTTATAAGAACAATTTCTGTTATCAAAATAATCATCAAATGAATTAATTTGTTAGAATAATTATCTGAATAATTGATTCAAATTAATACATTTGTTTATCTCTGCTACACATGTATATTACGATTTGATATCACTTCACTCGGCAAGAAGTTAACAAACAAAATTGGACTGAATCATTCCGAAAATATTTTAATGTACTGTGTGTTTACGATATTACGAATTAGCATTTCTTTTGTGAAAGGTAAATATTTGATAAAACTGAAGTAGAAAGAAAGTTTACTACTCTTTTTAACAACACGACAAGATGTAATCTTCAATGTTTAAAAATGTTTATAATGTTTTTCGGGAATCACTTTTCATTTTCGAAACGAAAGTGCATATTTTTCTGTACAAGCATCAAAGAACATTTAGCTTAAAAAAATGTTATAGTGTACCAAAAAATAGTGTATAACATGAAAGAAATGTAATGTTAGTAATATTGTACTGTAATAAAAATATAATTTACTGTACTGTAATAAAAAGAAGTACAGTGTTACATAAATTAGAATACAGTTCTGGAAAATGAATACAATTACGAAATTAATACAGTTAAGAAAGTATTAAGAATGATGTATGAAACATTTTATATTTAAAATGCAAGTATTTCTTACAAAAAATAGAAATATTTAACGAATTATTTTTATACCTTTTATACAAACAGAATGTCTCAAATTCAATTAAAAATGTCATTCGAGAAAAAATTTTACATATGTATACCTTTTTTTTTGTTTACACGAATCGAATTTGTAAATCAACACAAAAAAATAATCAGATAGTTCAAAAAATATTAAAAATTCTTGTATGTATAAAATGTTTCACTTCTGCATTTGAAATATACAAAGGACAATGTCTTTTAACACTACACCCTCATACTTTTTTACGGACAATATTCTGAAGAATTGATTGGAGAAAAAAATGTATATAATTGTATCAAGAAAAATATTCTTTCTATTATAAAGAAAAATGTGCAATTACATTAAGCAAAATATACAATTTTTAAAAATATGCTTGTTACAAAGAAAAATATAATTTACAGTAAAATAAATTTTTGTTTCAAAAAAAAAAATATTACAAACAAAAGAAATCCGTGTACCCTAATCACATTGTTTCTAAAAACAATAAAACTCTTTCGACTTCCATTTTTCTCAAATATTTACAATCTAAAAAAAATGTCGTCCCACGCAAACACGCGTGTGTTTGCACAGAGTTTTTAATCTTACAGTATCTCTTTGTGAAAAGATATTTCGTGTGAATTTGATATTAGATTATATTGCTTACCTTCTGGACTGCAACATAATTGATACGCATTCCCAATGATAGGTAAAGCAGGAGGATAAGGCACCTTCCTCAAAGCATACAGAAACTTTCCTCGTCGCACTAGTAACAGCAAAACGATCGTCATTAAAAACGACGACAGAACTAACGTGACCCAGGATCCTTCCATGATGAACATCCCAAGAACTCTTAATTCGTTACTTTATACATCTTTACATCCTCCAAATAAAATTACTGTTTATTTGTGCAGAAATCTTGCGATAAAATTTAATCCCTCGATATTTTTATCGGACTCACAATTTCTGTGATCCGCGAACTGTCTAGAGTTCGAGCAGGAGGATACAAAAAATATTTGTGGGCGAAAGATTTGTAAGGAGGGTTCTAACGGTCCATTTTGACAAAGTTAACGATCAGAAAACGAGGATGCGCCGTTGAACGCGTGTTATGGAATGACTCCCCCGGTTATGCGAATCCGTACGAAACAGTCGCCCTTATATACTACTGAATGTTCGGTGTACTACAACAGCATGGCAGTGGCTAACTCCTTCACCAATAGAATCAAACACGTGGGATACGTGAATACGTTTGCATCGATATGCCGTATATTCCATGGATCCGATGCTGCGATACAAGATTATGATTCACAAACGTTTTATACCTGCATAAAAAGCTTCGGTGATTTAGTTCTGCCTCTGCATTGTGTTATCGGCGAATAATTCCGACGAATTCCGCAAGTTGGATCTTTTTCTCGTTATCTACTCGGGGAACGTGTTTCTCATCTGGCAAAAAAAAGGTGTTGTGTCAAACAGTTTTGGACGAAAAAAGAAAGCAGTGTTGTTCGTACAAAAGAACGGTATCGGGACCGACGTCAAAACACCGTGTGCGGATCCGTCAAGATATATTTTTATCGACGAAGGCACAGTAGAAAATGGTCCATTAATTATCAACGACTAAACGTTCATATTCTGCAAACATTGCTGCCTTGTTCTTATGGCAAGTTCGAATGGCAAGTCGCTTTTGTAAATGGAAGCTGTTAACTTGTATTTTTAGGCAACTGAGAGGTTGTTGATGAATATGGATAGTCCTTGAATGATAATCCTTGATTTTATAATTTTCAAAAATGTGTGGTCTTTTAAAAATGTGACTCTAGTAATAATAATGAGAAGTTAATAATTTAAAAAATTTGTATTTGAAAAATTATGAAGAATGTGATAGTGTTATATTATTTTTGATTGAGAAATTTATTGAAAAAGAACTTTATTTGATAACTTTGGGGCTAACAGGAAAATAATGATAATTCTTCTTGAGAAATGTAGAACAATAAAATTATATATTAAACAAAGTATTTATCTTTTAATTGAGAGACATATTTGAAAACAAATAACATTGTGAGTTTGCAACATTTTGCAGTAAACAGTAATTATAAAAGACAATGTTTTTAATAATTTTATTAAACAGAAACTTATTTATTTATATCTGACAATGTATATTTATAAAAAAATGCAACGAAGGGCAATTTGATAAATTTTAATTGATATTGTCTAAAATTGTAGAAGGAATTTCAAAAGATCGAAGTGTAGATAAAATTATTGCTAGATTTGCATGCAGACCAGATAATATCGCATTAATATTCAGATCAATGAAATATATGTATTCTCTTTAAAAACGTGTTTCGAACGCCCTTAAATTTGTAACCTTGATTTCGTTTGACTTTCATCGAAGTCAGCTTTACATATATGGGTATATACACATAATCAGAGTAGCCCCTAAAATTTGCGGGGCCCGGGGCCAATATTGGCAATATAAAAAAAGTTTGTTTCACACTATTTTGAAAATCTGTCATTTTTCAAAATTTTTATATTATTTTATAGATTATAGTATTTAATAAATTATGTTACATTATGTTACATTGTTAATAATGTTACGTTATTAACTAGATTACATTTTTACATTCTTTAAAATGTAATATTTTTTAAATATAATGAAATATAATAATATATGTATAACATTTAAATATAATAAGTAACAGTAATTAACAATAATAAATCTATAACACGTAATTATATTATAAATTATCTTAAAGTCAATTGCACAGAAAATTTCTAATTTATCGTTACAATATTTTGCAATTATTTATATCTCTTCTGGAGACCACAAACAATGTTAGTATACGAAAAAAATGCATTTAAATTTCCATTCTTTTTAATGAAATTGCATAGTGATGAGAAATAGAAAATAAACATGCAACATTGTTTACTAAGTTAAGGTTAAGTGACTGCGGATCATGGGAGTGCATCCATCCGACTGGCGAGACTTATTTTAGCATATGAATGAACCATGTCCTTGTACATACTAGTCAATGCACGTCGTTTTAGTATGGAACACCAGTTGTGTTTTCTCTTTTTTACAAAATCGTATGCGATTGATAGAATCGGTTACAGTCGATCATGAAAGTCTATGTACACTTTGTAAAAGGATTTAATTATCTTTTCATGTGAAGGTTTTACGTTGTATTGTTGTACTTCTGAAAGAATTTAATTATTATGAATGACAATTTTGAGTGATATTTTTTAGTATTATATCACGAGGGACAATATTAATTTTTTTTATTGAAACATGCTTTATAGATGGGTGAATTTTCAAATTCACAAATTTAGTAATTTGGGACTTCAGATTTATGAAGGTGGAGATTTAGAAATTTAGAAATGTGGGAATATTAAAATTAAAAATTTAGAGATTTGTAAATTAAAAAATTTGGAGATACCTATGATGTTGATATTAATTTAAACTTTGTCTGGAATAACAAAAATTTATAAATTTAAAAATGTGGAATTTTAGAGTTGTAAGTTACAAAATTACTGAATTTAAAATTTGTTTAAAATGGTGTGAAATATTAAAAAATATAAAATTTACAAATTTAATAATTTACTAATCTACCAAGTTAAATTTACAAATTTTCAATTTTTCAAATGTACAAACCTAGATATTTTAAAATCTAAACATATACAAACACAATAGCATCTTTAAAAAGTCTAAAATGAAGGAAATTAGTAAAATTTTTAAAGTGTACAAAAATTTTCATAATTAGCCATAATATAGATAAAATCGGATGTAAGCACTTTCCTTATTTAAAAGTTACAGTCATAAAAAATCGAAACAGTATCAAAAACCGAAGATTAAAACGAAACAAAAATGACTTCATATCCTGTTCTTTTTTACAAAAGGTATATTTTGATGTATGTTTATTATTATGAGAGAACCTACAAAGCGTGTTTATCGAATCATTAAAATTGATACGATAACAAAATTATCGTATTTGATAAAAACTACACGTGTTGAAAAAATCGCAAGATATGCATCTGTAAACATAATTATGTTTTAGTGTACGTACTGGGAAAAAAGATAAGGAACTCCGTTGCAGATGTGTAATTGTGCAATTATAAAAATAGTTTAACGACAGTCATTACTCTTAGACATAATCTTTGTTGTTACTGTGATCGATCGTTATATTTGTTAAACGTTTCACGATGAGGTTTCATCGAATTATAGTTGATAACTCCGGATAAAATTTTGCATTTTTATTTGTAGTTTGGTCAAAATATAAAAAAGAATATGTAAATTCCAATCAATAAATTACGAATCGAATACTCAATAAAATGTTACAAAATTATTATTCGGAATAAAAAATAATGTTTTCGGAAATTATCTACTTGACTGAATTTGTGATTTTTTAATACTTTTATTTTGTGTCGACTTAAATAGTTGATTTATATTAATGTATATACAATTAGTTTGTATATTAATATGATAATTAATCAATTTATTTCATTTATTTTCATTTGAAATAATTGATGCAATTAAATTGTATACTATTGCATATTAATTACTATTAATATAAATAATTAGTACAATTAAATTTTGTAAGAATTTATGTAATTTCATTTATATTAATTTGGATGAATTAATACAATTAAATTTTATACGATTGAATATTAATTAATATTAATATTAACATGAATAATTAATACTATTAAATTTTACAACTATTTATATTCATTTATAAAAAACAATTTTATGTCAACTTAAATACTCAATTTGTATTGATTTATGCAATGCAATTGCATACTAATTCCAATTATTAAATATACAAAGTGCATATTTAAAATTCTATGTACGTATAATATAATATATGAATATTATCTTCATGAAATCATACCTAATGCATTATTAATTTCTCTACAAGAATGAAGTTCTCTCCCGCAGACAGCAGGTAAACTAATACTATATCCTTCACAAAAAAGTAATCAATGCCAGTCTAAAAGCATAAAATCTCATTTCAAGTATTAATTTTATAAATCTCATGAAAAAATTATTATTTAAACATGAAGAGACGAGAATAAATAAAGATGCCGTAACAAAACTATGAAAATAAAATTTTAAATGTCAAAATTAGTATAACAACATTTTATTTATCAAAATATTATTTATTTATGATTATTTCTCTTAAGAGAGTGGTTTTTTAAAGAAATGGCGTTGTCAGCCATTTTAACTGCCTTCCTAAATTTTCTGCTTAAGTCAGATTCGTTTTTTAAATCGATTTTAATATAGCAATTTTTTTATTTTATTAAAAGAAAGAGACTGGACTTAGATTTTTAGCTGAAAAACAGAATTTAATTATTGTACTATTCATTATTAATGGAGTTGAATTGATTAAGGGATTTCAATTACTTTATTTATAAATAAATGAAGATTATAGATTGCATATAAGTATTATTAATAACAAATAAAAATTCTCAATTATAAATAAATAGTATCAGTTACGAATGAAGATTATCAATTACAAATTAGTGTTGTTAATATAATAAATATTGTCAATTTTAAAATTAAAAAATTTTGGAAATTTAAAAATTGCTAATTTCACAATGTAAAAATTACAAATTTGAAAATTTAAAAGTTGCTAATTTGAATTGTAAATATAGATTAATACTCTTCACCACAATCAAATATTTTCAATCACAAATAAGTGTTGTTAATACAACCAAATATTCCAAGTTACAAATAGATATTGCCATTATAAATAAATATTGTTAATAACAAATACATATTCCCATAACAAATGAGTATTATAAATATAGTATTACCATAATTCCCACTTATGAATAAATATCCTTGCCATATAAACCTTGCCAATATGAAATTACATAAATAAATATTGCATAGCTAAATATTTCCACTTAAAACTATTCCCAGTTACTAATATTTCCAACTACAAATGCCACTAACAAATAAGACTAACCGCCATAAAAATTACAAATAAATATTATCAACACAGTTGAACGCATTTGTCACAAAATAAAATTTATGCAAATATATCAAATAACGTCATATTTGGGGAAAACGAATGATCCTCTTATGGTTTTTATTTAAAATACATCCAATTCAGGACAATCACGCAGGTAAACAGGTATTTCGTTGATAGCAGAATGCGCAAATTATTGAATGCGCATGCACAGTATGCACACGTGTATGCAATATGCCTGGTTTCACGAACCGAGCATGTTCCACGTGCCTGACCTCAGCTTCTGATCTTCCACGAGTTAACAAACAAGTAACCTTCCGTTACATAATACCTTGCGTTTCCACGTGTAATGTGATCTGCTCGAATCAGGAAAACTGATTGCTTGTAGCTGGAAAAGAATTCCTTATGGTATACTAATATCGTCGGAAATAGTCGCAGACCGCATTTACATTTTTTCTTGTTACCGGCGCCTTCCATTAAATTGCGCAATAAGTGTCACTCTCTGGAACGCAGTTTTACAAAGAGCCGCGACCATTCATCAAATTAGCCATAAACGTTGATAATATTGCAATTTTTGCGGTAGCGATGGAGCGATAGTGTTGATGTATTGTTGTGGGAAACGGAGAGGTGATGGAACGAGGAGTGAAAATGTGCAATTCTTTCATTTTCTAATTTGCAATTTTTATATTTTGGAATTAGCAATTTTTTAATTTTCAAATGTGCAATGTATACATATTCAAATTAGCCATTTATAAATTTTGAAATTTCCAATTTTTATATTTTCAAATTAGCAATTCTTGAATTTCCAAAATTGCAATATTTTCATTTCTTAATTTGCAAATTGGCAATTTTCTGATTTGCAAATTTGTAATTTTTCAATTTTCAAAATTTGCAATTTTTACACTTTTAAATTGCCAATTTTTCAATTTGCCATTTTGCAATTTTTTTACTGGGAAATTGAAAATTTTTTAATTTTCAAAATTGCAGTTTTTAGACTTTCAAATTCGCAATTTTTAAATTTCTAAATTCGCAATTTGTACTTTGTGAAATTGGAAATGTGCAAATTTCAAAAATTGCAATATTTTAATTTTCAATCTGGAAATTTTAAAATTTTCAAATTGCCAATTTTGCAATTTTCAAGTTTTCAGAGTTTAAATTTTTAAATTTCCAAATGAACATATTCTCAAGTTTTTACTTTCTAAATTTCCAAATGAACATATTCTCAAGTTTTTACTTTCTAAATTTCCAAATCAATACATTACCAAAATTCGTATTCTTACATTTCCTCCTTTCTAAATTTAGCAACCACTTGTAAAATTTCCAACTTCTAAATTCCTTTCTAAACTTCCACAATTCAAAATCTAGAAATAAAAATAATAAATGAAAAATTGAAAACAAAATGAAAGTGAAAGAGTAACGCTCTGTTAAACAAGACAATATCATAACATATTTAGTTTGAAAAATTCTGTATTATCACCCAGTGTCAAGATTAATGGTACATAGTATATAGATAACTGAACGTCATATTTGTTACAGAGTTAATGACCTACTTTGCAACAGAGAATGGTGTAATTAAAGATTATCATTAATTCATTATTTAATCTTAAACCTTGTCCTGTATTTGATTGACGTTAACGTGTTTGCAATTATTAACGTTATTTATTTCGTCTCCACGTGCAGCAGAATTCTTGATATTAAGGTGGTCGTGTCAAGAACACTCTAAATCATTATGAAACTGCTTCAGAATTCAACTGATATGTATTATACAGTAATGGTATCTAAATGTTGGCAAAATTTCGAAAACGTTAATTGTACAGAAACGGAAATAACTGAGTTTTGAAATATCATCATTAGTGTGTATTTGAAACGTTGTCATTGAAAAGCGTCGTAGACTTTCCTAGTAAAAATAGCGAGTTAGAGGAGGGAGG
The DNA here is from genome assembly GCA_963576845.1 of Megachile leachella. NCBI lineage: Eukaryota > Metazoa > Arthropoda > Insecta > Hymenoptera > Megachilidae > Megachile > Megachile leachella. The sequence continues at coordinate 6,676,208 of OY756255.1, read as the reverse complement.
TTTTATCAGTTGCTCTGTTTTCGTTTACCGTTAACTTTTCGAATTTTTAAAGTAACTTTCAGATTCTTGACTTTTGAAATTTGAACTAATTACAAATTTTAGATGTCTAAGGAATTTTGAAATTTGAGGAAGTTTGAATATTTGAAGTATGTGAAGAGTTGAGGAATTTAACGTGCTTGATAATTTTGAGGAATTTGAGGGACTTGAAGAAGTGGAGAAACTTGAGGAATTTCAGGGGCTTGATAAAGAGGAATTTGAGGAATTTCAGGTACTCTAAGAGGTATTCTGGAGGGACTCGAGGAATGTAAGGAACTTGAAGAATTGAAGCAACTCGAAGGATTTGAGGAATTTAAAAAATCCTGATCAATCTCAGGAATTTGAAAAATTTGAGAAATTTGAGAAATTTGAGAAATTCAAGAAATTCAAGAAATTCAAGAAATTCAAGAAATTCAAGAAATTCAAGAAATTCAAGAAATTCAAGAAATTCAAGAAATTCAAGAAATTCAAGAAATTCAAGAAATTCAAGAAATTCAAGAAATTCAAGATATTTAAGAAATTCAAGAAATTCAAGAAATTCAAGAAATTCAAGAAATTCAAGAAATTCAAGAAATTCAAGAAATTCAAGAAATTCAAGAAATTCAAGAAATTCAAGAAATTCAAGATATTTAAGAAATTCAAGAAATTCAAGATATTTAAGAAATTCAAGAAATCTGAGAAATTCAAGAAGTTCCATATATGTATTTGTATATTGTATATGTATTTGTATATGTATTTGAGAAATTTGTGAAATTTGAGAAGTTTGAAGAATTTGAGAAATTTGAAGAACTTGAGGAACTTGAGGAACTTGAGGAACTTGAACTCGAGAAACTTGAAAAATTTCAGGAATTTAAAAAATTTGAGGGATTTGAGAAATTTTAGAAATTAAGAAATTTATACAGTTAGAAGCTTAACACTTTAAAAATTTAGGAATTAAAAAATTTTTAAAATTAGATTATTGGAAATTTGTAAATTTGAACAATTAGAAATGTGGAAATTTAGAAAATAAATTTATATTGTTGGAAGTTTAAAAAATTAAACAACTAGAAATGTGAATATTTAAAACTCGAGATTGCTGCCATTGAACTTGAAAAATTTAAACAACTGAAAATTTGAAAATTAAAAAATTCTGAATTTTAAAAGTTTGCATATTTGAGTCTTAAAAATTGGAATGTAGCACCTTAAGAAATTTAGAATACATCTAAAATTTGAATATTTTTATATCAGAAATATATTTGCATATAATAAAAATGGTAATATTTTTAATTTTGTTAAAAACTCAGAGGTTTATAAAAAATAATACAATATTGCTCGAAAAGAATTAGAAAGTAGGGATGGTTCATCATGCAGTTTCAATTTGAATTATTATTTTTAAAAGATAAACTTTTTAAAAGAGATCGATAATCATCATTGCAGCAGCAGATGGCGATTAATCGATGTTCTCTGCAAGTATTTGCGTGAAGAAATCGACAATCCGCAAGTTTACATTGGCGGGGTAAATCCTGGACATAGAAATCCGTACAGCAACATGCATCATGCAATAATTTTTCTCCGCAGTAAGGATAAACCGAGCTGTCGCACAGAGGACATCTTCTGAAAGCAAAAATTTCTTTAATGAAGAATACGATGATGCAAATCTTATTACAGATATTGACAAAGATGTTTATTGAAAAAATGTGTGGAATTAAGTACAACGTAGGATACCTTTGGTTGAAGGCAAGTGCAGAAGAAAGGGTTCTTTGCATTCTTCATTTTGGGGATCAAATATAGAATTTTGTTGAATCTTTAAATTCCTTATTTTTCGAATTTTCAAATTTCTATATCTCTAAATTCTTGAATTTTCTAAATTCCCATACTCCCGAACTTCCAAATTCCCAATTCTCCAAATTCTTAATTCCCCAAATTCTCAATTCCTCAAATTCCCAATTCCTCAAATTCCCAATTCCCCAAATTTCCAATTCCTCAAATTCCCAATTCCCCAAATTCCCAATTCCCCAGATTCCCAATTCCCAATTTCCAATTCCCCAAATTCCCAATTTCCAATTGCACAAATTCCCAATTCCCCAAATACCCAATTCCCCAAATTCCCAATTCCCCAAATTCCCAATTCCCCAAATTCCCAATTCCCCAAATTCCCAATTCCCCAAATTCCCAATTCCCCAAATTCCCAATTCCCCAAATTCCCAATTCCTAGTTCCCAATTCCCTAAATTCCCAATTCCCTAGATTCCTTAGATTCCTCAAATTCGCCAAATTTCCCAAATTTCCAAATCCTAAAATCGACAAATTTTCAAATTTCTCAAACTTTTAGAAATATAAATTTCCCAAATTCGTACATTTTCACAATCTTAAACCACTAAATTTACAAATGTGAAAATTAGTAACTAAACAATGGAGCAATGGTATCCCTTTCTCTCATATCACTATTTCTCCCTAAGGAATCCTACGATACTTGCTATTATATCTCCCTAACAAAATATTTTGTTAACATAGTCATTTTCAATATTCGTCAATTAAAAAATAGAAGAATATTAAATATAACAAATCTTGAATATCATAAATAAGTGACTACTTACCTATTGAATGGCGATCTGTAAGTATCGTTGGCTGGCAAATTTTCAATGTTGTCCTGAAACGTTTCTTCTGCATTCAGAAGTAATTCCTCCTTGATTCCACTCGTTTGACTACTGCTTATATTTTCTCCATCTTGTATGCATCGAGAAAAACAATATACGTTTCATCAAATTATTTATTATATGTACAAACAAGTAACTACAGTAATAGAATAAAACAAAGAACATAATTATCTACTGCTGGTTTCACAATTCGAGGATTTAGAGTTGGACGCCATTAATTTAAAAAAATTTATATTTTCTGTTAATGATGGATTTACGATCACAAAAGTCGTACATTTCGGCCACAACATTGTTATTATGAAAAAATGTAGCAATTTTTTTTAGTAAATTTTGTGTCATTTGTTAATTCCATCTATACTGATCTCTTGCTAGATTTATCAAGCTTTATTAATATAAATTACAACTAATAACTTGCACGGTATTTTTTATTGAATGACAAAATTAATTATACATATAATTTAATATGATTAATGTTTAATTAGAGTTATAAAAGGTGTATGTGGGTTGCATAAATATTTAACTGAGTAATGACATAAGTAATTTCAGTATTTATATAAATTATAACATGACACCTTTTTGCACTACACATGACATTTAAATATTTTTGTGGCTGACTGTAGTTTCGAAAGAGGTGTGAGTCCATGGTACGCAATACTAATTCACCTTTTCAGAATAGTAATTTATTCCTGAATCTACATTGAGCATACTACACTGCCATCACACGTCAAACAAAAATATTTTCTACTAAAACAAAACGGAAACAAAACCGTTTACCATAACAATTACAATTACAAACACAATTACAATTACAATATTACAATATTAACACAGTTACAATATTCACTACGCAAATGTTCCGCTGAAACAATAAAATGACAAATTGAATTGAATTCAAATTACTTGATCCAAAAATTATTTGCCTAAATAGGTATTCCTTAAAAGTATAAGTAATTTCGAATTTCATACTTTTCAAGTGTGCAGTAGAGCTTAAAGACTCTCAAATGTCAAAAATTCCACAAACTCCTAAATTTTTAAATCGGTTCCAAATTCCTAAATTTAAAAATTAATAACCAAAAAATGGAGTTGTGGCTTTCTCTTATCTTACCATTTTTCTCGTATTTAACACACAAAACCCACACCCATTTAAATTAAAATTAGTTGTAAACGATAAACCGGTTCTCAACGAAACAAACCGAATCGTGAAAATATCACAAGGTCAATTATACTCACTTAATTCAGCAGCATCGTGAAAACTGACTGCTCCAATCACGCCAAGTATTGTCACAAAAATATACATTTTGTCGTTAAAGTTGAGATACACTTTTGTCGTCAATGTTAGACAACAGACTTTCAAGGAAGCTAAATTCTATATGGCTTTTACTGAGATTTCTTTCGAAACTCAAGCGACATTTACACACACGCGTCTACGGTTTCTTGCGAGAGAATTTCAAGTAGCCGATGTACCCGTTATAACTGGACCAAACCTTCTTCTCTTAGTAAAGATTCGAAAAGCAAAATAAGTTAACGCATAGGTGGCTTCTGAGATATAGCGGAGTCGTGATAATGTTCATGCTTCAAACAATATAAAACTCGAGTGAAATACGAATATAAAATCTGAGAGACGTGCCTTATTTTGAAAGTGGAACACGGCCATTTTTTGTTATTGCGAAATGTATGCTTTAGGTACATTGCTTATTTAGTAAATTGTTTATTGCTTTTAATTGTAGCTATATAAAATAGCTGGGTTATTGATTGGTGTTATGGACTGTACTAAATATTTAGTAGACTGACATATTTAGTATAGTGTAAATATTTAGTATATGTATAGTCTTTAATATAGTCAGTAGACACGTTTGTACAAGGCTTATACAAAATTAAAATTTATATAAATTTATAAAAAATAGAAACTTGATTTATGTTAAAAGCTATACTAAATATTTAGTAAGCTAACATGTTTAGTATAGTGTAAATATTTGGTATATAGTGTTTAGTATAGTCAGAAGACTATAAAACTTACGTTCGCGCAAGTTTTATACCAAATTTAAATTTATAGAAATTTATAGAAAAGAGAAACTTTAAAGCTTAAAAAGCTTAAATGAGTATACAAACAATATTTAAATAAAATTATCCAATATGCTTGTTTATAGAGAGCAAGATTTACACTATTTCTACTACGATTTTGTGTATAGCTCTTTTAATCAAAAAGTGTCTTTTGACGCCTTTTTATTTGAATGCAAATAATTACCAAAACTGTCGGGATTTCAAATTATCAGTTAAATGTAGATAATTTGAGAAGTATATTGATACATTGTTGTGTTTTTATTAGAGACTTATGTAATCACATTATAAATTCTAGCTTAATTCATCAATCTACAAAACAGATGCAGTGGTGTACGCTAAAATGCAAGATGGCGGCAAATACGCGAATATCAAAGTTATGTCGCACTCCTGTATTTTCTGTTACAACTGAAATTAGGATTCTTTAATGTGATAATAATTGATATGACACTACAAAATGGTGTATATATTTATATGTAAAATGGTTTAAAATTAAGTACTGTCATGAAATCCTTAAGGCGTCAGAAGACACCTCATGGTAGAAATAAATATACCATACGCACATTTTTAATTCTAAGACGAGCTTGAAAAAAATGATATTACTGAACAAATTTAACAATTATGGAAAATCAAAAAGTTAGAGAAATTATTCAATATAATAAATTAATAAATTATTCATTTATTCAATTTAGAAAATAATTTTAAGTTAACCCCTTCCCTTTGACGAGTCTCCCACGTGACACCCTAACTGCTCAAACGTGACAAACCTTACTCAAATTTTGAATACTCTTCAACTTGAAATTTTGGTCCAGCTATAAGTTATATTATCAAGGATTCCTGAATATAAAATAGTTACAATTTAATTTTCTTTGTTCGTTTTAATGTTACAGCCCTGAATAGTCTTGACTGACGCATTTGTTAAATTAATGGCACGAAGAGTGTCTTTTGACACCTTTAGAAATAGCGTTAAATGAAGGCAGACGGTGAAATAAAAAGAATGTTCTACATAATTTATATTCATCTTGATGCGTTCTATTTGTTATATAGTACAAAATACGGGTTTTAAACAATATATCTTACTTTTCTATATAATAGTAAGTTATGTACATAAAATCGCAAAAGTTATCTCGTTATGCTAATACAATATAGCTACTTTGTAAGTTGATACACAATTTGGTTTCGTTGTCACATGTGTATAAACGTTCATTGGTTTTGTATACTTTTCGCAAGTCGGTGGAAAAATAATTTATTAAAATAATTTATATTTCGTGTAAAACACCTGGTATCAAACGTTACCGGTGAAATCGGCTATAGGAACAACCTGAGTACTGTCAATATCACCAGGAACTTCGTAATATTTGTGTCTGTGTATCTTTCAGCACTATTTGCTAAAGATTTCCCTGAAAAAAAAAAATTTTGTTGTTAGTAATGAAATTATATACACAGAGTTTATATGAAGGATACTTTTACTGCATTTTGTATTTTCGATTTATAAATCTGCAAATTCTTCAAATTTTTCATTTCCACATTCTTTAATTTCCAAAATTGAAGTCAAGTAGTTTGAATAATTGTAAATTAGACAATTTTTTAAATTCAGAAATTTGAGAATTTACATGTTTGAAGATTTATAAATTTGAATATCTAGAAGTGTGAACATTTATAAATTTGTGTATTTGAAAGTTTGAAAATTTAGAAATTCGTAGATCTCAAAGTTTAACAATTTACAAGTGTGTAAATTTATAAATTTCAAAGTTAGAAAATCTAGAAATTTGTAAATTTAAAAGTTTGAAAATTTAAAAACTCGTCAATTCAGAAGTTTAAAAATGTAAAAGTTTGGGGATTTAGAAGTTTGAAAGTTAAAAGTTGTGAATATTTGGAAGTTTATGAACTTGTTGCCTTCAATTGGCTCTTCTCCTGAATCACATATTTTTGTCCACCGCGTATATAGCTAATGGAGTGTGAAGTTTACGGTAATGGAGCAGCACTAACTGGTGGGGAGCCAACTGAAGTTTGCTACATAGCGAAAATTGAGCATCAACTTTCATTGAATGAAGTATGGAAATCCGTATTGTTGACATTGAGATCTACATTAAGTAGAGCGCTATCTGTCTTCAGAAAATGGAAGGAATGGATGCGACAAAATGATGAAGTTCTTACAATGAACTCAGCTGTTGATACCGAACTTGTTTTCACTTACAAATATCTCTACTACCATGTAATAAATTGTTTCTATAACTGTAAATAAACGTTGACTAATGTGATTAATTTCTTGTCACTATATGCGTTATTTTTTCATTATTTTACAAACAAAAATTGCATTTATATTTTCATTACTTTATCAAAGAAAACCCTACATTACGTTTTCATTATTTTATCCAAAAAAGTCCATGTTACATTCTCATTATTTTGTCTGTATTTTAAAAAATTTACATAATATTTTCATTATTTTATCCAAAGAAAGAAACTTACATTACTTTTTGATTATTTTATCCAAAACAACTACCTTACATTTGCGTTACTTTATTCTTAATTCAAACAAATGCATTCTGAGCCCATAAATCATACAAAATGGAGAATAAATTAGTTAAAAAGAAAAATCAAAATATATCTTTGTAAATAATTTATTAAAGTTATAATTATTTATTAACATAATTTCAATGTAATAATAGGTCATGTTACATTTTTTGTTTTTATAACTAATTCTAGAAAACGTATTTTTCAATGTTTTATTTAAATAAGAAAAGAGAAAGAAAATATTTGTTATATCTGTAATTATTGAATTTTTTAATTAAAAAGTCTGTGCTTATGTATTTAAAAGAGAAATTAGTAAATAAATAGGAAAATTATACTTACAAGCAGAAGCTAGGTAGGAATGACAGCAACATTCCCGTAACCTCGTGTACTCGGCACAGTCTTTGGCCTGTACTTCACATTCTTCTGGTCCGACGCGACAAGTGTGCTTAACGAAGAGGAATACCTCTAAAACAATAGATTGATGAATGTAGGATAGAAGTTTAATAACAAAATCAACGAATGTTTATGATAAATTACAACTGAAATACTTTAAACAAGAATAGAGATACACATGTATATCAAATTCAGTAACAGATAAAATGTAGAATAGTAAAATAATAATAAAATGAAATTCAAAAAGACTTTAAACAAGCTGATATGCATGTGTCAAATTCGATGATATATAAAATATATGAAACAAAAAAATAATAAAATGGTTTGTAAAATATTCTGGTGGATACGTAATGATGAAAATAATAAAATTGGAAAATATTGTAGTTGGTACATCATAACAAAAATAATAAAATAGGTTGTAAAACATTTTATTTGCCACGTAATAATAAAAATAATAAAATGACTTGTAAAATATTCTAGTTGTTACACAATAATAGAAATAATAAAAGAACTTAGATATTCTAGCTGCTACATAAATCGTCATCGAACAGAAACAATAATTACTTATACAAGTTTCACTTCTTTCATTTTACCATTTTCACGAAAAATAATTGTTAAAATAATATTACTAAATACAGGTATAAGAATTTTCAAGAAAATTTTGAATAATTCCGAAATACTTCGAAAAATTCAAATATTTCGTTTTGGTTTCGATATGGAAGTTGCATTAAAAATGTTAACAGTATACGCTCTTTAGTTCCAAGAGTTTTTATTGATTTTGGACGATTAGAAAAGTGCAGAGACATGTAATTTACGAAACTGATCGAAACGAACTTACGTATTCGACACATGCGGGTGGAACGCGCAACAATGCAATTCTATTTCCATGATCGTCGTTATTCGCATACTCTATCCTCGCAGTAACAACTATTATGGCTAAAACCACGTGAATTTCTTTCTTCTTATACGAATATTACTTCTCAGAATTATTTATATTATAGACTCAATGAAACATTTGTAATACTACAATTATATCTCATATTTTATATTTATTTTGACTTCACTTTTATTTCATTTTATAAACTGAAATTTTGCTTTAAAATCTTTAGACTTTTCTATAAATTCTTTTGTTTAAATTTTCTTTTAATTTTTGTGTAAAATCTTTTATTTCAATTTTCCTTGCATGTTTCTTTAAATTCCTTTATTTCAATTTTCCTTCAATTTTTCTATAAATTCATTTATTTAAAGTTTCTTTAAATTCCTTTATTCAATTTTTTTTCAAATCTATCTCAAAATTTCTTTATTCAATTTTTTCCTAAATCTTCGTTTAAATCTCTAAATTCCTTATACAATATATTTTTATTATATAAGGTTATATATTTTTGAAGGATATGTATAAAACAATTTATAATCTCTATTAATGAAACCTCAGAATAATATTATTCCGAACATTAACCTTGATAACATATTTGAACGTCAGCCAAATCGTAAATGATATGAATAAAAATGACATTGTATACAAGTAAAAAGTATCATTTTCATGCAACATAAAATATAACTTAAAGTAATATAATAATACGATAAAATATAATCTATGAAGCAAAAAATTTAGACCCACAGAAAGTTTATTCAACCGAAAGATTCGAGGAATTAATTAGACATTCGATTAGATGAAATTATTTTTGGAGTTTGGAAATTGATAAGTTGTACACTGATAAAGAACGCACATGATACACGGAGAGTTTCCGTTAACGAATGTATTGATCTTTTTGTGTGACTCAGCTAATATATCTACCCCATCTGGACATTAACATGTAGATGAATAACAAGAATGGATCGCTAGCAGAGGATAACTTTTCCCACATGTGGTTACACTTCTGTTCAGGTGTATTTACCTGGTCGATTTTTATTTCGTTTTGTAATAGAAATAAAGCTGAAGTTATTTTTAGAATTGTTACGTTATAATAAGTGTTGATGAAATATATACTTACTTATATAATTTTACGATCGTATAATCATAGTCGTAATCATTACAATTCTAATGAAATTTCTGTACCAATAGGTTAATGAAAATTCAAGAAGAATAAATTAAACTAATAATCCAATGATGTTAAAGTTAGTGAATACTTTTAATATATAACACTTTAAATTGTTAAATAAATTGATAAAATAAATTACTGAAATCTCGTTGTGCGTTTTTATGAAATAGAATTGTCCTTAATTTATTACGAATAACTGTGAATAGTAATACATTAATCGTAAGGTATATTAAATAATGATGTGTGAAAATTTGAAGTTAACTTGTAAAAGTGAAGTTACAAAATTTTTTAGATTACAAGATTGTAATTTTTTTTAGACTGAAAATTTGTAAAATTGTAACTTTGTAAGGCTGTAAATTTTTTTCTTAAGATTGTAAATTTAAAACATGAAAGTTAAAATTATAAACTTGCATGGTTGTTAATTTTCAAGGTTGTAAATTTGTAATTCTGTTGGTTTCTTAGATTATGTATTTGTAAGGGTATCATTTTAAGATAGTCAATTTGTAAGAATGCGAAGTAAGAATGCAAATTTGTACAACTATAAATTTTTAAAATTGTCAATTTTCAGAATTGTAAATTTATAAATTTGTAAATGAATAAGTTGCTAAAGAAATTTCAAACTAGCCAAATCATTAGAGTTGAAAAAGTTGGGAAATGTGTACGTTTGTAAATTTATAAACCTTCGAATAAGTAAATGTAAAATCCACAAACTTGTAAATTTAAAAACTTGTAAACTTGTAAACTTGTAAGATTGTAAGATTGTAACTTAATAAAATTGTAAAAACTTAAGAAAAAATTTGTAAGATTGTAAACTTGTGATATTGTAAACTTTGATATTGTAAACTTGTGAGATTGTAAACTTGTAAACTTATAAAATTATAAAATTATAAATTTGTAAATTTGCAAACTTCTGAACATACAAACCTACAATCTCATAAACTTATCTAGCAAATTTGAAACCAAGCTAATTTTCTCAATTGCCAACTTAATAACCAATCAAAAAATTCTTGTTTAATAATAACCCTCCTATACCTCCACAACCTCAATTCATACATACACATTATTATACACACGACACAATAGCTCTAAACGAATTCGATTTCATTTCACATTGTGCATACAAATTATTATCCCGCCGTACACTTTTGTAATCTCCATGACACTATTCTACTGTTATCATTATCGTGGCACGAAGTTTCCATGAAACGTTACACAATTGCATTTCGCCAATGTTCGTGTATTTTTCACGCACGAATTGTCTACTTACACGCGATCGCTGTTTTCAGTCGATTTCTAACGTAAATAAACCAAGAGCAAAAGTAACGTATGCCAGATACGAGTGGAAAACGAAGCGGAATTCGGGGAGATTAGTAAGAAAGCAAACATGTCTATTTCAATCTGAATCTATTAAATTTGTTAAAAAATATATTTTCATAATTAATTTTTCGATTTCATTAATCTTTATATCAAAATCAAATTTTTTAGTAATTTTATTTTCTGAGATAATGATATCATTTATAAATTTGAGTTATGTTAACTTTTTATGGTACACATATTTTGTAGTTTTGAATAAGTAGTACAAATAATTTTATCAACTTTATTTTTATATTATATAAAATTTTGTTTTATTTAATTAAGACGCTTGTATTAAAAAATGAATAAAATATTATTTATTATCGAGCGAACTTAATTTTGAGAATTATAACGATTTTATCAGGTAGCAGTTAGGTAACAAAGAGAAAAATGAGCACTTGTATGAAATCTTTTGATACGTTATATTACATATACCATAAGTTACTTTCTCGTATGTTCCAGAGAACGAACTTGCATAAAAAAGAACACGTGGTTGCATTTACAAAAATTAAATTGAATCCCCCTACTACTCGACCTTCAATGTAAGTTTGCATCACATGGTGGTTTCTCTTATACCAAACCACTCTCGTTAAAACATTTTCTTCGTAAGTTTAATTCGTTAAATTTTGCGAGGTAATATTTTGTTTTGTTATAATATTTTATAAGGTAATATTTTGTTTTATTATAATATTTTGCAAGATAATATTTTGTTTTATTACAATATTTTGCAAGGTAATATCTTCTCTATATCTCTCAAATTAATTATAAAAACATAAAGAATTATTCGTACTTAATTTCTTTAATATTAAGTACTCAAAATTCATCAGATATTTAATATCAATTTAATATTTAATTAATAGTAACTATCTCCGTAATTAAATAATTAATTATATTTGCTACTTACAATATTTACTATGAATATTAATTTATTAATTACATTGATTATCAATAAAATCACATATGAAAGTGTTTTTGTATTTTCATAATTGAACAAGAATATTCAGAGGAGGGTTAAGTAAGACATTCTGTATATTGAGAACCACATAAAAGCGAGCAGTGATTATTAAGTGAAATTATCCTGAACGTTAACCTTGGTAGTATGTACGAAGGTTAAAGAAATCAATGAAGCGTGCCCTTTTTTCTATAAATGTGTCCAATCTTTTTGTTTTTTCTAAATAAAAGAACATCCGTCAAGAAAGAATATAAAGAATATAACTTTAGACTGCGAAATGCGATATGATTTTTATGCTGATTGTGACGACACTTACTATTAGAACTGCCGTCGCAGCAACAATGATCACTTATGACGCTCCCATCTTTACAGTAGGTCATCTCTGAATCCGTACAAGGTTTGCATCCTGGAATTGGGCCTGCAGAATTTAAGAGAATATTATGATTTGCCATGTGTTATTATACATGTATGTAATAATGTTTGACCGTATATTTATTATTTCTTTGAAATATATGAAAATGATTAGTTCGAAATAATTTAGTTATTATAGTGAAAGAATGGAGTGCAGGGTCGAATGATCATTGTGCGACTTAAGAAACTTTAAAGCTCTACGTAATATTAAAATTGAAAAGTGAAAATTTATAGTAAATTTTATTTTTTAAATGGACACTTTGTAATGTTAAAATTTTAACGTTATTTCAGAAAAATTGAAATCTTAAACTTTCAGAGTTTGGAATTTTCGTGTTTTTGAGTATTTGAGGTTTGGAAATTTTTAATTTCAGAACTTGGAAAATTGGCAAATTTGGGAATTTAAGAGTTTGAACGTTTGGGACTTTGGAATTTTGGAACTTGAAGAATTTGGAATTTTTGAGACTTTGATACATTGGAATTTGTAAATGTTACAAATTAACAAATTTGAGAGTTTAAGAACTTAAAAATTTGGGACTTTCCTGACTTTGTTAAATAGGATTTTTTAATTTCAAGAATTTAGAAATTTAAGAATCTGAGACTTTTGGAACTCTACAACATTTAAATTTTAGAAGTTCAAGAATTTGCAAATTTGAGAGCTTAGAAATTTTAGATTTGAAGCTATAGATTTAATTGTAGAACTTGGAAATTTTAAATTGTGTAACTTTCAAATTTTAAGGATTTAGGATTTATAAACTTCGACTCTTTGCAAATACCTCTAAATACCTCTTTTAAATACATTTTGAAATTTTAAGATTCAAAAAAGTGTGATTTATAGTAAATCAATGTCCTTAGCATAAATTGATTTCGCTTAATGATTAATCCAACATTGCACAAGAAATAATGACAAGTAAGATGAGTCAGAATCTATAATTCCAGCGATTTAAAAAAGCATCGAACCAGCGACCTTATTACTGAACTATTCTGTAAGTAGGTACCTACTATTTATTTAAAGGTACTTATTTAAACTAATGGGTGTGTTTCCATTACCTTCGACTTACAGTGTTATTAGAATGTACCGCATTAAGTCGAAACGGAGTACATGTATGATTCATGTTAATTAATATTCTGAGGTTTTACGCAAGTGTTTTAAAATCGTGTCACGAATATGCACGATACCAGCATTGTTCTTCAATTTACTTCAAATCATTTTTGATTTTCAATTACTTTTTGATTAATAACTTACTTCCGGTTTTTAACTAATTTTTATTGATCGATGACTTTCGATTTTTCACTAATTTTTTATTAATGAAAGCTTTCAATTTTAATTATAATAATTTTTTATTAATGAACAGCTTTCGATTTTTAACTAATTTTTGTATATTGTAAAGTTTAATTATTAATTAATTTTGTTTTTATTAGTAACTATTGATTTTTGGCTAATTTTTATATATTAATCATTCTTTATTTTTAACTCATTTTTTAGTAAGAAATGTTCAAATCGAAGTTTTCGATTTTTAATTAATTTTTATATGTTAATGAGGTTTAATTTTTAACTAGTTTTTTATAAATTACTAGTGTTCAATTTTTAGGTTATTTTTGCATATTAATAAGGTTTAATTTTTAGCTAATTTTTTATCAATTAATAGCATTCAATTTTTAGTTCTTTTTTACATATGAAGATTTATTATTTAACAAATTTTTGAGTTATTATTAGCATACAATTTTTAGGTAATTTTTGTACATTATTAAGTTTCAAAGTTAATAAGTTTTTTCATTAAAAAATACAATTATGTATATTAATATGCTACACATTTTCTCCCTTATAATTTCAAATCATGTGCGTATGACTTCAAACAATCACCATTGTTTGAACAATATAGTTTGAAAAAATAATCACCATTGTTTGAACAAGATACAATTTATAACTCTTTCGACCATCAAGTTTTAAAATAGCAAAGAACAGATTCAGAAATTTGAACTACAGTTATGTAATTATTTACGTTCGTTTTGTGTAAATATCCACTGTGAAGAACCGATAACGTAAGTTCATGAAGTTAATTCACTGGAGCCAGGATGTTACCGAAGTATGTATCCGTTTAAACGGATCAAAGGCGCGGTTATTTTTGGAGGAAAGTTAAATAGATTTCCGCGCTACGTAAAAATGTTTTATAGACACGGAATGAAGTTGCACAAGAGGCTCGATATAGCGCTTCTAGTAACAAGCGCGAAATATGTAAATAAACGTAGGTACCTGGATAAATTTCCATCTTCTTCGCTTCGGCGATTGCTTCTTCGTAGAGGACCTCATGTTCTACATAATACTCTTCGTCCGGATGATGATTTACTACTGTGACCGACTGGAGATCACCGAGGGTCAAAATAAGTATCAAAATTCTAATTATACCGATATTTTTCATGCTAGGGCCTCTTCTCCGACATCTTTGGACGTGATTGATACCGTGTTACCTTCAGGTACATTCTAGTTAAAACAGTAAATTAAACAGATCTTTAAAATAATTTTACATTTCGAACTTGTGTACTTATTAGTTTCAAAATGGCGGACGTAAGTAAAAACGTTGAGGTATAGATAAAGTACATAGATTGTCAAAAGTTTCTAGCGAAGAATATTTATTATATTGTTCAAAAATCATGTCAGACCGAGGAAAATTAATTTCAGTAAATGTAATAGATATTTGATACAATACATTTATACAATTTTTATTTATATATAAAACATTATGTATTGTTCATAAAATTTCGAGAGAAGCTACAATGAATCGCTACAGTGAATCAGATTCACAAATCTGAACAAATTTTCCAACAATTTTTTAAATTAAACAAATTATGTTAGACTTGTTTAATAAATATAATTACCTACAATTTAGGTCAAAAATAACAATAATGTAGGTTAAAGATAATTTCATAATTACGCGTTGATAATTTACCTATAGGTAATTTAAATAATACTTGCAGATTATATTTTTGAAGACCTGAAGTTTGGAGTGTTCAAAAATAAATAATGATAATTTTATTTAAATCTGTTAATATATTTTATATGTATATTTATAATATCTTGTTTAAACTTTAGTTTCTTAAGTGATATAACATATGAACAAATTAATGTTTCTAGTAATATGAACATTACAGTAATTTTACAATTCATGATAAAATAAATAAAAATTAAATACAAACTACTTATAATAATGTTGAAGCTATAATAAAACATTATAGTAATAGTTAATGTTTATACTAATTATTATATAACGTAAGAACAAAACTCATGTTTGTAATGACATCACACATGAACAAAAGTCATGTTTGTAATAATATCACACATGAACAAATGTCATATTTGTAGTAATATCACACATGAACAAAAAACATGTGTGTAATAATATCACACATGAACAAATGTCATATTTGTAATAATATCACACATGAACAAAAAACATGTGTGTAATAATATCACACATGAACAAAAATCATGTTTGTCATGTAATAATATAATAAAATATACAATGTAATAATATGTATAAGATAAATGAAGCAATTAAAAAACGAATAGCAACTAAAATTAATTGTGAGTTTTAATTTGTCAGAGCGTTTGAAGGTGTAATCGCACATCATCGTTGAGAATTTTTATACCTTTTCCTATGATCCAGGTATTTCATGTGTATGCATGATTGTCGCAACCGGAAGTATGCGCAAAATTACACGATAAGAATACTGAGGGAACAGTAGATACTATTACGAACGATAACAAACGTCGTTCCATCGTCATCCAAGGTGAGCTCTGAAAAGAACCCTTTATGCTCGATAGAACTGTTACGAAGGTGTCATTTTGAGCCGTTTTCATGAACACCTGGTCGCTGATTCATTTTTTTCCGCTTATTTGATCGCAGTTTATTCGCTATGCCTTTAATCAAATTGTGCTTTTGAATTTTTTATTTATTTATTGTGTAATCGTGTTTTATGTAATTTACACGAACTGAATTATTTAGATTACTGTATTACATTTTAGTTAACTATTAAAATATAATGGAACAATTGTGACAGAAATATTTCCTCAACTAAATTTTTAAAAAGTAGTGCAGCCAGAACAAAATAATTATATCAAAGTTATAATACAAAAACCATTGTACCTTTCTTAATAATTATTACTTACAATGTATATTTGTTTACACGCGTTTGAAGTGCACTTTACGTGTGATAAAACAAAGGTACAACTGAAGTTCAAGGTAAATCACGCCATTGTGCCTTATCTTTGCATCTATTATTCAAGTTAGATCGATGCTTCTAATATCGCGTGGCTGCACATAAAACATATGGTTGCCTTTATTAGCACAGCTTTTGATATCATTCACGTAATTCGTTGTACCTTGAGAATAATTTACCCGTCTAAATTTATGTGTTTTGTATTGCTGTTCGAGATTCTGAGAAGCACTCACCGATTTCATTTTTTGCAGATTTCCCAGTTTAACCCTGGCTTTTTTAGTTCACTGCAGAAAAATTTCTTTCTGTGTTCACTTTTATCGCGCGACCTATAAACTGTTCATAAAAATTTTTTTAACATTTTAAAAACGTTTACTTTTTTCTTTTCACAAATATTTTTTTATTATGGAGCGTATAAATTATTTATGGAATATTTGGATATTTTGAAAATGTTCATGAGAATAGTAGATTTTTCTCTATTTACAATCTTTTTAATTTCAGAAATACATTTTTAATCAAACAATAGAATTTAATAATTTTTGAAAATACTGATTAAAGAGTTTGCTTCTGGTAATGAAGAGAGTTAATTCAACAAATGGTTATTAAGAACAATTATTATTGTAAATGATTATTAGTCATTATTTTTATAAGAAAATTCATTGTATCATAGACTAATTGAAAAATAGTAATTTATAATATATTTCAACATTTACTATTATAATAATTACTTATTTTACTATGTATATTTATTACTTTCTAGTATTCAACAATTATCAAATTAATAACAGATTTGCAAAAATAATTTTTCGTCTTGCAAATAAACTTTTTTACAAGCATAATGAAGAGTATTTTTTCATACAAGAAATCGAATATGAAAAGACGTTATTCTTTCTTTTTCGACTTACTTTCGTACGTGGAATCGCCAGCTGGCCGTTTATATCACGATTTTTGGAATACCCTCTGTATTGCAGTCCATATATTATAAGGTTTAGAATGGGGCCCCTTGACATGAGGGGCCTCCCCCCATTTTGTCCTGATTATTATGGTGGAACGACTAACTCACATATTTTAGCAACTGTTTAAGCTTGATAGCACAAAAATAAGAATAATCAACTTTTAAAATATTTTTTACTACTAAATCATACTTAAATCTCATATTTCTTAATTTCTTAACAAAATGTATGCAGTCATACCAAAATGTATAATTTTTACCAAATGATGCTGTATATCAACGTCATAAAAATGTATCAAATTTATTTATTAAAGAAGTTTCTATTTAATTGCATACATGTAGTTCTTCATAACCTTTGAAATTAAAATTATATACAGTACTTCTTCAACTATCAAAACTAACATTAAACATAACTATCAAAATTAACTATTAAAATAATGTATTTTACACAGTATTTTATTCAGAACTTCATTTTACATGTATATAATATGTATATCTATATAACTTCATTTTCTATGTACATTTACAATGTTTCCTAAATAAAAATTTTTTCTATAACTCTTTCTTTTTTTTCTAAATAAAAATTTCCTATGACTGCATTCAAATACTTTAAATATTAAAAATAGCATTTTAAATAAATTTTAAACAGCATTCACCATGATTAATATTAAAATAAACGAATAAAACTTCGACATATAAAATTACAATTCGATGCGTGAAGTGTTCCGATAAAAGCAAAATGGTGAATAACGCAGAAATACGGAATAAGCTCGAGAAGTTACATCCATTGTAAGACATGACCTAATGATAAAGACAAACGATCGCTAATTACGTTCAATTAAGGGCTCGGCACGCAAAAAGAGAGCTGTGTCGAGTTTTTCTTCTTCTTGTGTTACACCTTCGTTTAGTCGGCGATGTTTGACTTTTCTTGCGCAGTATTCAAGGAACAGCGAAGGCAAATTAAAAATGACCATAAAGTGTTCAAGATTGATAGCGAGCACGAAGTTAATTAAGTTATTAGATACAATATGACAGAAAGCGGACACGGTTTATCTACTTGAGGAATTACGTCACGGCAGTAGACGTTTTCTGGGAACTTCAGAAAAAATGAAGATATGGAGTAAGAAATACATAAAAATCGGAATAAACCAAGGTTGGATATGAAAACAGCATCCATATAATTTTATCGAAGTTTTGTTACAAGAAATGAGATTTAGATGCAACATAAAATTGCAACTTTAACTAACTCTTCGCTACTTAACAATGAGGTATAGAAACAGTACCTATAAATAAATTTCCTTTGTGCTTAATGTTTATAATTTTCTAATAGAACAATGAACGTTCGAACAGAACAATGTTCGATCAAAATGTGGAGTATAAACTTAAATTCTCATTGTACTTCCTATCCAGCGAAAACATGCGTTTCGCGCTCCATTTTCTACCAATAGAAACCATTCTCTACCGATCGAAAATTTAAAAAACAAGAATGAACAAAAATATTCTGAGGGATACACAGTAAAATATCTTTATCTACATTAACCTCTGATCTCGTTAAATTATCATTTCCTTCTTTTCAGTAGAAGAAAAAAAAATTATCGTGTCGGTCCCTCCAAAGCGTGTTTACGAAGCTTTCGTTGTGTAATTTTTACACGCTTCTTTAGTAACATTAGTCAGATTTCGTATCTAATATTATTTATATTTCGTGTTTATCAAACATTTAAAAGTGTGATGGACTTTTATAAGTTTCTCATTTTATAGTTACATGAGATTAAGTTAAAAGTAGATAATAAATTTATGAGACTAGATTTATTTCAGTTTCATAATTATAAAATATAAATTTTTACTTCTTTTGATAGATTCTTACCATTATATTTTCCTCGGATAATCCTGGACGATATATCCATTTGTTTTGATGGCTCTCATAATCCCCGAAACGTCATAGTGAGATGCTAGCACAAAGCAATCAACGTCAAACTTATTAAATAATCATTTCGTTGGATACACAGAAGATCGTCGATTAAATATTAGATTCGTACGTGGTCGACTGAACGATGGAAAGTGAAAAGTATAAAAATACGGCGTTATAAAGGTACGTCAGATTCGAATTGTACGAGCAACCGTTGAAGACTACGGGTCGCGTTGAACTGTCGGCCGAGGGCTGAAAAGAGTACATATTAGGCACCACCACCACCATACTACTCTTACTACACTCGTCACTACTATAAACCGTTGTATTCTATCTATTGTTACCTTCTTTTCGTTGCTGGAAACGTACAAACAAATCGATTAAAATTATCACCTTTGTTCCATCGTCTTTGCGAATCCTGTGAGAAAGTTTTCGGGATCTTCGAAAATCTTCAAGTCTTTGTTCTTTAACCCTGGGTAGATACGCTTGTAATTCAATTTTCGGCACTATTTTCATTTCTTTAGATTTTCTGATATATCATTCTGTATTCATTTCTGAATACATTATATAAAAAAATAATGTATTCATTTCCGATGAAAATCGTTTTAGGCAAAGATTTAGTTTCAGTCAAAAAATTTTGCAGCTGCAAGTCGCAATTAATTAACACTTGCAAAACTACCGTATTGTATAAATAAATTAAACGATAAAATTATTGAAACTTGTTATCTGTATTATAAAGTGAATTTAAAATGTGGTACAAGAATTTGTGTTTGTTGCTATATTTCTTGTGCTTCTCCATACAGTTAAATGATTAAATGTAATCATTAATAATTAAATATCTAATAGTTTATTACTGTGTCATCATACACTAGTATACGCAGCCATGTAGGAACATGCAACTCGTATAAAACTATAACTCGAAATTAGATATTAATATCTGTATCAATTTACTATAATACAAAGAAATTGTTGTCTGTGACATTTTGAGCGTAAAAATGATAGAAAAGAGGTGAGGCTTTTTCTGTAATTTTAAGATAATATAATCACTTTAAACGTTTATGCAACATAATATGGCCTTTGTTATATTATATGTATACAATCTTATTGTATATCAATAAGATATGCGTGTATACATTTTATTAAAACACTGTATTAGTCTTTCAAATTTTATTTAACAGTTTTGTAAACTTTTATTGCAATGCTTAAGTTAATGACTTATTCATCAATTTTTATATCAGTGAAAATGTTTGAGAAGTAAAAAGAAATTAGCAGTTATGCTTTTATAGTTGCAACACAAAAATTCATTGAAACAAGAGGAATCGGCAATATAATAAAAGTTTACTACATACGATTACAAAAGTGATATCTAATGATATCTTTAACGATATTTCATAATATATTAAAGAAATATTCAACAATGTTTAAATCTGTATTACAAATTAGCTCGTGTGAACTGCAAATATTAATGTCCAGAGCAAAACGTAAATTACGTCACGATTGTAAGTCGATATAGTAAGATAAAGGGTTAAATTGTATATACAATCACTATTACGGCCTAGATTTATAAGAACAAGACAAGTGTACGTGTGTATGAACATATAAAGCCGTTGTGAACGGCCGTGTATAAGAAGGCATTGAATGCCTTGCGAAGCGAAGGGTTGGTTTGCGTTACTTATTGATCTCGTCGGCGAATCATTCTATTATTTCGGTACTATATCTGTCAAAACTTTCTTGGAAAGCTGGTTTCAGATTTTTTACCTGTGCTTGCTTCAATTTGAAGCGGCAGTTGGTTCATTGTTACTTTATTTTAAACACAAACATTTCGTAACTACCTTCATTTTTTTATACATTAAATTCGTTAGTAATATTATAACAGCCTTTCTTTTATTAAAAAAATCTTGTTTTTAATTTAATTTTGCTTTTTTAATTTACTGTTTTACTATAATTGTTCTTTATTATGCTATTCAATTCTTTTATACAACTATTTTGCTATCATATTTCATTATTTCACTTTTTCACTACTCTACTATTTTATTCTTCCACTATAATGTTTCACTCTCTCTCTTTAATTTTTACAATTAAATTACTATTTTATTATTTCATTATACTATGTTTACTCATTTGGCTAAAATTTCAAGACCTTAAACTATTTCAGATTTCACATGTTTTTACTTCTGAAGGATTTTGCGACTTCACTATATCGTAACAGAGAATGTACTATACTATTATATTTTATACATAAGTATGTGTAATCACTTTGATATTTGTACATTTCCCAAACACTAATTACCCGCATATCTCTGTGTACTATTCTTGTAAACACCTGTTCTGTTTTACATGTCCATTATCTACTGCAAATATGTGTACTAATAAACATGTCGTACAAAATACTACT
Organism: Megachile leachella; assembly: GCA_963576845.1. Lineage (NCBI taxonomy): Eukaryota > Metazoa > Arthropoda > Insecta > Hymenoptera > Megachilidae > Megachile > Megachile leachella. Next base: position 6,654,352 of record OY756255.1, on the reverse strand, counting down.
GAGAATAAATTGAAAATATCGATCAAAGTCGTTATTTCTATCGAATAACATATTGTATACATGGGTCATCTTTTCTGTATATTGATTAAGTGCACATAACTATAGAATTTTACATAAATTGAACATATGAAGGATAGATAAATTATTTAACTGAAAATTGAACGTAGAGAAGATATAAGCGTATAAATGTAATCTGCTTCTGTCTTTTCGTTTGTATTTTATTTGTTATGGGTGTGACAGTGCCTAGCCCTTACATGCTCTATGTACTTTCTATAATGACACATCCTGTATGTGGATCTTAAAATAATCGCGTAAAACGTGCCATTTGTGGTTACAGTGTATCTGCTTGAAATTGGTAATAAAACTGACTATTACATGTTCGTAGAAAAGAAAATAAAAATTATTAAATTCTTTATATGTTAAATTACTTCTTTATTTATTTCGACTTAAAACTTGTAAAATAACAATTACATGAGTAGTAATTGTTGACAAATGTACATATGAATTTAATAAGATAGTGTACGTTGAAGTAATTATTAATAATGTCCGACCATTACAAACCAAATTTGAGTATAAATCATGATGTATTGATCACTTGACCCATAACCAATATCGCAGATTTTATTTATTGAAAATACTGAAATATTTATAGATATCCTCTGCAATCTCCATTATATTTCAGCGAGCAATTTATTTAATTTCCTATAGTGTTAAACAATGCATGAATCAAAATGAATGTAGGCGATAAACGTACTTACACGCTGTTATGGATCATAACTGATTCATAACTGTTCTCCTGATTAATTGTGCAACCTTTAAACGATAATTTCAATCAAGCCATTTTACGAATATATATTCGAATAATTATTTAGTTATTCAATATTTTCGCTTTAATTTCGTTACTGAAATAGAATTAAGTTTAAATTCGCGCCAGTGCCATGCCTTGAAATTCTACATTCTACAGCATTGCAGCAGTAGCTGAGGAATTTGAAAATGCATGCGCAAAAGAAATCGTCACTTGTTCGAACCCGCTACGTATAGTTTGTGCCGCATTGCACAGTTTAAGCTAGAAACGTCAGCACTTTAAATAGAGGTGTTTTAAGAGAAGTAGGAAAGGCACTGGGTATTTAAAGTCTACACGCATTTCTTACTTACCGAGGATTATTGTTTATATTTATAATAAAACGTGAAAAATGTCTGACCCAGTTTTAAATCCCGTAAGTATTACTCTTCCTTTTAAATTTTATTTAAATTTATTATTAACCCAAAATAAATGCAGTATTTGCGGTGCAATTTTAATTGTATACGACAAAATTCAGTTTATTAAATGTAATGCTTTGAATGTTTTTAATTAATTTTTGTGATAGTAATAAATTAAAAAAAATCAGTGTATTTGACAGTTATGAAATTCATGCAGTAATTATATTTCAACTAGTATTTAAAAACAATTACGGTACAGCTATACTATATTATTAAATCTTTGTATTTTAATAGCAAATTCCCTATGTGGGTGCGGTGGAGGGTGGTCTAGTACCTGGTAAAATGGTAAAAGTGCAAGGAAAAGTCCCTGCGGACGCTATAAGGTTTGCCGTTAACTATCAGTTGGGACCTACATTAAATCCAAGAGACGATATAGCTATCCATATTTCACCACGTTTCCCAGAGGGATTTATAACTAGGAATCATATTAGTTCAATGGCTTGGGGACCAGAGGAAAATGAAGGCCCAATGTGGATTCAACCTGGACAAGAATTTGAAATACTTATTTTATGTGATCATACATGTTATAAAATTGCTATAAATGGCAGACACTTTACAGAATTTAATCATCGATTACCATACCAAAAAGTTACACATTTGGTTATCGATGGTGATGTAGAAGTAAATTCTATTGCATATGAGAATGTTACTCTTGGTCCTCCGCCGTCTCCTAGTGCAATGGTTTCGCCAGATGTGCCTCCTGTTAATGTTGGGCCACCAGGTAATCAAATACTTTATATTTCATTTTATTTTTAAAAATAACATAAATATATGGTATAATTCACTATAATTGGTATTACAAACAATATTAATGAATAATTTCATTGTAAGTATCAAATAATTTATAATAAATGTGAAATAATTGCAGGAGCAGGTGGATTATATCCAACATTAGGTCCACAAATGCCACCAGGTGGATATGGTCCACCACCTCCAGCTGGTTATGGACCTCCCCCTACTTCATTTGGAGGTCCTGGTTATAACCCTCCTCAAGGTTATGGCTATCAGCCTGGATATGAAAAGCCTGAAGAAGCGGATGCATTTAGTGGTTGTTTGGATAAAGTCGGTCTAGCAATAGGAGGATTAGTTGCAGCAGGAGGCATAGCAGCTGCTGCACATGCTATGAATGTACTTAATTTCAATAATTAAACATATATTATATTACATTCTTACTTTTAAAAATCTATTAGTATTATATTAAATATATTAAATTCATTATAATTTTTAGAAAAAGAAAGATGAAGGTGAAAAGGATCATGAGAAATCAGATGCTTCTAAATTAAATGCAGAAAATGAAGGAAGCGGTTTAGGAAATCTTGGATCTCTTGGAGCAGCTTTAGCAAGTAGTTTAGTGACTAATGCATTACAAAGTAATACACACGCACAACAAGGATATCCTCCCCAAGAATCGTCTGGTGGCGTCTTAGGCTCTATTCTTGGAGCATTAGGTACGAAATATACTTATATTATTTATCTAATAAATTTGATTGTGATAAAGAATAAATTTTTCATCAATAGACAAAACATTAATATGATAAAATAATCCAATATTAAACTGAGAAATTAATTTCATTAATATTAATAAAAAATACTTCAATTTACTCTTTTCTGACCTATATTTATTATTTAGATATAACATGAACTCTTTTATAACTAAAAGGTGGTGGTGGAGATACTAGAGCACCAGCGCAACCACCAAGTCAACCAACTGATCCCTTAAAGGGAGCCATAGGATCCATTCTTGGAGGTGTTTTGGGGGGTGGTGGAAGTCAACAACCATCCTATCAACCTTCAGGAAATTATGGAAATTATCAACCTTCTGGTGGTTACACTAACCCTCAATCGAATTCAAGTTCAGATCTTTTATCAGGAATAGGCTCAGCGATTGGTTCTTCCCTGCTTAGTTCTGCTTTCGACAGTTTCGGCAAGCATGGCAAAGAGGTAAGCGTAAAATACTTTAAAACTTATACATATGCAAATTTCATAAATCGAAATCACAATTGTTTATATTTTTGCAGAAGGATAATCGTGCAACACCTCCGCAGCCCTATGTACCAGCTCCTTCGCCATCTGTGCCGACTCCTCCACATGATAGCTCTTCCACTCCAGGGACAAAGTTATCTGCAGATGAAATCTCAAAAGGCCTGGGCCTGGATGACTAACGTAAATTAGGATATAAATTCATGTTAAAATATTTACAATAGCCTTATGCTCTCTAATTAATTTATGCTATAAATTTAACTGAATCTAATTCAAATATATACATATTTTTGACGCTGTTAAAGATATAAAAGGCAGTTAATTGTATTTTTATTAAAAAATATTTTGTTAAACAGAGTGAGAAAGCTTAACAAGAACAGTTCTAATTGCATACTAAACATTTAATGTATTTAGTATGTTCGGTTTAAGAGTATACATGTATATACTACTATGGTATAATTTTTGAAAATGAGAAAAAATGTTTCATATAAAAGCTAGTTGATTTGTTCAAAGCTAGTTCTCTTTTATAACAAATGATATTATCTCTGAATACTCTATAGTGTTTAACACGTCAGCTATTTCCGATAAAAACAAGAAGGTATTAGTAAATTGTTACAAGAAGTTATATTCATATGCTTCTAGGAATTTGGACTGTAACCGAGCCAATAAATATGAACGAATGACACATTGAACTTGGCATTCCTTCCTAAGATTTATACAAATAACAACATAAATCGTTGTTCAAATATACTCACTATACATATCGTTGAAATGCATAGTAAAATGGCACTAAAGGAAATATATAATTCCACTTAAAAAATTACAGTGATATTAATATATTTATAAACAACAATTAAAAAAGAAGTTGAGATCTTTTATTATACTTCTCTCAAATAAAGAGAGTGTGTTAATATTTTATATAGTTTATCAATAACTAAAGAATTCGTTTATACAATATTTTAATAGTTAAAGAAATAATAGTGCGTATACATTTAAACCGAACGTACTGTACGTGTATATATATATTACCGATAAAGTATAAATTATAATGGTTTAAAGCTACTCTTTAGTAGTTTACTGCTAATTTAGAATAAAGAGTTATCTGCAAGTATGTAGCACGACTAATGAAAATTATATTAATGCAAATATTATTACCATATTTTACACAGTATCGGTAATATATGTATGTAATGTTGCTTTTATTGAATGACATGTTTAGTAAACATTACAAATAAAATTTGTAGTGTAACGGCTCTAATATATAATTGTAAGCTTTGTACCTGAAGATGTTGGCAGCTTTAAACATAGGGTGTCTCAAGAAGATTGTATAGAAACTGTAATGTCCACACTAAAATAAGTGAAAACTGTTACTATATTGTAATTTGTAATTTAATTTTCAAGATACAAATGACTGAATATTTAATACTAGCCCCTCTTGCGCTTCCGTGTATTTTCACAGACCAGACAGCAGCAAACATGTTTAATTTTTTTATTACGTGCAACGAATCTGCAGTTGACTTACAATCTTACTGAGACATATGTATATTAACAAATGGATAAATGCACCGAAATAGAGTATTTTACTGTTTCTTGTGTTTTTGTATTATACAAGAAATATATATGTATACACACAGAAAGAGTACAAAGTTTATTTATTAATCCTTGGTAAGCAAACTGGTGAAATAGTAACGTTAACATCACCGCATGAGTAACTTTAAATTTAAGATGTACGGGCACAAAAATACTTATTGGGCAAAGGATTTAGGGTGCTTATTTGGGGGATTAATTCTACTAGCACTATTACTATTACTCTAACTCACTTTATAGAATTACTATCTTATAATGTTTTAAACACTTATACTGTGTGACATAGCGTTAATTCCATATCTGAAAATTATATGTACCAAAGTCCAATTTTATTCTTTTTGTTATGTTATAGAATTATAATCTTATAATGTTTTAAACAATTATACTGTGTCACATAACATTAATTCTGTATCTGAAAATTAGTTTTATCGAAGTCCATTTGTTATGTTTTTTACTATATAATAAAATTTTATATGAAATATGTGTAGGTAATTTTGTTCATCAAAAGTGGACTTGAATTAGTCTAACTTTCAGATGTAGCGGTATTCCTTTACATAATAAATAGGGGAAGTACTGTGTCACTTTAGTTTTTTCCCGCTATAGTAACAGCGGAATTATTGCAGCAACAGTGCTGCCAGTTATAATAGAGCGGCAGAAGCTGTCGGTGTTCAGAATATGAGTACCACTGCTATTTCCTACATTTCACCCATTCCGTTTCTGAATTGAAAACAGAATTGAACCGTTTTCTTTGATACTTTTCCTAGGAAAAACTACTCGATCACTATACAGAGCTAAGAGAAGAAGTTTGCAGTTACAAGTGCAAGCAGATACGTGTACAAAAAACGCCTAAGGATCCAAATATGTATTGAACAGTATAATCAAAGATATATGTATACAAGCATTTTTTATTACCAAATAAAGCTTATTTTGAAAACGTATATATTTGTGAAAACTACCTGTTAAATAAATGTGATCTAAAATACATCGTGCTTGGCCTTATTTTAATTAGAAAGATCTAACAAACGCGGTAGTAAAGGTTTATTTAGGATAGAATAAAAAATAGAACAATTTTATCATTAAATTCGTGTTGTTTCGCCAGACAGAATGTATTTAACGGACCATCAAGTTTCACCCAAAAGAATCTATCCTTCACCTTCATGTGATGGTGATGCTTACCGAATACAAAATAGATATTGATTATTTCGAACAGATATACAATTTTTAATGTAATTACATAGTCCACGATTATACAATTATTCCAAAATTATTCAACTACCAAGTTTCAATATTACAAGATCTAAAATCTCAAAATTTCAATGTAAAAATCCTAAGGTCATAAAATTCCAAAATGTCGTTTCGAAAAACAAAATTTGATGTTACAGTTCATTTTTTGAATGAGATATTTTTGGAGATCCAAAAATGTTTTAAGTAATTGGGCTTTATACAAAATTTAATTCACATAGACATATAAGTCCTGCCATACCTAAATTTGTGGATACTAAATATCCTACAATAGAATAGTATAATTTTAAAAAAGGATAAAAATTGCAACTAATAGATAACTTTATCAAATTTTGCTATTTCTAGCCACTGTAGTTTTCGTTTAAACTCGTGTGTAGAGTTCAATGAATCTCGTACGCTGACCGAAGTGAAAAACACAAACCGGTCGGTTAGCACAGCAGGTAGTACAGTTCTAGGAAAATTCACGATATATGTTTTCTTTTTGCTGTGTACGAATAAGAGTTTTCAAGCAGCGACATTTAAACGAGGACGAAACAACGTAGCAAGTAGCGGTATATGTACAACCCTGTGCATTGTAGGCTTGTTTTGGACGAGGACAATTGTAGGCAGCAAAAAAAAACCCACTTTTGAAAGATTTGCTATGTAAACTAAAGTTTCAAATTTTTTAATTTTCTGTGTTCACAAACTATAGATTTCTGTAATCTCCAAATATTCAAATTCTTAATCAAAATTCTTAGGTTTCCAATTTTCAAATTATGCAAGTTACAAATCTTTAAATTTTCAAGTTCCTAAATTTCCAAATTCTCAAATTTTTTAATCTTTTAATTCTCAAACTCTACAATTTCTTAATTCTCTAATTCCTAATTTCGAAAATTTCCAGATTTCCAAAATTCCAAATTTCTAATTTTACAAATTCCCTAACCCCCAGATTCTCAAATTACAATTTCACAAATTCCCAAATTCCCAAAATTCTAAATTTCTAATTTTACAAATTCCCTAACCCCCAGATTCTCAAATTACAATTTCACAAATTCTCAAATTCCCAAATTCCCAAATTCCCAAATTCCCAAATTCCCAAATTCCTGAATTCCCAAATTCCTGAATTCCTAAATTCCTAAATTCCTAAATTCCTAAATTCCCAAATTCCTAAAATTCCAAATTTCTAGTTTTACAAATCCCCAAACTCTAGATTCTCAAATTCCCAATTTCACAAATTCGCAAATTCCCAAATTTGAAAATTCTCAAATTCCCAGATCTTCAAATTTTCACTCTCCAATGTCCAAAATTCCAAATTCCCACATTTTTAAACTCTTTAATTTCCAAATTTCTAAATCTCCAATTCTTCAAATACTCATATCTCTAACTACTTAAGTTCTCAAATTCTCAACCACCGAAATTCAACTTTTTCATAACTTCAACTACAAAAATTCCCAATATATCGAAATAGCTAAATTCACAAACTTCCAAATTTTAAGTATTCCAAATTTCCAAATTTACCTAATTCTCAAACTTAACTAATTCTCTAATGCTAAAATTCGAGTAATTCAACATTTCTGAACTTCCAAATCTTGACACATAAATCTGAACAATCACCAACTTACCAAGTAGAGGTTTCTCTGTACCTTACATTAACCCTTTGCACTCCTTTGTCGAATGTTGCCCGACATCACATTTCTCTTGGATCTCATAAATAATTCAGATAAATAGTTTGGTTGCACACGTATATTATCATTTATTTACTACTAGTAGGCCAGTTAGTCGTTGACTTCAGTCAACGACGATTAGGTTTAAATGGTAGGTAGCGAGCGATGATGATAATGATGATAATAATTATTAAATAATAATATTGGATTTGGGGGAATATTATAAAAATGTGTGTGGTGGTGTAAGTATTAGTATGTAGTTTTTTGTTAATATTGTTACTGTTGTTGTGGTGAAGCAGAAGAATCTACTAAAACAAAAGGTAAACAAAAGTCTCACCATGTTCGCCGCAGCCAGCTTCTTGCCTTTATTATTAATAGAGACTTGTAATAAAAGAAAAATATAATTGTTACATACTCCGCCCTAGTGCAATACATTTTATTGGGAACCCTATCTATTTCGTAAATTAATGAGTCGGTAGGTGAAAGAAATTGAGGAGTGCATAGGGTTGATCATTATCCCTAGGGAACCCTGCAATGCTCGTTGCTGTACCAGTTCCGTATGTATCGGTATCTGCCCGTACCAACTCTGGTTCGTCAGAAAGCAACGAATCAGACTGCGTTTGTTACGAACGTGATCACACGACCACGTCAGTGTAATCAGTCAGTTACGGAAAGTCGTACGAGCTTCACATAATCCTTGCAACAAAATTCTTCATTTACAAGCGGTCACGAATATTTTCACAGTTATGTCATCCCCTGACGTAAAAAATGTAAGCATGGCAGATCGTCTGGAGATTCTAGATTTATTAGACAGAAGTGTCAGCAGCAACAAGTATGGACTCAGTGTCAGGACAATAAGAAGACACTGGCAAAATTCGAGCTCCATTCGTGAATTCAGGGCGAATCCACGACACCTCGGTATAAAAAGAATTGGAGACCAAGTTATACAATTTGTTTGCCCAAAGGAAATTATTAGGTGATCGTTTGACACTCTTATACTAAAAAAAGCGAGAGAGATGGCCGCGGAGTGTCTCCAATTTCAAAGGCAGCTGGCTCTGGAATTGGAAGAAGAAATACAACTTGCGTCTCGCTGGCATCGAGGGACGGACCGACTCCGACGAACCGGCGGAATCCATAAAATTTCACAATTGTTAACCGAAGAAAGCGTCACTCACGAAGATTTATATAAATGAACGAATCCAGTCTTATGTGCAAATCTCTCCCACGAAAAGTCTTAACCAGAACTGATGAAAAGACACAGAATACGAAAAAGGACAGAGTAACTGTAGGATTTTGCGCGAACGCCACTGGCACGCATAATCTGCCGATACTGTTTGTTCATAAATTCGCGATGCCCCGGACATTGAAATAGTATAGTTGTGGATAAACGAAGACATGTTTCGGGAATAGTACAGCAAGGTTTTTAAGAAAGCTGTGTGGCAGAGACAGTCGCTACAACGTCGCAAGGGCAAAGTAATACTGATCGTAGACAATGTTAAGGATCATAAGCTCAGAAAAGATGAGCTTGATGATGGCTATTTTAAGTCAATTTGTTTACCTCCCCATACGCTATGTTGATACAACCGATGGAAGTCATTGCCGAATGTAAAACCTTGTTTCGACATAAATTACTTAATCGGGCACGTTTAACGATCTGTCACGTTTCGAATGTGACGTAAAGGATAGAAATATTTGCCTATCCTGTTCATGACAGCATTTTAGGATTCCACTGTGGTAAATGGTGACGTAATGGGAAGGGCGCAATTGTAGTCTCCTTTGAGGGGAATAATGTAACGAAAAATAGCATTACATGAAATTTTCAGAATCTATTTAAAAATTATTCTCAAATTTCCTGATTTCAAATTTCTCAAATTAAGTAATCTACATCGCCATTTTCCCTAGGGAATTTACCATACTGTACTCGAGTACATAAATCAATCATTAAAATAATAAACTCCACAGAAGAAAAAGTAAAAACGTAACCTATATAAAAAAATGTGGATTACTTAAATAATTCGGAGAAGTTTTTGAAAAAAAGGTATTAGAGATTATTTAGACCCAATTATTGGTATACGGGTCAATTTACAATACATGTAACATTGCAATTACTATATTCTCTAAACTAGCTACTATAATAATAAATACATCTTAAAAGAATCCGTTAAGTTCCACTTAAAAGAATCAAGTTAACCTTGAAAGTTCCGAAGTGCCACTTTGAAAAATAGAATTTTATTGCAAGGTTTACATCTTGAACTTCTATATAGAAGTACCAAAATTTTTCAAGCGTTGAAAAATCCAAAGCGGTCCATTCGATCCAGGTTACTAGTTCGAAGTGTTTTCTATTTACTTTGGTTCTCATAAATGTGCGTTTCCCACAGGCACTCGAATGTAATGGAAGCATGGAATGAGATCTTCTCAAAAAGCATTTGATTCTTGGGTGAAAGTTCTCGATCGAACGCTTTCAGATGACACTGTAATGGATCATACATACGATGATCAGATAACGGAGCAACTTATACCCAGTAACATTGTTAAGACAAAGATATTTGTTCACGATGAACCAATCGAGTTTTGTGATAACTCTATTGAATGTCATAAGGAAGAAATTGCGTGCAACAATGTGAATGCAGAAAGCTGCGCACGCAGCAATTGAATCACGAATTCATCCAACATTGTTTAGACAGAACACTGTGTGGACGATAAACAAACGGGTCAACTTTTATCTGATAAAATTGTTAAGGCAGAGAATTGCGTTAATAATGAACAAACCACTGGACTTTCACCCAATAATGTTAAGTCAGAGAATCATATTTTCAGCGAACAAATTTCATCCACTAAAACTAAGACAGAGACTTGTATTAACGATGAACAAATTTCGTCCAGTAATGTTGTTAAAACAAAGACTTATATTAACAATGAACAAATCACAGGACAACTGTCCAATAACATTGTTAAAACACTTATATTAATTGTAAACGGAGCAAATCACAGATCTTCCGTTCAACGTGAAGACAGAAAATTGCTCGAACGACGAATAAATCGCGAGACGTTTGGACAGGAAATCCGGTAAGGAAGTGATGGAACGGATGTCCGTGTATCAAGAAAAGGAAATATCGAGTGAGAATAAAGAGTACGATGTATTGCTAGTAAAAAATGAAGAACTTGACCAGTTACTATAGTCGTTAAAAAAATTGAAGAGAATCGAACCAAAAATGAAGGAATCTGCGGAAGCAATAATAAATTACTATAATAGAAAGCGAAAACAAACGTGATATTATTTATACTTCTGTCATCATTATTGTCATCGGGCGTTCATCGTCATTATTGTTATACATTAAAATATTAATAAATATAAAATGTTAAATATTAATTAGACGTGTAATATTTATTTTATACTTCTTATATTAATTATAATACTTCTTACAACACAATAACATTTGGTGACTTTTATTGGAACAAACATGTTTGTGACCGTTAAAAAAAATCTACAGGTAAGAATTATACATTACAATTTAAAAATATATATGATAAAAAAATGAACTGAATTTGCTGAACAAATTCAGGGATAAAATTTCGAGATGGAAACCATCGTCGAGTTCCTACATCAGTGATCCTCAACCTTTTTATAAATATGCACCGCCAAAATTAAAATTTTAATAAATATTTCCATACACAAAGGAAAGTACATATGTTATACAACACAATTTTAAAAAGATTATATACTTAATTATATTACTGCCATAAATTTCATTTCGTTTCGAAGTATTTGTAAATGTATCATAATGGCGGGGCTAGTTGCTTATGCAGCTTAAACGAGTCTTTATGGTAAAGTCTCGTTAATTGACCAAGGTAGTGCCTTCGATAACACATTATCGTTATTTCCAGTTCTTGGAACCGATTTCCAGAAATATACCGGCGACATAATACATCTAAAAAAATGAATAAATGATGCAGCTGCAGCTATATACACTGAGCATGATGGGATTCTATAAACAAAATGGCGACGCAGGAAAAAGGAACCCCACCATTCGTTAATTTTTAGGTGAAAAATTTTCAAGCTTACGAAGTTTGAATTTTTGAAATTTGGAGATTCCCACATTTAGAATTTGTTAAATTTGGAAATTTGATAATTTTACTTGGAAATGTATGAATTTGAATATTTACAAATTTGATAATTTACAGATTTGAAAATTTTACATATTTTTAAATGTATTCTCAAATCTACCAGCTCTAAACTACGAAATTTCTAAATTTCTAAAAATTCGACTGTAATCTTGAAAAAATGAGAGGTAACAATATATATTTGAGCTTCCCGCCACACTTCGAAGCACCGGAAATCGCTCCGACTCAAATTATTACTTGCTATCTACGTTTGACTAAAGATTTGCAAAACCATTATAAATTCAGAAACAAAATTAAAAAAAGTCTTACAGAAGAATGTCCACGTATTACGGTTAATTAATTTTTAAAAACAATCGTTGATAACATATCAATAAATGTTATGCAATAAAAGAGATATCCCATAAAATGTTAATTTTTAATTATTAGTTTGTGATCATATATAAGTTTCATTTATATAGTGTCCAAATATTTGTGTGACCGATTGTAGGCATCTTATTATATCATAATAATGTTTTGAAAATATTTATAAATATATACATATAATATACATATGTATATTACACGGTATAGGCATTTTTCAAATTGGTCTCTGTATCGGTGAATGTTTGCAAAGATGAAATAATAATTTGTAAAAAAAAAAGCAAAATTAATATCTTATTTTATATATTTTTGAACAACACTACGAAAAACTACTTGTGTAATTAAATTTGTATAATAAAACACTTATCAAAATTGAAATACGCGTAGACTAATTATTGTTATCGGATAATGAAATAATGCAAAAATTGATATACTTTTTCTTTTATTTGTTATAAATTAATAAAGACGTATAAATGCAGGATTAAATAATGCAATATCCTTAATTTGTTTTCAAAGTTAAACATATAAGAAAAAAATGTATATTAATTTATTGTTTTATTTTTCATCACACTTACAAACCACGTCAACGATATACATTAGCTAAGTCGATTATTAAAGCTAATGCATTATTAATTTATCTATAATTCTCGACGGTATTATAATTTCGATTATATACGATTTAATGACCATTTTCGAACATGTTTACATTTGTAATAAGAAATTGAATCCTAAATAATTACGGTATGAGTTGTTAATAATTTTACATATTGGAGTATGCTAAATTTGAGACTTTTTGTACCAATTGTAAAATATGTTGTGAAGACAATTTTAAATACGGTGGAAAAAAAGATTTATTTTACTGCAACAGTCTTGTACTGTAAGAGATTCTAATATTGTATGGGACTCTTATAAAGATAACATAAAAATGATAAAATTTAAAAGAAGATAGAAAAAGATTAACCATATTTAATATGTGAACAAACTTAGTTATTATAAAAATATATTTCAAGGAATCACAGATTCATTATGTACAAAAGGAAAAAGATTAAAGAGCCGAAGGTAACACAAGTTTAATCGGAAGAATCAGTTGTAGTTGAAATGGTTTGCGATAAAGGCTTAGATCGATTACAATAGCTCCTTCTTGCTACATCCACCTTTTTTCTAAAGTATTCTAAATTTTTTAATTTTTGCTCGTGATCTGAGCTTTCAGCATCGTTTTGATCTTTCTGTGTTTGTTCATGTTTCTCGGTTGTAGAAACTCCGGATGTAATGCCACTGTCAGGAGTCGAAGGAACTTTGCACGATTTATTCACAGGTGTCGATGGGCCATCTTCTTGAACTTTCGTCGTACTAACGCCGTTCAAATAACTTTTCCAGTCTGGTTTCTTTTTCTTTGTATCATAATCAAATTTCTGGCGTTTGCTTTTATTTTTGGTAGTATCATTTTTTGCGTTATTTTTACATTTTTTGTGTTTTCTTCTGTGTATCTTTGTGGAAGTATCAGAATCAATTTTTGCATATTTTCGCTTAACAGAACTATCATTATCTTCTGAACTGCTACTGCTATAATTTGAATGTTTTGCATCACAATCAATAGCATTCACAACATATTGCGATCGTTTAGAAACAACACCAGAACTGGTACTAGGCTGAGTCGTATCAACTAGTTGTTCATCACTATCTGAATCACTATTAATTTGTAACACTGCACATTTTCTTCTAGCTCTACTTCTTCTATCAGAAACTTTACCGTGTTTTCTTTTTACACCTTTTAATTTTGATTTTAATTTAGATTTACACTTAACTTGTGCATTGTCCCCGTCACTAGCAGAACCTGATACAGATGGTTCGGATATGGCAGCAGAAGCATTATTTGCTGGTGTTTCGCAATCCGCAGCTGCAAGTCTCATAAGTTTCTCTCGCCGGTATGCTATAAGTCGTGTTATACGATTTGGAGGCTGCAAAGGTCTTTCAGGAGCTACTCCTCCAGAAGATCCAGGTGGTGTTATTGCCAAAATACGTAACCATTGTCTATCCAATTCACCATCAGACGAAATAGATTCTATAAGAAAAATGTATGTATTATATAAACATATAAATATGATTTTTAGTTTAATATAGTAAATGTTAAAAGTATAGTATAAAAAGAACATACCATCAGAATCACTAACGATAAAAACACGTTCTGCTGAAAGATTGCTTTCATCACTAGAATCAGTGAGCATTCTTGGTACTACTGACATGTCTTCTGAACTCCAGCCTTCCACTTCACGTTGTACCAAAGAATCAAAGAATGCCATCATTCTTGAATCTTCTCTAGTTGATTGGTGGCTATAATCGTGTGTCATAAACTGACCACTACTCAACACTAATCCAATGTATTCATTATGTGTAAACACTCTACGTTGTCTCTCCTGTTTACCATCTTCCCTCTAAAAACATAAACATATAAAGAACAATATATATAATTAGAAAAATAGAATACAATGAAGTTGTAATAATGTATATTACCTTTAATCCACCTAAACAGTTATTTCCAAGAGGAAATGGACTCCAAATCTTGATCAGCTTTTCAACTCCAGATGAGGCAATAATACAACTGGCTTGATTGTATCGTACTTGATTAACGATAGATCTATGTCCACGTAGTACCATATGTGCAGAATTTACCCATTTTACATCTTCAGAGGGAATTTTCCACATATATAAATTAAAGTCATCAGAACCTAAATATAGTTAATTACTTAGTTAGTCATATATACAAATACTATTATTATATTGAAAAACATAATAATCATTATAGTGTACCAGAAAGAACATATTCATCGTTATCTCCTGCAAAACAACATGATTTCATCGTACAGCTGTTATAATATCCAGGATGATCAAATTGACACAAATGAGTTGAAGAATCAACAGCATAAAGTATTGGTGGCAATCTTCTTCTCAAAGCTAATAATCTATTCCCAGCTGCATTAAATGTAACATTCATACAACTCTGTGCTGAGCTTTCATTTCCATAACGTAGTACTGGTCTAAACATAAAAAAAAAAGAAAATTAACTTGTTCCATTTAAAAATTTCATGAAATAATGGTATTTCTTACTCCAAAGGTTTTCGTATATCCCATAAGCTAACGCCTTCTTTGGCATTGGCAGTAGCAAGCATTCTAGGTTCAATGGGATTAAACATTACAGAATGAAAAGCAGTTTTATACTGTGCCAAACAAAAGGTTTCCATAGCACTAGATCCTCGTATATCAAAAATTAAAACTCTTCCATCGTCACAAGCGCTTGCAAATACATTATCATTATGTGGATGAACTGATAGTCCATAGACTGGTTTTTCATGCAAAAAGAAATTTACAACATCACCCCTATAATGGAAGAAAAACAACAGTTCAAATTGTACGTAATTACAAGTAAATTGCTTAAATTAACAGTATCCATACGTTCGTAAATCATGAACAATAACTTGATCATCATTTCCAGCAGAAAATATTTTTGTTTTACTACTGTCATAACCAAGACAAAAAATGTTACTAATGTGCTGCGCTTTCATTACAACAGGTTTACCCACATTTTGTATCGTTTGCTCTACTTTCCATAATAAAACCCGTCTATCATCACCACCTGTCAAATTAATAATATAACAATTTCATGATTTGTATTATGTCTCTCTGTGAGCAATCATTCCAAAATATATCTTGTGAACAAGAAACTTTAGTTTTGAACAAAATGTCATGAATATTTATAAAATATGACTATAAAAGTGATATTTTTATAAGGATATAAAATTATTCGTGACATTATACGGTCTTAATTTTCCGTCAAATTTAAATGTTCAAAATCGACGGGCATATCACCGTATAAAATAAAATAAGTAAAATACGTTATTGGTTACCGGAAACAAGAAGATCTCCCTGATTCGAAAATTCGATAGCATTAACGCATCCATAATGGGACAGTAGATCCTTTCTGAACAGATTTTCAGAATTTTTGAACCTAGCGTTAACGAGGCGTTTGCAGTAATCGACTTTGTCATTAATTTGTCTTGCGATTAGATACGAAAGTGGATTACAATCAGAAAGTTGGGCCATTTTTTTTTACAAATACTGATATGTATATAAAAACGGATAAAACCGTCGTCTTCACCCTTCGTCTCTTTTTTCCATGTATCCAATTACACCTGTATTTTCTTCTTTGTTTAAATTCTTCGTTAAACTTGTAAATCTGGAGGCTAACTCAGTTGTCAGTACAAGCGGACAAATCTATAGAACAGGGACAATTTATAGCCGTAATAAAATTCACGGAATTATTATAGGTTACTACTATTAAAAGTTTTGCCGTGGTCAATCTTATATTTATTATGTGACAGACGTGTCGCGAGTATACGCCTCATAAACTCACGCAAACATAGTCGACACAAGGCGAGTATCACATATGTAGTATGTAGTGATTCTCTTGAGGATCACTGTAGTATGTGGTGTCTAGCGCCATCCTTGTCCTGCTCCTTGCGTCGCAGCATAACAAATTCGGCGCGAAATAGATTAAAATATGAAATTCACATTTACTTATTTCTTTGCTACATTTTAATAAGAGAAATCGCGATAAATCTTTCTTCATCATGTTTTATAATACATAGTATTATTTGCGTCTTAATCAATACTGTTAGTTATTTATTGTTAATTATTTTTTATGTAAAAAAAAGAGTATAAGGGAAATGGTCGTTACAATAGGAAAAAAGTAAATTTTAATGCCAAATTCAGTTTCTATAATATATAAGAGGTAATTAACTACAAAAAGAAATTTTATTAAATTTCTTAATTTTCAAAGCCGTTTGAAAATTTAACCTAACTTAACGTAAATAAATTTGAAGGCATGTGGATATATAGCTATAACTGCAGGGCCGAATTAAAACCTCTAGAGGCCCCAAACATTTACAAGATTTTAGTACTCATGTGTTTACATATATTTAATTAAAAATATAAACTATATGACAAGATTTTGATTTCCGGATTTTAAAGATTTTGAATTCTCATATTTTAATAGTAATACCTATATGTGTAGCATTCAGAAAAAATATGATAAATGAACATACCACGCAGAAGTTTAAAAAATTCCTAGAAGAACGAATCGTGTTCGAATTTATGTAGATTCTGGGACATTCGGTTTGAAATACATATCTATGTTTAGAGTACAATGAGATATTTAATAATATCACTCTCCAGTACCTATGTTATATACGTGAAGAGATATACGGGGTCAAATGTATTATAGGGTGTGGATCATTTTAATTTAGGCTACTATCTTGCAAATAAAATATTGCGTTCATGTATTGGCTGAGTGGAATGGCGAAGGAAAGAAGTCAATAAAAGCGAATTACTGTATCTGCAATAATAGGACTTGCATAGCAGATACGATTATCTAGTGTTCCGCTTGAGTCATATAACGAACACTAATGAATTATATATATATTAACGTGTAATATTCATTGAGACATGTTAAGGAAATACATATAAGGATTAGCATTAAAGACGCATTAGATGTGTGAGGTGAAAAGTTGAAAATTGCCTCAACAATGGGGTTGTCAAACATAATAAAAATGCTCTTCGTCCAATGAATGTATGCTTTAATATCCTGCATGATTTAGGTATCATATTACTTTTATAGCATAAATATAGTACTTGTGTTTATATAGATACAACAATACATTTTTATCCAGCTCTTTCCTTCACCACTTATTTTTAACCAATATGTAGTAATACTTTTTACTTTTTTGTTTTTATTCACCATTAGTTTGCAAGACAGGTTGATTAAAATAGTCTGTACCCTGCAATATATTTGACCCCTTGTATCTCTTCACGCATATAATGTAACAAGGTACTGGAGGGTGTGATATTATTAAATGACTCATTGTACTTTAAGCATAAATATGTATTTCGAACTTGTTTACGAATGGGCCAAAATCCGTATTAGATTATGATATCATTCTTTGAAAAATTCTATTATGATATGGTTCTTTGAAAGTTTGTAAATCTGAAAATTTACAAATCAAAAAGTAACGAATATTCTTTTCTGATATATCCAACGGCTATCGTGGTTACTGCATGTACATTATGTAAGCTTATGTACTTGATAAACTATTACATATATTGTATATATAGATATATATGTATATATATATGTATAGTATAACAGTAGCCTACAGTATCCGCATAAATTGCTTCACGTGTACTCAGCGGTATCTCTATTTTCATATATGTCTGCGTACATATATAAGGAAGACGTTAAATGATGTCTAAATGATATGTCATGCTATTGCGTAGTCGAACTTCTTAAAAATTTGTTCAGTATAACATATCCTACATGAGTTGCAAATACCATAGTGAAACGAACAATCTTGTTACTTGCAAACAATTTTAGGTTAAATTTTGTAACAATTAGTAATGTATTCTAATATGCGTGCAATTATTGCAGTATTTTGTGTATTCCTCGGCTGTTGCAGCAACGTCGTTTTTTTAGAGCTTCTTGTTAAGTAAATATTATATTTATTTTATTAATTATTGTATAAGATTCTGTAATAAATTATCTTCAAGTGTATACACACAGTAATGCTTGATTTTTGAGAAACTATAAGTATCATATTTTAAATTCAATTATGAAAAAGTAATAATGGAGTTTTTTTCAGAGAAGATCCAGGTAGTGGAAATCTTATTACATTTTTACAGTTCCTATTTATATCGGTAGAAGGATTTTTATTTACTTCAAAATGTGGGACCGTAAAACCTAAGATAGGAATAAAAGATTATTTTTTACTTGTATCAATGTTTTTTGTTGCTAATGTTTGCAATAATTATGCATTTAACTTTAATATACCCATGCCATTACATATGATATTCAGAGCTGTAAGTACAAAAATATAATTTATATATGTACATAATTATTATATGCTATGTATCTTATCTAGGGTTCTCTGATAGCCAATATGATTATGGGTATTATTATCTTAAACAAGAAATATGCATTTAGCAAGTATTTATCAGTATTTATGATAACTTTCGGAATTGCCATCTGTACGATTGTTAGCAGTAAAGAAATTAAATCATTACAAGCTAAAAATGTTGAACAAGTACCTACCACTCCATGGGATGATTTCTTCTGGTGGATATTGGGTATATCGTTACTGACTATAGCATTATTTGTATCTGCCAGAATGGGTATTTATCAAGAAGTATTACATGAAAAGTATGGAAAAAACGCAAGGGAAGCATTGTATTATACGGTATGCTTTCATTTGTATCATATTATTTTACTAATAGAGTTAAAATAACATGTATATAACGATAAATACTCTTTTCCAGCATCTTTTACCTTTGCCATTCTTCTTAACTTTGGCTCCTAATATTTGGGAACACTTGACATATGCCCTTGCATCAGATACAATGCATGTGCCACTTATTAACTTAGATGTACCAAAATTAATCGTATATCTTGTAGGAAATATTCTTACACAGTATCCTTCTTTTAATACCAAAAGAACATACATTAAAAATTTAGCATATTTTAATTTATTTATTATCCTTAACAATATTTTTAGATACATGTGCATTAGTTCTGTTTTTGTATTAATAACAGAATGCACATCTCTTACTGTAACATTAGTAATAACATTAAGGAAGTTTTTGTCCTTGATCTTCTCAATAATATATTTCAAAAATCCTTTCACAATCTATCATTGGATTGGTACCATTTTGGTATTTGCAGGGACTGTGATATTCACGGAACTAGTACCAAAGATTGTAGATAGTTTGAAATCAACACAGAAAACTAAGAAAGTACAATAATAAACATCATTGAATAAACAAACAAACAAAATGTTATGTACTATTAATGCAGTATAAATAAATAGAAAATGTAAGTATTCTTTTACTCATCAGAATTACAAAAACTACATGGTCTTTTCTATATATTTTTTTGTACATTGTACAATATTTTAATAAATAGACGTTTTTCTCAGGAAATACATTATACTATAAACTAATTTTGTTTTAACGAAAAAAGTAAAAAGATATGAATTTTATATATAATGAATATTTTTCACAATATTCTATTACATATAAAACCTATAACTTTTTAACTTTTAACATTTATAGAAAGATGTTAAAGAACAAATAAAGTAATAGCAACATTATAAACTGTGTTTAAATATTTATACTTTTCTATATCATAGTAAATAAGTTTAAGTTTACACTTATACAATAAATTCGTGTAAGATTATAAAATTAATGCATGACATACATATTAATTTATCGTGGTCTGATAAGAAAATATTTACATAAAAGTTTTTGTAAAACTATAACAAGTATATGAAATGAAAATAAGAAAGTATTAAGAGGTATATATATAATGTATTGCTAATTATAAAATCATTCATTTTAATTTTTTTACTGCAATATACAATGTATCACTAATATAAATTTGTTTATTAAAATTTTAAACAATAAAGATAAACTGAATAATATAAGGACACTGCATGGTTTTGTGTATCATGTATAAATTTTTTTTGTTATATTATTATTTACTATTAATTATGTAAATATTTCTAATCTTATGAGCTTTAGGTCCACAGCATTGTCAAAAATATTTTTATGACAGATAAAATGTTTCAGTTTCAGTTAATAACGTGATATTATATTGACAGTATAAGTATGTATATTTTTATTTTATGCAATACTTACATTTTTTCAGCTAGCAACAATTATTGTTTAATATTATAATAATATAATAGATATGGTCGTAAATGTTCATATATATCTCACGATTACCAATACAAAGTTACTCGGTAGATTGTCTCAGAAACTAAAAAAAGATTCATAATATTAAATTACAATTTTGCTATTGAATAATTTATCAAAATTATTGAATTGAATATCAAATTAAATTTTATGTTTATATTGATATAAAAATGTAATATAAATTATGCAGAATTACAATGAGGTATATGTTGATTTCATCAAGTATGTCATAGTGTAATATTAACACGCTACTTTTAAAAAATTAGTACCATGTATCGATAATACGCACATATGTTGTAAGTACAAAACTACCGTTTTCGAGAAAATATAGTATAAAGTTCTTAAATACTTTTCTACTAATTCAATAAATGATTGGTTTACCTCACGATTTTTAATATCTAAACAAATATGAATCATACGCAACAAAGTAAAGATTGTATGATATTGATGGGTATATACTATACCGTTGTTTATTTCACTTTTTGATAACCTTGAATCAACCGATGAAGGTCATATTAAAATTTGTATATGTAATAGCTTTTTTTTACATAGATTAATTCTGCAGAATATTCTGCGTAAAAAAGTATTAGGCTACAATGTCAAAAAAGTCAACAATTCTACAATTCTACAATATTAAATTTCAATATACTAACTGTGCGCATATTAAATTGGTACGTACGGTAGGAACTTCTTATGTATTATATACATATACTAATTTCGCCTAAAATAGTATATACTTACAACATTTATGCAGTAACTACATCACCGATATAATCACACAGTGCCTCAAAAGATTGTACATTGCAAAAAAGTAATTAATCAATGACAAAAGAAACAGAAAAATGTTTTATCTTTCTGTAAGTTGGGTCGCTCAATAGCTATATTAGTACTCTTTGTATAATTTATGACTATACTATTCATTTAGTCATATAAAAGTTTGCTAGATGTTTTGAAACTCGAAATATCGAATATTTATATTTCTTTTGTTACTGAGAATTAAAAATTTTCTCAATGTACATTATTTTTTTGGGTACATTATATGAACGAAAAAAAAAAGAAATAAAATAAAATAAATTAACATTAAATTAAAGAAATAAAAGTGACACCTTCAATATAATTGTATAAAATATTACCTTGCAATGTTTTATATTTTATTATAGAAAATAATACTTAATCTAATACAAATACTAAAAGTAACAATGCTTAAAATTACAATCTTATATGGTATCTATTCAACTAATTATCTGTCCTTTAAAACGTCAAAATTGAGTAAAAAACCGCTTGTTTGTAACTTAATTTACATTAGCATAATATAATAATAAACTCGTATTTTTACTTGGAGAACATGAGAGTTTTAAAGTGTTATGTATAGATGTAGCATGCAAAGTTGTAATATAACTATAATCTATAATGTAACGCTAAAATAAAATGATTTAAACTTAATATTAAAAAATAATTTTAACAGAATAAAGTTAATTAAAAAACAACCGTTAAAAAAATATATTGGAAGTTGACGATGATTTTGAAGATCAATCGTGTAATTATTCACGTTATAGAATTTGAACGATAAATAATTTTCGTTGAAACTTCATAAAAGTTTATGAATATTATTAGCAGTTATAGAATGACTATTATATTTTAAGATGTTTTGTACTATCACTAACAATTAAAATGGAACAGCTTCAGGTTTTTCAACAACTTTAAAAATATTTGATAATTCGTCAACTAAAGTTTCATATCGATAAGCTACTCGAATATCTGGTACATTTGTTCGGGTAATATCATTACCAGCTACTCCTTCCTTAGTGTAATTTGGACCTAGCCAATACTGCTTACTCTATAAAATAAAGTAAATTATTTATGTAATATTATTTTACTTATCAAAAATACATGTTTTGATATATGCAGATACATATATTTCATACCTTATGTGGAAAGCCGCTCATTAGCACTGAATTACGTGCTAATTCACACATATCACATGAACTGAGTTTCCACACTTGTGCAGCAATACTATATTCTTCCATTAAAGGTTCCTAAATAATATTTTCACATAAATGCACAGAGAATTATGAAAAGCGCAAATATTAAATAGAATAATCTGTATTATACTAACCTTAGTAAAATGAAACTGAAGAGGATCATCCGTAGATAGACTTATGCATAATCCTCTTGCTAAATATTCTGGAAGTGGATTGCGATGATAATTTAAAAACAAAGAATTATTACTGAGAGGTGACATAGCAATCCCAATTTGTGCCAGATAATATAAATATTGTAGTACTGGAACTTTCCGAAGCAAAAGACCATGCGAAATATTTTCTGCCATCATGTAACCACACACCAAATGTTGAATGGGACCAGCTTCACCGCAATGAGGTCTGAGAACAAACGTATTTAAACCCTGCTCCCTGCAAAAGATCAGATTTCATATTAGAATCATGAAGATTTATGATTTGGATTGTCACAATTAAAATATTCGTTCACACTGTAAATTGTGATTAACAACAAGGCTTCTAAAACATAGGTATTATGCAAGAGCTGTAGATCATAATGTACATTAATATCGATGCATTTTTAGTTAAAAATTTCTTTTTTCTGATTATGGTTTACACCTAGAAGCCTCAATGTTAAACGTAACAGAGTTATTTCACATTAATTGAAGAGATATATTTGCAAAATTAAACTTACGCTCTGAAATGGTTCAAAACAGTCATGTTAGCATATGTATAGTATTGATAATAACCATAGGGAGGATTTTCAATGTCAACCCATTCTGCAGGTGGACAAACATCTTTATCGAACAATGGATTTTCAGGCTTGCTTTCATCATCAACTGAATCAAATCCTATTACCTATAATGGTAATTAAATAAATTATACTAGTTTATAAAATTACTAAGTAATTTATTAAAATCACTTACATATTGAAGAAATTTGTGTAATTCTGGATGAGAATTGGGATCATTTGTCACTTCAAAGAGTGGTAGGAAGATGTTATTCAAGATCTCTTGGAAGTTTGTCATCAACTTGTTTAATTTGAAAATATCACTGTAACCAAATAATAATTTATAATTAAGAAATATTAATTATAAATTCTAATATATAATGTTTAATGAATGTACTTACTAAAGTCGAGGTATCTGAATGAGCCAACGAACATTATCCGAATAAACATTGCTCTGAATAGCCCATTTCGCTAATTTGTCCCATTCCTCTGGACTTTTACCGTAAATCGAGAGACGTAGTTCTGCATTCTGATATTTCGATTCCTCAAGGTCACTGGCCACCTCTTTAATTATCCTCGCAAAGAATTTACCGTTCAAATAATTATCCGTTTTCAAAAATACCTCACGAAGTCTACTCTCGCCGATCGGATTATACTTGGCATTGAATTTGTCAAATCTATGGAACGTATTCCTATCCTAAAATACAGATTATATATAGATTTTATACTTCAAGTTTACCTTCCTAAAAATGTAATGCGCATTTACCGCGTGCACGTCTAACATGTCCACACTGAGGTCATAAGTCGTCAAATTCATAGACTGAAATACTTCTTGTAAGGTCATCGTTTCTCCACTTTTAGAACATGTGACAACCTCGTCTGCGTGATTCTTCAAAGTCTTCTTGATAAACCTTAGCAAATGCTTTTGGTTCATGCAAGATGCTGCGTGAATATGTGTATCAACCTGAAATTAATAAAAATGTTTCAACAATTTTACTTAAGCCCACATAATTTAATATATTATTATTGTACGCTGTTATATTAATAAAAATTCAAACCTGACAATACTTTTTGTTATGTATTATTAAAATATAAAATTTGTATATAATAAAACAGGTGATATTTAAATAATTATGTTGCAAAATGTTTCTGTATGGTATAAAGCTTCAAATTGGGTCTTTGTAAAATACAAACTTTTCAATTAATATAGTAGCTTAGGAAATACAGTAATTCTTTAATGTAATTATTTTTGTATACTGACCTTCCTGATGTTATAGAAGTCTCTATGTGGAACTGCCTTTTGACTTGCAAGTTCTCTAAGCTCATTTAACAATACATGTAATTGGAATTTCGATGAAAGGTAACTCAACCTTCTGTAGCAAAACGATTTTAATGGGCCATCAGCGATCATTGTACAGAGAAGGTTCATGTCTCTGACAAAAGTCGCTAAATCAGGGTACGAGTAAGGAATAGGCTTTTCATTAGCTAAATCTTCTTCGCTGGCGTACACATTGAAAACACCATTAACAGGGGAAATTTTGTAATTCTTTGACGGTGGAAATTCGCATTCCCACGGATCTCCTCTAGATGCGGGTGCGTGTACGGGATGATCTAGTAATAACATTATAACATGGGACAAATATTATTGTTATTTTAACGAAGCTAACTATTATTTATACTAAATATTTTCTATCTTTATCATTCCATGTCTAGTTAATTTGAGATCGATGTCAGAAATTTTATTCCAAAAGAAACTTAACATGGTTTGAGATTTCATTTCTTTAAAACATACGACTCTTTGTACACCTTAATCTATTTATACAAAATTCATTTTTCAACAAAATTCAAGATCAATAAAATGATGATTTGTCTCAGCTCTTCTCAGTTTTATATTCCGTCTGAAAGAAAATTGCTGACATCGAGGTCAAAAAGTAACCGATTCACTGTGGAATCAACCTATATTTAACAACCCAAACATATTGAGTTTTCAAAATAGACATTCTCGGAAAGGGTATATGAAAAACTGTTATTCTATGTTCACTACGTATTTCTCATCTACAGTTACCATTTTCCGCTTCTACTATCAGTTACAAAACATCCTGACAAAAAAGAATAATTAAGTACAATGAAGTATAAGTTTATATCATTTAAATAAATACCTGCAATAGCTTTACGGTCGTCATGTTGAACTTCATCATCAGAGTTCACTGGTTTTTTATCAACGCTACGCAAGAATCGTGAAGTTATAGATGGAAAGCTTTGTTTAGAATTGTTCATGTATTTCTCGCGTATTGCCAGTGCTTGTACCAACAACTGGGATGCTTGTTGAAGATCTTCCAGGGGAACCTGAAAACATTTAATATTGTAAACTCTATAATACGTTTATTATATTCTACTTTAATAGAGGCTTTGGGAAATAAAATTTTGAGGCAATACTAATTAACAAGTTAATTATAGCGTTTCTTATGGACTTCTGTACAGAACACGTGTGTATTTACATACATTTTAATTTATTACCGTAGTATTCGATATTTTCCTGCGTCTGGGGCTCTAAGAGCAGAGCAGGAAATGTCATGCATACTTTATCCAAAGCTTATCTTTTTCTACTTCGTGAATGCATATGTGATAATAGGTGATAACCGGAAATTTATGCAGCAGGAAAATATCGAGGTCCTACGTGAATTGTAAATTATAAACGATAGAAGTAAAATTTGTTATCGAAGGCAAGGTTTATGAAGAATGTAATTTATTTAAAAATTATAATAGCGGGTTTACAGCTCTAAGACATTAGAAATAAAGGAAATGTTACTGTTACGTGTATGTGCATCTATTAATAGTATAGTCTGTGGATTTACTTCTTTAAAGCGGTGACACAATAAGATTTCTTATTAAAGCGCAAGTTATGAATAATCGTGAACTGTAAAGACGAAATTTTTTAAAAAGATCGAGGAAGCTTACGGAATGACGAAACTCAGGATAGATGACGGGTGGGGATGATGATAGTTAACAAAGGTTTCTTGCATAAGACGGCACTCTTAAGGCTTCTTCTGGTAGAAATTTAAAATAGGATATATGTATACTCTTACACAAAACAGGTTTTATACAATCAATGTATGCTGTATTTATCATGACGTAATAATACATAAAGAATATGCCCGTAATTTGTTAATCATTCGCAACGATCCAATGAAAATTTCATACTAATTTTACTTAACACGTCAAGTTTGCTTAATAAAGTACAACAAGGAATAAATATGTTAATATATTTAAAAATATATTATTAAAAGAAATCTTAATACTTGAACACATTTAAAATTTGATAATTCTTATGAATCTTATGGAGAGGGTGATCAAATTATTAGAACCACAAAAATATATTTTTAGTAGCGGATGATGTTGCATACAATTTTTTGAAATATATATCTACAATCTGTAACTCAATATTTCATTATAATATAATAAGAATTAAATGTAATTAGAATTTATTTGAAAAGTAATTGTTCTAACGCAAAATCGTCGATGTACACAGATGGTTCAAATAATTTGATTACCAATATTTATTAATTTATTAAATGAATACTGTTGTATTATGATTTCACGTACCCCGGAAGTATCTTCTCCCGATATGGACACTCTTTGGAAATGCGGTACCAAATCATTATCCTCGAAATTAAGAAGATGGTCAATTTCATCCGGTACACCAGGTCCAAGTGAAGGTTCATAATGGCTACGACGTTCCTCTAAATCTTTGGCAGCTCTGAAAGAATATTCTAAATATAATTGTTTACTCCCAACAACGGAAAACTTTATACGTAAAACAGCAAACGTTAAACTTGCTCATAAATTTAGAATAAAGGTCTTTGGGATTGTTAGGAGAAAAAATTTAAATAAACGCGAGTCGAAAAAGTGATCAGTATATATGGAATATAACTTGCAATTTCTCTTCTGAAAATAGGTATGAAAATTCTAACAAAATACTTGAAATTTACAATGAATCATAGAGGAAGCGAAGGAAACATAAACGTGTGAGTAATGTGTAATGAGGAAAATCGAGAGTAACTAGAATTTTTGTGCGGATTAAACTACGTCAACTAGGTTTTTTAAACGACTCACAAGGCATGAGCAAGTGGTTTCTAGGAATTTTTTGATTTAGTTTGGCATTTTGTTATTAGGAGTTTTTTAGTTTGGAAATATGGAAATTATGAGATTGGTGATTTAAAAATTTGGGAATTTGGGGAATTGGGAATTTGGAGAATTGGGAATTTGGAAAACTGGGACTTTGGGGAACTGGGAATTTGGGAATTTAAAAATTTAGAAATTTGGAAATTTGAGAATTTGGGAATTTAGGAATTTAGGAATTTTGCAATTTTGCAATTTTGCAATTTTATAATTTAGGTTTTACTAATTTGGTAATTTTGTAAGTTAACGTAAGTTTAGTAATTTGATAGTTTATAAATGTAAAAGTAAACGATTTTTCGATACTTAAACTTAGTATATCTAAAAGACCAAAAAATTTGAGAACATTAAACAAAAAGAACTGTTTGTCTCACCGATAATTGTTCTTTTACGACTCCGTGTATTAGAAATTTTTCCTCCATTTTACAAGCGGTCGTCAAACCTCAAATCCTTTATATTTTATCTAAAGTATTTGTCTATTAAATGTTTCATCAGGATTATATGTTTCAGAAACACGTAATGATAAGACAAAAACGATATAATCCATCTATAATTAACCGAAGTTCAAATCACAGTGAACTGCGATATTATTTATAACACTGTTCCTTATTTAGCTTATCAAAATTGTTTATAGCAAATGATGTTTCATTAAGATTTCTGATTTCTTGTTTAAAGTGTGTTTTCCTTATATTATTTCAATTCTAATCACACTTTATTACCTTTGTTTTGGAGATATTTGTTCGAGTACTCAGGAGGCATTTATTAAATGAACGAACAAATTACGTTTAATAAATAAATAATACTTTGGGAGGTTTAACCATTCAATAAAGTAAATTAAAAATACAAAATAAAAGACATAAATTTATTATACTAACTAAAAGTTTACCAGTAGAAAAAGATCCCAAAACCGGAAATTAAATTTTATAAATATGCAAAGGTCCACCTGTTTTCAAGCTTTCTTTTTTTCACAACTATTAAAAATAGTAGGAAATTTGATAATTAAAAGTTGTTCTTTTTATATATGATACATTATTTTTGAAGTTCATAAGAAAGAGTTGTTGAAAAGACTAATAAATTTTTGAACGTAAGGGTAAATGTTTCGAATAAGGGCAAGAGACAGTGTTATTTTTTATTTCTGTTGGTAACCGACTGATCTTCTATGGTAGCCATTTATGCATGAGTCGGTAATATAGTTTAGCATGGCAAAGTGGATAAAAGAATATGCAATAAAAAAGACTAAAATTACAATTTCAAGAATTTAATATTATAAATGAGTATGTTGAAGTTTGAATAAAAATAGGTTCTTCGTAAACTAAGTAGGTTTCGTAAAATCATTTCAGTGTTTTAAAATTGCGTTTTATAAATACATCCGCTACGTATTCACAAATTTTAATACTTTCTTGATTTTCCGGTTTTGAAACTTTTTCTTGTGAGCTGATTTTAATTAAATGGTATTTTTAAAAATATTTTTCCTTAATAAATATATCGATACATTTATTTGATCAACAAAGAATATTTTAAAAATGCCATTTTACTCTTTTAGATATTAACAGACGATTGCAAATATAAAACAATCCTGCCATTAAATTCCATAATTAAACTTAAATTAAAAATTTAATAATCTGTTTTGTAATTTTCATAATCAGCTTTCAACATAATGATGACATAAAAATAGCCTAATCAGCTTTGTACTGTAATAAATTCCTAATTCATTTGTAATTTATTAGTAACAAAAAAAAATGTATGTATATAAATTTGCACAAACAGAAGCAGAAGGTTAGATATGATACGCTATTAAATATTATGTGGAACATTAAAAGGGC
Source organism: Megachile leachella (assembly GCA_963576845.1). Classification (NCBI taxonomy): domain Eukaryota; kingdom Metazoa; phylum Arthropoda; class Insecta; order Hymenoptera; family Megachilidae; genus Megachile; species Megachile leachella. The sequence goes on along the minus strand of OY756255.1, from coordinate 6,624,636 downwards.
AATACACAAGCAAAGGATTATATAAAAATAAAAGTCCCTAGCACTACTATAAATAAATCCAGTAATTTAGCTTCTGTAAATTAATTCTAATAGAAAAAGATTTGGGATAAAATTCTGAAAAATGTCGTCCGCATTTCTCAAGGTATCTTAATTTTTAATCGCAAATCATTTTTACACTAAACGTCTCATTTCAACTTCGTTCTGAAGGAAGCAATGATTACTGCTTGCAATAAACTATACTAAATTAACAATTATCATACGATGTAGAACACATACGTGTATTACACTTTAAAATTATTTCTACCATATTTTACAATGATTTGCAAGAATAATTCATTTTTAAGAATAACGCTTCATTGCTTTGCAAAATTAATTTCAGGGTCCTATATGATTGGCGTACGTACAATTTACACTTTTATAACGAAAATTATTTTAATTGTTTTTGACAATTAAGAATTAAAATTTGTTTTCAAAATCTATACATGTATACTGGCGAATATGGTTGTCTTTCCTAAGGAAAATGGCGGTATGAAAGAAAGAGGATAAACCCCTCGTTGCTTGAATTGAAAAATAATCAAGTTTTAAACTTAAACCTTTAGGAATGTGAACAATTTTTAAATTCAGAAATTTTGCATTTTGGAAATTTGGCAACTTTGAAATTTAGAAATTTTAGAATTTGGAAACTTTGAAATTTAGAAATTTTGGAATTTGGAAGCTTGGAAATTTAGAAATTTTGGAATTGGGAAACTTGGAAATTTGGAAATTTAGAAATTTGGGAATTTGGAAATTTAGAAATTTGGGAATTTGGGAATTTTGGTATTTTGGAATTTGGAAATTTGGAAATTTGGAGATTTGGAAATTTAGACATTCAGAAATTTTGGAATATGGGATTCTGCAGATTTGGAAATCTTGAAATTTCAAAACTTAATAACTTCAGGTTTTCAAGTTTAATTAATTTCTGAAATCAAAAACAAGTAGTGAGAAGCTCTTTCCTCTGCAATAATTCTTGTACAAAGAAGTCTACATTATACCAGAGTTCAACACATTAATATTTCCTAGAAAATAATTAGTTTGTAATTAATTAGTAACTTTGACAAACAAATTTCATTTACTCGCAATATTAATTTCTGTATAACCTTGAGTAATATCTATTTATGTACTATTTAAAAATTAATTTTAAAAATGTACAAATCATTTTAACTGATTAACCAAACCTAATCGAAATTGTACTATTAATATTCTTCAAAGTAAAATTTTACGAATTATCATTTCATTATTCCTGTATTATTTACCCTCATTCGTACATCGCCATTTTCTCTAGGGAAGCTTCCCTTTTATCGATGTGAATGCTACTTTCCATTAACAGTATTTCCGTATATCTCTTCAAACGATACAAATACATTCTTCGACAAAATGAAATGAATTTATATATAATGTATCGAGTTTACTAGCACGTACAGATATTTAAACTCTAAATAGTAATGATAAGAATTTCCTTTAAAGGGATGTAAGCAAGCGTTAGAGCATTTTAATTTACCTTAAGAGTATTCTATTATCTCTGAGCCACCGTTTTGATTCGTTCGCACCAGCGAACATGTTATACACGATCCTCGTACTTTTACGTCTCTTACATGTACGCTGATAACGTAAAGAAATTCAATATTTCATATTGCCTCTCTGTTATTTGTCTTTTTAAAAACGACTAATTATAAACATTAAAAAAAAGTAGCAAGTTAAAATCAATGTTGTTATTCATATCTTATCGGTCTTTTTTTATACATTCGTGTTCCTTACTCTATCCTTTAGATTGATTGTATTAACTTTATTTCTACAAATATTATTAATTTCATTGTGCAAAATACTGGTCACGAAAGAACCTTTACTTTTAGCATTTTGTAAGTATTTAAGGTGATTATGTAGAATAGAGCAGGATAAAATGCTCCATTTTATGTACCATTTTTTATTTCATCTCATTTAAGAAATAAACTGTAAAAAATAGCCGTCAATGGTGGTCACTTATTATTAGAAAATATTCTCATTATTACTTAATTATTAACTATTTATTATTAGTTTGTAACTATTGTTTATAAAATGTTAACATTTTAATAAATGTTACTTTCACTAATAACATTTGTTGATCAAGATATACTATAATTAACAGTTACAAATTGGTAACAATAAATAGTTATTATTTATACAACGTTTTAGTTTTATTCTATTATTGTAAATGTTATTAATCATAAATAGATTTTATAAAATAAAAATGGAGAACCCATGATACTTTTTTCTCCAATGTTCTCCCATTATTGTTAATATCCTATATGAAATTACTCATTGACCTTTATAACATGTATCAAGATCATTGAAATAGATGATGTGCACCCTATTCTACATAATAACCATACTTAATAAATAGCAGGTTAGATACTGACCAGTACACCTACTACCATTAATATTTTCCTAACTTTCGGGTTTAATTATATTCCTCGTAATAAAGTACCAACGTATAATTATAACGCATGCGAGTCGTGATAATGACATTAACGATTGAACTCTTAATCTAACAGATGTGATTTTCACATATTAGAAAAATTACAGATATTAATATCATCTATCCATGAACTATTACAAATTCATTAAAACAAATTATTATGTTTAAGAAAACTGTTAACAAATTTGAAAAATACTATAAATAAATTCTAAAGAATGTTATTCTATAAATTTTCTACATTCGATATTTTACTAAATTTTGAAACTAATATAAAAAATGTTAATTAACATTTCTACATGTTAATCGACTGTAACAATCTATTTGCTAGCAACGAGTAAAATTGAATAATTAATTGCATGAAAAGTGTCCGTTATTTTTGAAATTGATTAAATAAATTTTTCACGCAGAAGTTGCAGCACGATCGACACAATTCGTGTGAATAAAATTTTTGTCAGTTGATACGATCAACTCACATAACTTGACCTCAGAGATACCCCTTGCAATGTCACGGTAGGCTATTGCAAAGCTTATTGACGATCATAATATAATCGTGCGCGAACATGTTTTGCATTCGTGGATCGAAAATAATTTACGTCTCGTACAATGCATACCAAGCTGTTCTGATCACCTCGATGGTCACCCAACTACTAAACGAACCACTGTCGCGAAGGCTAGTCGCAAACAACCCCTTCTCCTTACTCCTATATTGTACATATGTATGTACATTGTCAGATTAGAACGCATAAGCACACTTGTACATTCTATTCCCCTATCGACGTAATCTTCCACTACATTTTAATGTTAGGCAATTCCCCAGATCTCTGTATAATTGTTTTTTCGAATATATCGATGGCCCGTGTAATGTGGTCCGGTGACACGTGGAATTATTGCAATTTCAATTTTCCCTCCGCCTACCTCAAACTTCATGTCTTATACAATATTAAAATTAGTTTATTTTGAATATCTATGCTGTATGATTAACGACTGCGTAAAGTCATTTATAAAATATATCTTCCATGAATATCGTAACTTAAAGTATTTCTTAAATTTTATACACCTGAAGGTTTCCCATTTTGCCTATCGTAACACGAACAAAATTTACTGTTTGTAAAACAGTAAACTTTGAAGATTAAGGAACGAAAATTATATTACTGTTCTGTATATTTTACTGGAGTAGAAGTTCTAAATGATAATAGTTATCAGAAGTTTTGAAATATTATGTAAACTATCTGCTATTTTCTTTTTGATCTTTTTATAAAAGTATATTTGTGTTACGTAAGTTACAATGAAAATTTTGATTAATCGATATCTTTCTTCTACATGGATGCTGAAATTGTATTACTATAAAAGTAGAATTATTTATGTAACCTGTGACAACCCTACGTATTGTTGCTTTTAATAGTTTAATAGAATGTAATTTATTCAAAACAAAAAATGTTAAATTTATTCAAAACAAAATTACCAACTGAAATGATTTTCCACAATCTAATATGAGTGATGAACAAGTTCTTTTTATATAAAATTGTTAAAACAAACTGAATGAAAAGAGTACCGTCATATGTGGTCCACATGGAACACAATGCATTGAATACATTTAAATATTAAAAACCTTCGGGATTTTCTATCGGAAATAACATACAAATAATATTACTTACTTGACGGTCAACTGTCTTTGGATTAAGAGCTTCTTTTCGATTTGTTCGATTGGAAATTGTGGAACCTCGTAGGGAGCTGAAATCTCATTAGGTAATTCGTGTGATGTAAGTCTTAAGGAAGTTCCACCTGTACCTGTTCCACCTCCTTCCAATCCAAAAACTGGGCTTTCACTCCCTGTAATCAGAAAATAAAACAATTTTATAGGTAAAAATATTAGCTAATTATTTTTTATCGTGTCTAACTTTTTCCTAAATTTAATTTTAAATTAAAAATGAAGTACATAAAATGTGAAACGTAAAGTAGAATATTTTACTTTAAGTTATTAAAATGGTTTTAAATTATTAATTTGAAGTAGGAAACCTGAAACGAGTCAGTTTGACCCCTTTGATAGTTCTAGTGGTAAAATGATCATTTCTCTTCTAATGTAGACTGCATTTCCAGAGAGTTGACTCAAGGGTAGGGCTGCCAATCATGTTACGCTTGTTTTCTTTTCACACATCTACACGTACATCTACCCAGTAGACAGATCACGTGTACAGTCTCTGCCATAATATAGCACGGTCGAAAAATATACGAAAAGTGTCGAAATAATACTTTAAGAAAAATAACATTCAGTAATTTCCGTTAGGTTTATATAAAAAAAGGTTTAAAGTACAGAGAAAGAATTATCAGTACGATACTGAAGCTAAGTCTTAAAATTGAAGGTAAAGTATGATTCTGGAAAAGTCGAGTTCACGCGTTGTTTGACAACGGATTAATTTGCAGCTTTGCTATATCATGACGAAGATTTTATTGTTGTTACCGTATGGTACCACTACCTTTGAATCAACTATTGCTAGAGCAAATATTACTTTGTACAAATACAGTATTGCCTTTCTAATTATTTCTAATTTGAGAAACTGACCAATTTTTAACAGAGGTAATATAACAAACAAATTAATGTAATTTTGATTAAGGTTGACTAAATTTAATTATTGGTTAAACTTTGAGAATTATTCAAATTAATTCTTAATTAAAGGAAGCTGAATTATGAATTAAATAATGGTTATTAATTAGTATATCAATTAGCGTTAGTTATTAATTAGTGTTACTAATTAATTAGGAAGTTAATTTTAATTGTGATCACGTTTGACAAGATTTAATTAATAAACTTACGTTTTCAATTTAAAAATCATTGAGTTGACGATGACAAATTAAAGCAAATTAATAAATAAATTATTCTCAATTAAAATAAATTAAATAATAAATCGAACATTGGTTAGTGTCTAATTCAACCAAAAACTTAATTAATTAGTAGGAACCCGAGTTTCATTACTAATAATGGTAATGTCCAGTTTATTTTGACGGTTGACAAATATTGAAACAGAATTTTAATCAACTAACAAGGCAATAATGTATAACGACATGATTTGATTAATATTTATGAAGAAGGAGATGCTAAATGAATATTGAAAGGTGAAATAATAAGTTAGCTCGTATTTCCCGGTTAATCGATTATGGTTTTAAAATAGATTTGAAATTCCAATGGTCATAAATTATCATCAGATTTTGAGTAAGAATTATAAATAGTTCTCGGTATAACAACGGATTCCTAAGATAAATAGAAGAAATTCAATCCGGAAAATTACCATCGTTTTTGGCTTGTCCTGTTTTCTGCAACCATTCGGTGACGGAATTATGTTTATATCCATTTAAATAGTCGTTTTCATTACCCAACACCATCTTGTAAAGTATATAATGTGTCTAAAAAAGTTTTTAGAATTCCAGTATCAAATTGTACACCACATCTATAGCTTTAATCGAATTTATCAATCGTCTATAATCATACTATAACTGTAATGCATTGTGATTACCCTTGTGAATAGATTTTTTAAATTTCAAACAATATGTATAACCATATCTCCATGAGTATCAAACCTATCAAACTGAAAGAGTAAACACCGAAAAAATACACTCTAAAATTCCATAAAATTTTTATTCGTAAAAAATTTTAATATTTCATTGAGATAGAAATACAAAGTTTTTGTGATTCAGTCAGTCGCCATTTTGAAACGCGCGAATTCTCACGCGTTTAAAATACAAAATCTACAAAACTTGTGCTATAAAAAATTTATTGCGCTTTAACTGAGGTATGAAAATACTTCTTACAGTAATTATATCAAATACAATTGTATATGTTTACACAACGTTATATACATTTAAATATTAAACAACCAAACTAATTTGTTCAAATATTAAGGCCTAAAAAATAAAGTGCCTTGATATAAAAATCTAAGTGACCAAACGATCTTCTGAAAACTATATAAGAAGGATATAAAACAGATTGTGTTTTCGTTCACGAAAATAAAACTGCTGCTCGAGGTGATGGCAGTGATCCTCAACGTCAACGATCGCTCGACATTTTCTTGGCAGAGCTGATAAATCAATAAGCTTATCGTAACTCTAAGATGATAAGAACATAAAACTCGATAAACAATAGTAAGACTTACTCACTGTTAAAATATATATAATACGATAAAAAACAAAAACAATGTATTAGTCAATCTGTCTAGCCAGAAATCTTTAGACAGCTCGTCTTTATACGTGTGATCAATTTGAATAAAAAATTATCAATTATTTGTTTTTGTTGTGCAGTAATTCTCCCACACACTCTCTTGCATGTGTTGCAAGTATGTGCCAGCATAGTACGCGCTTATGTATAAACAAAGTGTTGGCGCTCTGCGATAAAAGTGTGACGACCGACAAATATTTAATTTTTACGCAGTATTCTTTCATTTATCCCGCTTAGCGAGATATCTGTTGTTTTTGCCTCTATCAATTTTTTATATCCATCAAAAAAACGTTAACTTAAAAAAGAAGTAATTTAATTCTAACTCTTAGTACTTTAACTTCTAACTCTAACACTTAAAATCGTAAGATAGAATTTTGCGTACAACTGGTAGTTGAAAATTAAAAACAAGACGAAACTAATCACAAATTAAATGTTGACAGAAGCATAAGATAGTATCACATTTATTGAGAATGCATTTCTAATACATGTGTCACTTCAAAACCGGTATAAATTTCGGTGCTTGAAAAGTGCATGTACGCAACGTTGCACGATCGAGCGAAACATATCGACGAACACAAGACGATCGATATTTCGAAAATTCTTGAGAATATCACAACGTATACTAACACTTTTGTTAACACGGCGATTTCAAAAATTACGATATGTACAAACACGTTTACCCTTGACTCGAATACTTTCTGCACAAAAGTGGGTACAAAATGTTTCGAACGAGATAAACAAGACACGTTTAGTCCGTAATTGAGAGGGCACTGACCACTGCTGTTAACTGGTCACAAGTATCACATACACTAACTGTAACGTTGAGTTGGCACTTGTAGACTTACGATCCGTGCGCACGCTCGTACAGTCGTACACTACCGATCAAAAGTATGCCACCACCGCGTACAAAATTACGCCAGATAAATTCTCGAACCATGCACGGACGAATTCTATTTCGATATTGTTTTTTTTCTTTTCATTCAACCTTACAGGTGTTACGAACGGTAGCACTGCTCAGTTTAAACTGACTGCAAGTAATTTCTTGTGAATCATACTTATGCGCATTTGCAATGAGTCATAACAAAATTCTTAGAATTGGGAGATGTTTATTAGAGGTAATATGAGAAGTGTGCAGAGGCGGGAAGTTTTTCTGGATCAAGTTGAGTTCCTGAAAGTGTTTCAAGAATGCTAGTATTCTCGACAATTTTGAAAATCTGAATCATGTTCAGATAAAAGATTCATCTTTGTGTCGATATGTACATATGCTGCTTTTGATGAGAGTTTTAAATCTTATTTACGATATAGCTTATATTGAACGCCTAAAAAAATGGTGTTTTGGGTTCTTTTAAAAATGTAAGGTTGGTATACCTAACACATACAATTTGTTTTTTACTTTTTGTTTTACAACGTTAGTACAAAGTATTAGATTTACTCAAATCACTGTATAATCGAAGCAATTTTTGTTTACATACTTTCTTTAAATAATTTTCAAAATTTTCCACTCCTTTTTTGTGAGGTTAAGTCTACTACCAACCTATACTACCAACATTTTTAAAGCTGTAAACTACATATTACCAAAAATTCTCTTACATTATACCGTGAGATCCGAAAACGTTTTAAACCGAAATTACAATTAAAATCTTTAAATTCAAGTTAATCTCGAAAAGTCATTCTCGAAAGTATCTCTACCCGACCTGACCCAATCTCCCAACTCCTTTCAACCATCTGGTTCCTGGTATTTTCGGGTTCTCATATGCCTCTAATGTTTAGACTTACAACAAAACTTACTTATGTTACAAGCTGATAATTTTCTATCGTGGTTTCAGAGATACAGTCTGTGACAAAAAGATTGACTTGTTTTTGCATGGCAATTTTTAATTGTCATAAAATTGTGCTGCTTTCTGTACTTACATCTGAGTTTGAATATTATTTGACAAAATTAATTTGAATATTATTTAACAAAATTAAATTCTGTAGGATTTTTTATTAGAAATAATATTGTAATATAAACATTGAATGTAATAAACAAGTAAATTCATTTGGAAATGAAGAAATAAAAGCATGTACTAAAACTGCATTGTTCTTATTTAAATATTTTGTACTGGTAGTTTAATCAGTTGCAAAATTGAGACACTTTGAATTACTCAATCTAAAATGTGACTAGGTGTGCTATTTGTTCACTTATTTGTCAGAGTTACTTATAAAGTGGTCATTTATCGAGCAGGCACAGTTGCTTATAGAGTGGTCATTTATCGAGCAGTCACTGTACTTATAGAGTGGTCATTTATTGAGCAGTCACTGAAGAAATCTGGAAAACACGAATTCTGTTAACCAGAGGTTTTTCATCACAATATTTTGTTACAAAACAACAATATTAAAAAAAAAAACTGTAACATTTGTATGTATCTCGAAAAGAAATTATAGGGAAATCGCTACCGGTTTTTCCGTACAACAATTAAAAAATTCTAGATTGTTCTGGAGAAGCAGTCAGTAATAAGTATGCTATCTTTTTAACTGAGAATATAATTATAGTTTGACAAACGGTTTTTTTCCATCATCGACTACGCAGTTTTTCTGTGCGTTTTACCTTGTCGTTTTACTTTGCTTACATACCACTACACTTGCTGTTGGTCTACAAGAACTGATTAGCAACTGTCAATCCGGCCACTGCTCTTGGCTCAAGATGTTGCCTTTGTCCTTCATAAAATAACAATATAATCAAAACAGTATTCTACGCTAAATACAAATTTGAGAACGTTTATGTCTACCAGTCGCTTTTTGAGTTAAAAACGGAAATGTAGATTTCCGATTTTAAGGGTATTTTGTGAATAACAGCTATTTGGCTGCACTTTGCGTCAAATTTTGCTTCAACGCAATTTTGCGCTTTTATGAGTTCTCCTAAATGAAATGATGTCAGTTATGAATTTATTATTAACGATATATTAAAGTAACAACCGAATTGAAAAGAACAACCAAAACGCACCAATTGAACTGTTGAGGTTGAGTGTACTGGCTACGTGTTTTGCTAAACTATATCGCATTGGAAATTTCTTTTAAAGTTTTCTATAAACAAATGTATCTATCGCGTGGTACAATTACATTTTCTTTAAGAGTCAGTTCTCGAAATAAATCACAACATCTGAAAAAATTGAAGTGTTATCTCTTTCACTTTAATCATTATTAGAACGTGTATAATTAAATGTTCATAATGTAATAAATTGTTTACATTATTTTATTCGTAACATTCTGTAAAATTGGTCCAGTTCATAAGAAATTGAAACGCATCAAACTACATTCACACTGCCATTGTAAAAGCATGAACTATTTTTAAAAACCAAAATCAGTAATTATTAAAAATTAATTTTTTTAAAAAACAGTGAATGGTATGAAAGCTTATGAGTTTAGCTCACAAAATCCACAAAGTAGAATTATCGTAGATTACAAAATCGAAAGAGGTTCAAAGTCAATCAGTATTGTTTAGTACCATTGCTATATGACCCATTTTTTGTAATAAAAAATTTAGCATCGCTACTTGTTGAAAATAGTGCAGTTTTGGTCTAATATTTCAAAACTTTGTACAAAATGCATTTAAAAAATGTATGTATCTACATATGTATATTTGTTATTGAAACATAAGATGAAAAGAAGATTCCAACATTTGACGCAAGAGTGCGCTGTCAGCAATCTGCGCACTATCGCGATATTTTGAAGTCTTCTGCGCAGGACTAATTGAATTTGGAGTCATAAACTCCTTACTGATAAGTAACTACAAAAACAAAGTTTTTAAATTGAAAATGTTAACTATGTATAATACTATTCATGCGCAAAATAACAATTTTACTAACTTCGTTTGTATTTAACGTATACGAGTTCCTTTTTCAAAATAGAAATACTGCTAAACTTTATTATTATTAATAATAAACTTATCCAATTATTTACCTTTTGTTTAAGAGTAATAGGTAAAATTTGAGACAAAGTTTTTTGCGTATATACTATAAAAATAGATGATGATACATGTTTTTAATTTCTAGACAGAATTTTCAAAAAATATTTTGTCAGAGAACACGAGGAAAAAGGCTTCCCAAATCAATTATTTGAATAATAATTTTCTTGTGCTAATACTGTAGATAATTTTACTGTATAATTATCTTGAAATTATTAATTTGCACAAAAATATCGAAAGGAATTTCTTGCAAATGGAATATGATATAACTTTCTAAATCGACCAGTTTACAGATAATTTTATTTTAAACATCGTTGTCGGACCAAAGTTAAAATACGTTTCTTTCAAAGTAATAGAGCAATTAAACATTATTTAAAAATAGAAATAAACATCATACTATTTATATATAAATGTACATTATTTGATCAAGTGTCATGTTAATTTCAATTAAAAATATTTAATTATTACCGTCATCTTCGGGATCTATAAAAAAGTTAGGCATTCTCAGGCAATAGAAATAGTCATTTTCCCTCGAAGTAACGCCTCTGCTTGACATTTTTCAAATCACGAATCACTCACAGCAAGTCAGAAATAATTTAAAACACTTGATAGTATTTGATTGCCGCAAAACGTTTCATAATAATCTGAGAATTAAATTCTATGTTCCACTAAATTAATTCGTAACACATTTGTCTAAACCAATACCAGTTCACGTCTGCAGGATAAATAAAAAAATCACTGAAAAATATACCGATACGCTAAACTTAAAAGCGCGTTGTTACGTGCTCACCGCGATTTTACAGCGAATGTATACGATATAACACGTCGAAAATGAATAGTAATAACTGTGCTGAAAACGCAAACACACTTATATAAAACAACCCAACGTGAACATCGAATCTGCGTATTTGACCGTACGCGACAAAGTAAATTCGCGGAAGATGGCGATTACTGTTTGAATCATTGAACAGGATACACTGTCGCCAAAAGAACGAGTAGCCTTGTTTTTGCTTGCGTACTAACACTTGAACACTAGCAATGTGCCCAAACGAACAGAGAACCTTCATACAGTGGCAAAAATACTATTGGAGACCGAACGAGCAAGTACAACATTGAAAACAGAAAGATGTTAGGCTCTATGCCAAATTTTGAAAACTCGAAGTCATGCAACAGCTTCATACGCATATAATTGTTTTTAAATTTAAGAACAATTGTATGGCGTTTCTTCTAATCATTGAGACATATCAAGAAAATTAAACTGACTCGATTAAACTGATAATAGTTTTAAATATATTCATATGCCATAATTTGTTACGTAACTTATGAATGCACTGTACGAGGCCGTGTGTCAAAATGTTATGATTTTTATAGTTAGATCTACAAGGTTTCTATGCATGTTTTATCAAACGGAGAAAGTAGTTATTGAAACTTTTGCGTAGTTTCAAAATAGATAACAGTTTCTACGCTCAAATTTTTTCGCCAACGCAGTGGTTATCAAACTTTTCCGATTCACGACGCTGTCGATGTAGCATAATTTTGTACAGTGTCCAAAATTAAGACAGATTTGTAATCCGTCGATCATCAATGATTCTAAAGTTACATAGATTGAATATTATATAAATAAATATTGGACCCGCAGTTTGAGAACCACTATGTTAATAGATAAGATAAATGGTGACAATAGAAGAGACAAGAAAGGTGTTCCACCTGTGACGATTTCGCGTGTTATGACGTAGCTGCTAAAAGCACTAGACTTCCTTAGGGGAAATGGCGGCGTAGAACCTCAGCCTGCTGCATAACTCTCGATCATGCATTATGCCTTAGACGAAATATTTTGAATAAATGTTTACTCGGGTTGGTTCATTGACGAGTAAAGTAGACTCAATACAAAACTCAGTTGTCAAATAACAAATACGTGTCTAGAAACTTCCGACGCTGAAATACAATGTGGCTCCCTCTGCGCCATTATAGGCTCAAGGAAATCTGTGTATATACACCACAAAAGTAGTATAAGAACCTCCTGCTCGCACTTTTGAATGTCCATCCTTTTTTAGCTCTATTTCTGTTTAATATGATGCTTGTCAAAAACCATCCTTGTCTGCGAACAGCGCCACAACACAGCGTGGTGTTCGCCGCGAAATAGATCATCATATGAATGTCATAACCATTAATGTTTCTCCCACGGTACATTAAATTAATTTCAGTATATTAACTTAAATTTGGTACAGTAATTTGACAATTTTTAGATTGTCATTTTACTTTTTTCTTTGATAATAGAAACTTATCTTTTTGTGGAACTTCTGTGTGCACTTTGGCCTCCACTTCATAGACATCAAACACGAACGTGGCAACGATTTAATTTCTTTTAAGACAAGTTTGTTTTTGTTTCTCAAATTGACTAATTAAAAAACTACCTGAGTTATGTAACCGACTTCTAACATACAAGGTGATTAATATTAGAGCTTCGAAAAGAATGTACTTGTCAGTTCGTAAGATGCATCCTGTTTTTTGGAGAACTTTCTGATGCAGCTTTGTCACCATAAATAGGAATGTTTAAAAAAAGATCTTGTATTAGTAAACAAACAGAAAACATCCTGAAAAAAATTTGCAATTTGCAGTCATCATGCCAAAAGAAACATGATGTTGCCGACATGTAAGTAATGTCCTCACCATTTTAAAAATGCTACAAGGACAGAGCCAAAAATGTAAGATTATTTATATTCGTAGAAATTTTTGTCCATTTTTCAAACCTCGAAAATGCTCAACAAGTTTTAAATATCTTGAAAAATATAAATGGTACGTGAAAATTTTTTAGATAAAAATTGCATAAAGGAGCACATACCATGTTTTCATCTATTTAACCTTGTGATAGCCTTGTCAAGCTTTGTTAAAGTCATATTTACATCTTTAAAGGAGATATTTTTTTAACATTTTTCGAAACATTCTGCATGAAAAAATTAATGTTAAAAAAATCAACATTTTGTGAAATATTTGGAAGAGAAAAGTTAGATATTTCATACCTCCCAAACTGACTCTTTCGATATCGTGTTCTGATACATTTTTACACGATCTATTCATAAAATAAATAGTATAGGCAAGAAGAAAAAGTAAGAACACTATAAAAATATTATGCATAAATATAATTTTTACAGCGTGAATATGTATATTTTTTATCATGCAAATAGCACTATAAACGTATTTGCGTGCGGACGTAGAGTCGAGAACCACTGTAATAGGTCATTACGGATCACCTGATTATAAATTTTCTAACAGTACATGCTTAAAAAAGATGTAATTGTACTGATCACATCAGTCTCACAGACTAAAAACGTTTAGTTTGATCAGCTATTCGATGACAAATGTCATTTCTTACGTCAGAATAATCAGCTGAAGTGGCGATAAACATCACTGATTTATTAATAACTCAAATACTTAATTATCACATCAGTCTATGTGACGTTCATTCTAGGGTTGTGCAGGTAACTTCAAGAGTAAATAATTCAAAAACTTTTGAATAACTACCCTTAAATAGGGGTTGATTGTCTACATTTACTAAAATGTTTTCTAGAATACTTTGTACAACTTAGTCTACATATGGTAATAAAATAAAATATGTAATGCTAAAGATAAAAATGATGAAACGATTGGAATAAAATGGGCTAATAAATAAGGAATTGTTGAAGATAAAAATGGTAAAATGAATAGGTGAAAAATAAGGAACATAAAATGTATAAAAAGTAATAAGTAAAAAATAAACTATAAAGTATAAATGTCACGCATTCGCATCAAATATTTATTTAAAATATCAGACCAAATATTAAAATGTAACTTACGATCGCGATGGTGGTCAACATCGTGCGTTGTTGTTGAGCTGTCAGCATCACCTTCTCCGCTTATTTCGTAGCAAATTCTATCGGTTCCACCATTTATATCGTTCACACCATTTACGTATACTAGATCCTCCATGCTTCTGTAAATATGCACGATTTAATTTTTCGCGATGGTAAACTTCAACCTCAAATTATGTCAACGTAAAATCGTCATTGTATTCAACAGCTACAGGAAACAATTACATACAATATCATTAAGATCATACATTCTGATAAATCCGAATGAAGCTCGAATATCGCCGTGATCTCATTCGATAATATTCGAAAGCCTGAAAATGTGATCTGAACAATTTGTAACATTCAGATGATTTTGTTTTTGCTTTTATAAATAATTAACAGTATTTAATATTTGAGTCAAGGAGAATTTCAAGACAAATATTTTATGTGTCAATGACCCTCTTGTGCAGGCCTTGATGATTCAGGGCATCACTGTGTCACAGGGTAGGCCTTAGGACAACAACGTAAAAATAGTGACATAGAGAAAAGCCTATGCACTTTATATTTCCTTTCCCTCTACATCCATTGGTGCAACGGTGAACGATAAAATCTCGGCCACAAGGACATATCCTTGAACATACTAGTTTTCAAGGTAAAAAAAATAAAATGAATATCAAAAGTTCATTCTGTCCAAAACAGTGTAATCAACAGGACAATTTTCTAAATGCTTCCCTCAGATTTTAATGGGTTTTTGATAGATCATAAACCTGTACGGTTTCGAATTCAACAGTTTGATCTCGTTATTGGAATTTTATTGTATTGCTATCAATGAGGCTGTAAAAAAGGGAAAATTATTTAAACTGGCAATGTATGTACATATATTGTCACTTCTAACAATGCTGTTATGGTACAAAAGTGATGACGTCAGAAACGTATAAAAAATTTTGCAACCACTCAATACATATGTATATATGGAAAATAGATGATCAAACTTTGGTAACATATTTTACTCATAAGGGCGGAAGGAAAGACCTAGAAACAGTTCCTTGTAGTCGAACAACTTTTTATTTACATCGAAATTCGAATTATATGAAGTACGTGGAAGCGTCACCAGTTTTTTTCTATTAGAGGTTAATAATATAGTAGAGTGAAGTATTTTGACATTGACGAGATTATACTTAATTGAGGAAATTATTTTAAGTAACTTCTCCGAGTTTTAAGCACACCAATCACAGAGTATTTATACATCATAAATGATATATGTCCGGTTCTATATTTACATGACCTTTTTTCATGTTTTACGTATTACAGTTTGGAATACGGTACCAAAGTTCGCCACCTACTTTTTCGTCACCTTATATGTACGTAAATAAGTAAATATTAACGTTTTCCGAAAAAAATTAATTTTACTTTATGTTTCATCTTATATCCAAAAATGGATTTAGCTTGTTCAAAATTAACTATTACGATATAAAATAAAAATGATCGGAAAAATTTTGTAATACAGTAAGTTTTAAAATTTGTAATCAGAAACATGCAAACTATAAATTTTGCCGTATTTCGGATATACGCCACATGTAGTAAGAAAATTATCAACTGTTGCAAATCAGTTTAAATCTCCATGAAATACATACTATAAAAGCTTTACATACTATAAAATAGTACGTGCAATATTCGTATTAAATCTAATTGATGTCAATGTTTATCTTGCGAGATAAAACGGTTTTAAATTGATTTAAAATTAATTGACTAATTAAAAAGAGTGCATAACATTGTTAACGCATTATGATAAAATAAACGTTGTTTAATTTCCTTACAGTATCACGAATTGGAAAATAAATTCTCACTTCCAATCAATTAGAAACAACATTTGACAAATAGATAAAACGTGATTGCTAACTATGAATGGTAAACACTGATTGTGAGTGAAACAATCACGGACCACTGTTTATCAATATTCAATGTTCCAATGAACGTATGTATTCCCAGGAGCATTCAATATGTCTTTTAATCACTTTTCGTATAGAGCCAATAAAATCACTACGTCATAATTTGATGATAAATTATGTACACGATTGTCATAAAATGATGTTTTTTATTAAAGAAGTAGAAACAAAAATGTATTCGAGTATATGTTCACAAAGCACTTTTAAATAACGAACACCATATACAAAATCTTTAAAATGCTGGAACGTGCTGTTAGCCACCGACTGTCACTACACATTTCAGCCACGATGCGTCGAATAGGATCGTACCTACTTTCTCACGGACCTTCGTACAAACTTGAGTAAATCGATCGAAACAATAATTTACACATATGAATTGGTTTAAATTTATAGTAAAGGATTACTAACTTCAATCTTTTTCAACGTAATGTACCCTTGAATTAGTATATATCATTACGTCTTTATTATATTTTCAGCAGACAAAATCATTGAGATATAGCCTACCTGGAGAGCGTGAATTGCCGTTGGAAGAAGTAGAGATGATGTCAAGGGAAAGAGAATAGATGTTTGATACTCTATCTCTTTTCTAACTGATAATCCTGTTATAAATTTGTACATATACTGAAAATTAATTTCAATAGGTTTTCAATTACAATGAATCGTATCAATTAAAGTACAAAGCACAAGCGACGTCGGTTGTGCACGCTATGTCACCATTCATAACAATACAACTTGCAATACCAATTTCGAGACGGTAACCATGAGCAATATTAACGCATTTGATTTTTCGAATTTATTTTAGTAAGCATATTAGTTGATTTGTGTACCACGTGAAACTTCTTGATATCCTCAAGGTTTAGTGCGCCTACTGCTTATGGTGCATGGATGTAGACAATTGTGTGGACTATATTTCACACATGCGTAGTAAGAATGCAATGACAATCCCACTTATTATCTATTTCTTTCCAACAAAGAGACCCAACTTCACACCCTCGGTTCACGCTCCAGGTAGACTATATGCATACTCTGTTCAACGAGAAACCATTATACTTATCGTACGAGTTTTCATACGTTCTGCGCAGGTTATCTCTAATTGGTCGACCACATTTCGCAATCAACATCAAAGCGCATGCGCATTTAAAATTTGCATGGCGCCAAATGTATATATCCAGTGGTCTTTTATTTCGTATAAGGTCTGGAATTTGGAAAACGGAATTTTTAGATTTCAGCTTTTTAAAGAATTTCAAGAAGGTTAACTTTTAAAAATTTAACAATTTAACAATTTGGGAATTTAACAAGTTAGATATTTGAAAGCTTGGAGATTTAGATATTTGAGAATCATTAGCATCGACTTCGTCAGAAAACAATTGAAGTTAGCCGCGTTGCGCAAATTGTGTCTGAACAATGTGCAATCTTTTGTTGAACAGGTTATAGTGCAATGGACAAAATATAACCTCACACGTAATCATAAACATAAACCTTGTCTTATTTATTGTTTACAATATGCAGAAGTAATTAATAATTTTTACATTAAATCATACATCATTATTTTACAATCTTTAGTTGGAAATCTGAAAATGTTTACATATTGCTATTAGGTATTTGTTCATCCCATTGTTATAAAATATAAATCTGTTTGAAAAATGTACAATATAGTAAAATTATTTAGTGTACAACAAACATAAAAATATTTTAGAAGCATCCGAATTAAATGTTTCATCTTCGGCCTTAAAAATGTTCTAACAACATTATAATTTAACTACGTGCAAGAAATGTGCGTTGTACAATTGACGCATGCTGGTATTTTTCGATTTTATGAAAATCTCTACCATTTAATCATGGACGGATTGGTTTTTAAATAAACTGAAAAATTGTAGTTTCTTACGAAGTTATAAAAAAAATGTAAATTATCTTTCAAATTTTCATTTATATGTATATGTTGTATATAGGGTATTTCATAATATCTAGGGCTCACTTCAGAAATTGAAAACATTGAAAAAATTTTATATAAAATATGTTTTGTTTGTTTGTGGTGAGTTTTGAATTATAAGCACTCTAATAAAGGGTACTAGTACCACTTTTTCTAAAGCTCTTTTTTTTTCATATTATCATGTAAGCATTTTTTAACTAGTATTATAGAATTTTCAAGTAACATCTGGAAGTATTAATGAAGTAACATGATCAAATAACAAATGGTTATTTGATCAAGCGAAAAGGAATCAAATAACAAATGGTACAATATAAAATTTACAACTTTAGTTTGTAAACAAGGTCTACTGGAATATATAAACTTTCTTTGCTCTTTTCTATCATTGACTGAGTTCTTAAAGTGGGTTTAACATATTATCAAGAACCCTATATATTAAAACTGCAATATTAGTTGGAAGAAATAAAGATGTGTTATTTGTCTATTACAAAATTGCCTTGGTTTGCTTATGAAAGGAAAATGCAATAATTAGCTATAAACAGATTTCAATTAAAATTGCCTTTAAATTTCTTGTATTTTAATTAAAGTCAAAATCACTTTCTGCATTTGAAACATTCCTTTCAATTGTACTGTCTGTGTCAGAATCTAATAAAGATTTGATTACATCCTTCTTTTGATTTGATTCATTTTCAGCTACTGATTTTACATTTTTATTTTGGGGTATATTAAATGTTTCTGAAACTTCTACTTTCTGATTGCTTTCTTCTTGTTGTGATTGTTCATATTTACAACCCTCTTTATCTTCATCTTCTTGCATAATTTCTGATTGATTAAAATTATCATTACCCATGTATTCAACAGACTGTTCTACATCAGTTTCAATTGCTCCTTTGTCAGCAACTTGGTCTGCATTAGATTGTTCATAAGATGGATACTGTTGATTTAAATTTTCTTCATTTTGCACATTTGAAACTTGTTCATATTGATTTTCAGGTTCAGACTGTTCATTTGACTCTTGTATGTATTCTGTATACTCCTGCTGCTGATTGCCATCAGGAGACACATTTTGATCATAATTTAAATCTTGATTATTTTCATATGAAGGATTTTGATCATAATTGTATTCTTCATTTAAATTGAATTGTTGTGTTTCAAAATCTTGCATATAATTTTGGTCTTGATTAGAATCTTCATTACAATTTTGATCATTATAATCTTTATCTTGCATTATCATTTCTTCTGCCATATTTTGATTTGTATCATAGCATTCTTCTTCTTGTACATTATCAAATTCTTTCTGTTCAGTATATTCATAGTTACCTAAATCTGAATTTTCTGTGATATTCTCATTGTTCTTATAATAATCTTCATATTCCAATTTCTTATCAGGCAAATCAGAAATCTCATTTAATTCATTTTCACAATTGTCTACAGTATCTTTTTCTAATTCACAGTAATCATTATTTGCTGGGTCTAACTGATCATTTATGTTACCCAAATTTGTTTCCTCTTTAGAATCCTGCTTTTCTATTTGACTTTCCTCAAGCTTTATTTCATTTATTGTTTCAACATCAGTAATATTTTCTTGATTTAATTCAGAATCATTGATAATTATGTTACTTTCGTCAAATTTATCTTCAGCCTTTTCAATTAACTCTATTTCATCTTCCTGTTTGTGAGCAGAATTTAAATTTTGTGGTTTTAATTCTTCAGCGATATCAGAGAAATATTGATCGTTTTGCGGTTTCTTTGAAACATAAGTATCATGTTCTTTGTAATTCTCCTCATCATGTAAATTATTATCATTCTGTTTCATGAACTGATCATTTGGTAAATCAATCGAATCAACATTTTCGTCTTCTTGCAATTTAAGTGGTTGTTCCTGTTGCATCGACGCATGCATGTTATTTATACTATTAAAATTCCGTTTCTCAGACTTTTCAATATCTTCATGAGAACCTAATTTTGGCTCATGCAACGCAGTATCAATGTTAATTTTATCTTTCGCTACCGATGTTTGGTGTCCTTCATCCGCGTTCGAATATAGGACGTTTCTTTCTGAAACTGGAATATCATTACTCGTAATTTGAGTCGACCTAAGATTTTCAATTTTATTCCCATATTCTTCTTCAAAATCATTGACATCATTCAAATCTGCTGTTCTAGATGCAAGATCATCCGCCAACGCAAAAACTTTCTCAATATCTTTAGGAAAACTTTCATTCGATTGATTTTCAGTATACAGCTGTCGATCATTATTTAGTAGTGTTTCATTTAAGGCGCTAACATTTGTACTTTGTTCTTCGTCAACTTCTTTTGAACTTTGAATATCGTGATCACGATGTAATTTGTCAAGCTTAGCAATGTATTTGTCTAGTTCATTCTCCAATATTGTTGTTGTTCTGCTTTCGTTTTCTTGTACTTCTTCGTTATCTGATAAAATGTCTGTATCTAAATCTTTCGAAGTCATCACTGAACGCATAGAACGATTGCTAACAGATTTTCGCGGTCGAGAAATATTTTTCATAGAAGAACTCAAGTAACTTTTGAAGGAACGCGTAGGCAAATTAAATATTGGATTCGTGAACGATATACTTGGCGCATGTTGTTCGATTACTACTGGCGTAGATCTGTAATTTATTTCGTCAACGTTGTTTAGCCGTAGACGAGTATCATTTAATATTTTATTGTTTTCTATTCGAAGAGAATGCATGGCTACTGTTGGCTTAACATAATCTCGTGAAATTTCTGATGTGGATTGATTTTGGGATACATCCAACAACTTGCATCGTGCCGGCGCCATTTGAATCGTTTCCATTCGCTTTATCGGAGATTTAGCCAAATACGTTACATTCTGCCCGCTTAACGAATTCAGAGGAAGATTGGGTAATGGTCGTGAAACGTACAAATCAGAATCTATTTGACAATACGGGAGTTTATATTGAAGATGTTGTACCGGCGAATTCGGAAACGATGGACTCTGAATGCCATTTTGTTGAGTTATATGATGTGTTTGTAACGAATTCTGATTATCACTGATTTGTTGATTTAGGGGTTTTAATTGCGTCCCATGTTTTTCGTCATTATAATTCTTATTTTTTATCCCATCAATTAAATTTTGATCCGTTTTATGATCCAACCAAACCATTTGCGACGATGGTCTATCCTTTATTTCAGGAGATAAACGTTTCACAGTGATATTTCTCTTTAAATTCCTGTTCTCGCTTTTCATCCTATCGATGCCATCGATAGTATTTTCTGGTAGACTATGAATTGCGTACATTTGACGATGGTAATCTTCATATTGTGCCTAAAAAATAAGAAAATATTCCACATTACAATACAAGTCTTTCGTTACATCTTCGAAATTTCCAATTTTCATATAGTCACATGCTGTGCATTGTTACAAACTGACCCGCAAGTGCTTTTAGGAATACACAAAATCTTGGACGCATGAAAATAAAATTGCGAGAAAAATTATATTTCAAAACCATGTGTTTTTATCAACTACGTTATCGAAAATAAATAAACTCACTTTAAGAACGTTAAGTCTATTTATTTTTGCAGTCATCAACATAAGACTATTGTCTACGCTATTCACTGTTTCAAGAAGTTTGTGATTTCTGTCATTCTTCGTACGTTGTTCCTCAAGAAATTCTATATATCTTAAACGCAATCGACTTATACACGTATAATGCCTGAAATTTTAATAATTTCATCATTTCTTTCGAAAATTTTTTTTTTAACTCGAATATGCTACTATTCAAATAGCGGTTCTAGAATGTTAACATATTTTTTAAAAATGCTAACAGTATATGTACAGTCAGGTATAACGAAATTTCGAAATTCAAAAATTTTTTCATTTTAAGGCTTGAAAAATTGGGAATTTGATTTAAAAATTTAACAATTTTTGATATTCGGAAAATTTAGAAAGTTGAAAATTCCAAGTTTACATATTTAATTCCCTGAAATTGAAAACTCCTGCCTTTACACAAAAGATGTTTACATTGCATGTGAGTATACACCTAAGTGTAATGTAGACTTCTTTTGGTAATGGGGAAAGGTACTGCAAGGCGGAGTCCCCCACCACTTGCCTTTGACCTTGAGAGAACTAGAAGAGCCTAACCTAGAACCGTTTCTTTATCCTAACATGGGCAAATAAAACGTGATCAAACATTTCTGTTCTAACATTTTTTTCTAAACTAAGGAATTTTAAATTTTCCCCAAATGTACATTCATAAAATTTCCGTAACTTCTACTGCGGTCAGTTGTGTCCTTTTCTTCTCCTTTCCCTATTACATATATGTGAAATTAATAATTATTTTTTTTTTTAATTAATTTGAACTAAAATATAGTACTTGATAAATATTTGAAATTTATCGTGAGAACAATTTTTTTTCAGAACTTCTATTTTTGAGTAATGTCATCTTTAGTTTAAGTCAAATAAAAAAAATTGTATATTTTAAGTTTTAACGTATGCTACTATATATTAGGAAGGTATATAATATTCTTTCATAATGTTTTTTTACAAAGAAAAATACAAACATGGCATTTATGTCTGAAACTAATTATAGCTTCAAGGTAAAGGTTATGTTTACACATATTGATTAGAACATCCGTCAAAACTAGGTCAGTTTCAGATCAATACACAATCTCCAAAATTCTTACGTATTATTACGCAAAATAGAAATAAAGCTGAAAATGTTTGTTAATGCTTGTTTTCTAAAAAAGAATTTTTTTGCATCTTTGCTCTGCGTGAATTGCTTTCTATTCATACATCAAGGCGTTTACATAAATTATACATGAATTACAATTAGAAACATACCTATTTCGAGATTCTTGCATCAGTGTTTTAAATCTCTCTTCTAACCGTATCCTTTCTTCTTCGCTGTATCGGTTGTGTAATAAGCAATATAAAATATTTTTATTATCGTTTACGTGCAATTCTTCTAAAATGTATACTTCACTTACCTTTTTCGTAATCTCTCCTGCAACTGCAGCATTTTTTTATAATAATCATAGTTATCGTAAAACGATGTCATACCATTAGATTCAATTTTGAATTCTCTCAAAAAATCTAAGCAATCGATCATAGGATTATCGATCTTCGATATTTAGCGCTTACTACGAAAAATGTTATCCAAAATTAATATATTTTGAATGATATTTAGAAGTACAATAAAATTTAAAAAAATAAATACTACACAAATACTTTTTGAGTTACTAATGAAATAAATAATTTTGAAATTAACAAAATAATATTTGGAAAAGTATCTTACGTGTTATGATGGCAGAAACCTATTTGATTTTAAACAATAATTAAGTTCCAGCAAATGCAACAACCATTATGTGTGCTCAACGAGTAAACTGTAACTGTCATACGAATTCACGTCATAGGACAGCGGCGTTAGGGGATGTTTCAGCAAATAATCACGCAGGTGTTGTTGCTCCTTCTTATAAACGGCATCACGCAATAATAATATACATATGTATGTATATAAAATCAAATTCTAATGTACTAATAATATAAAAAACAATACCTTCATTATACGGTCTAATACATGTAAATAAATAACAACTTATAAACTTGTTTATTAAACTAACACATTACACACGTATTAATTGCTTCTTATAACCTCCGCTGTCATTATTTGCTCAATTTGATAATCACAAAATTATGCATCTAATTTTTGAACGAGTACTTCTCTAAACAACTTTCATAGTAATGTTTAATGTATTAATTACTAATTTTTTATGATAACTTATTATTTATTTTAAGTAATAAATATTTGTAATATCGATAGCATTGAAATGTTAAAAAACCAATTTAAAAATGTTTTCTATAGTCACGTACTCCTATAAATAAACCACCAAAAATTGCATAAATTAATTTTGTAAAACTATTATACTTTTCATTCCTTTTTTGAATGCAATATAACGTTTTATTCCTTATTTGGATGCAATTGCAACTTTACTATATAACCTACAATAACACAATTGTATTTATAATCTTATAATTTCTAATTTCTTAATCATTGAAACAGACAATTTTTTATATTATATATATGATACATGAAGATTTTTTTATGCTGAGAACACTATATTAACATATGTTTTTTTTTATAATAAGATATACACATATAATGTATACAACATAAGTAAAGAATATATATGCATTTTTTAAAAGAATAATGGCAGTTTCAATCAACGAAATTTGTGAAAATACTAAATTGGCACGTGAAATGGCATTGACTGGAAATTACGATACATCTGGAGTATATTACCAAGGCGTTGTTCAACAAATTCATCGTTTACTTACAAGCATTGCAGATGCAACACGGAAAGCTAAATGGCAGCTTATTCAACATCAAATTGTTCAAGAATTTGAGAAAGTAAAAGCAACGTCAAATACTTTACAGCTTTTTAAAGTTGATACACATGGAGAACGATTATTAGGTATTATTATATTATTCATAAAGAATATTCATCACTAAAGTCGATGACAATAATATAATAAAATTTACTAAATATACAGGTAATTCATGTTTATCATTTGAAGAACCTACAAGGGATCCGACTTTATGGACGTATAATAATTCAGATCATTCATGGAATCCAACAGTATCAAAAGATCCAGATGTGTGGCCACCATTGACACCTGCGGAACAAAAGTATAAATTTTTAATAATATTAGTTACAAAGAATAAAATATTAACTTAAATATTTATAAAGCCATTAATTACACTATGTTGTGTTACTAAACACATATTATATTTGTAGAAATATTAGACCACTGAAAAGTCAAACAAAACAACAAAATCGGACTAGTACTCGAAAACCTGTTGTTACAGGAAAAAAAGTAGACATTAAACCAGTTGTTCGAAAGGATGATAAAAAAGCACCAAGAAAAGATGACACGAATAAAGTTAGTTTTAATATTTATAATGACATAACTTTTGTTTTAATTTTGTATTTATTATAATAATGCTTAAATATTTTTTACAGGAAAAATGTGAGTCTGACAAAGTAGATATAGAAGTAGAAGAACGCAAATTTGAACCATCTGGTAGTGACAGAGATTTAGTAGATTTATTAGGTAAACTATATACTTATACATCAGTGATTTTAAAAGAAAGTTGTTATAAATTTATGTCAATATTACAGAAAGAGATATTGTTCAAAAAAATCCGAACATTCATTGGGATGATATAGCTGATTTGTATGAAGCAAAGCGATTATTAGAAGAAGCTGTTGTACTTCCAATGTGGATGCCAGACTTTTTTAAAGTATATATACAAGTATTCTATATCATTTATACTTCATTCCATAAAATATGTGTTGTATATTTAGGGAATTCGTCGACCTTGGAAAGGAGTACTTATGGTTGGACCACCGGGTACTGGAAAAACAATGCTTGCTAAAGCTGTGGCAACTGAATGCGGGACAACATTTTTTAATGTATCATCTTCTACATTAACTTCAAAATACAGAGGAGAATCAGAAAAACTTGTTCGTCTTCTGTTTGAAATGGTAATTATAATTGACAGTAAAATCAGATATAGTTTCTTTAAGAATCAAATTTATTGAACCAAAAATTATATTTTTAATTTTACAAAATATATCATATATATTTATGTAGGCAAGATTTTATGCACCTAGTACGATTTTTATTGATGAAATCGACTCTCTATGCTCCAGAAGAGGATCTGAGTCTGAACATGAAGCTTCACGACGAGTGAAATCGGAACTTCTTGTTCAAATGGATGGTATAAGTTCAAATAGGTAATTCAATAATACATATTAAAAAAATAATTTTTAAGATGATCGATTATAAGATATGACATGACACACTTTAGTGAAGATCCAAGTAAAGTTGTAATGGTACTGGCAGCGACAAATTTTCCGTGGGATATCGATGAAGCTCTACGAAGGCGATTGGAAAAACGTATTTACATTCCATTACCTAATCGTAAGTTTTTCCATAACTTAGTAAAATTATTTTTTATGACTTAATTTTATCAATCTATCAACGTATTATACAGATGAGGGTAGAGAAGCATTATTAAAGATTAATTTACGAGAAGTAAAAGTAGATTCATCGGTAAATTTATCGGATATTGCCAGAAAGTTAGAGGGTTATTCTGGTGCAGATATTACAAATGTTTGCAGGTAAATAAAATTATTAACCATTTTATTAAAATTATTAAATATTTTTAATATACAAAATTCTAAAATATTTGTAAACATGTATAGAGATGCATCTATGATGTCTATGCGGAAGAAAATTGCAGGCTTAAAGCCTGATCAAATTAGACAGTTGCCAAAAGAAGAATTAGACTTACCTGTATCTGCAGCAGATTTTGATGAAGCTGTTGAAAGGTGTAATAAGAGCGTTTCTCAAGAAGATTTAGAAAAATATGAAAAATGGATGAGTGAATTTGGTTCGTCTTGATATCATTCCATTCAGAAAATATAAGTATACAATAAGTCATTTATTTAAAATAAAGTCTTTTAGATTTTCTATTTGTTAATGCAAAATATAAACTGTTACTTCTTAAAATATATTTATCACTTCTGTAATTCACAATTTTTTAAGATAATATTTCTGACTATTTTATTACTTATTTTTTATTTTTAAACTTTCAAAGTAAATTAAAAGTATTTTAAAATTTTATATAGTTATACAAAAATTATTGACCTTGTACAGTATACTGTATAGAGAATATTGTAAACATAAAAGTATTATAATATCAGGTTAATTACAAAACATAAATCATGAAAATACTTGATATTTTTAAAACTTTTACATTATTTTATCATTTAAGTCAGATATATGTAGTCTGAAAATTAAATTCGTATTTATGATTTTAGTTTAGTTTTTAAAAAATAAATATTCTGTGACAAAATTGAAAAATATTTTATTTGGAATTATGAAACTCTTACCTCTCCTAACAAGTAAGTTTAAATAATTTTACAGACTCAAAGTATAGACTTATGTAAATTTATATACAATAATGAAAATTATATTTAAGAAAATAATGAGTGATAATTAATTCAAACTATTGTTTTGTCACCTATACGTTTTTTGGAGCACAGCCTTCTTTTCTTAATCGTTTTGTCTCTTCATCAATATTTTTTGAATCTTTTGGTGCTTTATAATTTGCTACATGATCAACTCTTATTGTTCTACCTAAAATCTAAATTTTTATTTTCCTTATAAAATTGTTAAAATAATTACAGCATAATGAATAAATCACAAAAATATTTATATACCTTGGTACCATTAAAATTGTCAACAGCTAGTATAGTACTTCTTTGATCTTCATAACATAAGAAACCATACCCTTTTTGTTTTCCTGTATCTTTATCTCGAATTAAGTTTATATTTACTACTTCCCCATATCTACAATAATTCATAATTAATCTCCTTTTTGTTTTGGAAATATCCGCTAAATTAATGAAAATATTTGAAGTACTTTATCCTTACTGTGAAAATATTGTTACGACGTCACCTTCTGTTAAATCATATGGTAAACCACCAATAAAAATCCAAGCACTGTCCTTGTATTGATCATGCCAAGAGACTTTTCTATCAGTTAGTAATTCTTGTTCTCCGAGCTTTTTTATATTTTTTACGTTTCTAAAAATATTATGTATACGATTCAAATTTGTTAACACAAGTACGTAATATGTCATAACTAGAACATTAATTTAGTAATCATACTCACGTTAAAGGATTCATATTTTATATCATACAAAAATCATATATATAAATTTTCAATGTCTTATGTAGTATAAAAATTAATATTAACAGTTGTTTTTTATCAACAAATATCTTAAAAGATAACCTTAAAAATTGTTTACATGCTCCTCATAAGAGTACTTGCGCGTTACTACCGTCTGACAGACGACGAATTCACGCCATTAAAGGCCCGCGCATATAGAGAGTTTTTGAACTTTTTCCGTAAAACTGACTAATTTGCTGTTTTTTTTTAAATAAAATGTTTTTTATACATATTTATTTATCTTTTACATTTTTATATCGTTATTATAACGGTACCAGTATATTTTTTATAAGTTATAAATATGATAAATTTTTGCAGTACATATTTTTATTATAAAAACCGTTTTTAGTGGCATCTTAGTTGACACTTTAGAATCAATGATCCTTGTCATTTTTGTTCATTGTTACATTTAGAAAATTAATAAATAAAACAAAATGTTACATATAATTACAAATGTCTTCAATTCGATTTTAAATCGAATTTTCATTTAAACGTTTACATTTTTCACGACAGTTATTGTATGTTTACACATATTATAGTTTTTGTAACCAATAATAATTATACGATACTTTTAAGAACTAAACTGACTATAAAATAGAGCAATAGCAGGATCTTCGCATTCACACGTGATCAATACATCTCGAAATTTATCCAAAATTTGGAGTAATTGCGATCTACGAATATTTTCTAAATACATAATTTCTTCCAAATGATGATCTCCGTTAAAATAACCAAGACGGCATAGTCTATCTAACAATTTTCTATCATCAGAAGGAATATCATAATCTTCTGACTGATAATTATATATTTCAGTTTCTTTGCGAAAAGATATTGATAATTCCTCTGCCATATCTACCGACGATCCTTTTGAAATTTCACTTAAATTCCATGTGTTGTTACTATCTATAATCTCGTTTAAATTATGATTCATTTCATCCTTCACATCCTTAGAACAATATATATAGTACAATAAGTATATAATTTATATATGCGTAATACAAACATTTATTTTATACTTACCAATACTCTACCATGCACCATTGGCATGTATTGCACATAAGTATGTAATTGTAGAAGTAAATGGTTCTTTAACAACCATATTATTATTTTCACTAATTGTGTTTGTTGTTGTAATTGATTCAATGGATTTAATTTTTGGCTTATAGATGTTGGTAATGAAAAATCACTAAGAACCTAAACCAACAACAACTGTTATTGTATTTTATATGTAATGCAACATACATTAGATGATAAATAAATTCTGAATATATACTTGCAAAAGGCAGAATCCAGGAAATTCTTCAGAAAATACTTCTAACAATTGATTTGTAATAATAGCATCTGGAGAAACAACATAAACATTACTTTCACAAAGTGGATAAATTATGGTTGCTTTGGCCCAATACACTAAATGACCAGTTAATTGGAAAACTTGAGTAAGCGTCAAATCAGAATCAGCAGCCAAAGTTTGTAAATTTTTCAAAGGACTGTACATTTGAATTAAACGTTTAAGAGCTGGAGAAGAGTCTATTGGAAGTGAATCCAATAAATCTAAACGTTCAATAAGCAACAATAAGCCATGATAAGGTCTTAAACTATTTAAACATCTGTAATAAAACATAATATTTAATATTTAATATATGATTCAACATGTTAATCATTATCCACAATACTAGCCTGTCTATTATTTCTGGATTAATAACAAATCCCTTCTCATGAGATTGATGAACTTTTTGTGGAAGACAAAAACGCACTTGAATCCATTTATTAATCATAATATTAATTATACCAGAAGTGCTAAGACTACTAAATACAGATTTCAAATCACGTGCAAGTGAACTTCTTTGTAAAATTAATTCATATGGTGATTCATCACAATCACTTTCACCTTCAGATCTAAAAATAAGTAAATTATCTGAATTACCTATTTCTTTTTTATCAAATAATATAAATAGTAGATGCTTATACCTAGTAGCAATTTCATCATGAGTAGAGACCATAATTTTAATTTCTTCTGTTAAAAATCCACATCTCCTTTCTTCATGTCTTAAAGCTATTCCAAGTCTAAAATAAATCACTTTCAAAAATTACATTTCTATCGAATTTAATTTTAATGTTATTACATACTACAGAAATTTATTTATTTGTTTATAAAAATTTTACAAGTATATCATTTTTAATTTTATGTTATAAGAAACAAATTAGTTTCATCTACATATCAATTCCCATGCTAATTATAAGTAATATAAGATGTTATTGTATTTATCCATATTATAGATGAGATTCATGTATTTACACTTTTATTGTATTGAGTACCACTTTTTATCGTATGCCTTTATATCCATTGCTTATAACTAATAATGAAAAAAAAAGATATTAATAACTTATACATAATATAACATATAACAAACCTTCTACTCAAATCGTAATAACATTTTACTATAGAATGACTCGCTTGTGCTTGAAGAGCAAAAACTATATTAAATAGCATAGAAGAATTGACTTCTTTTAATCCATGAGATGGAACTAAAGTCGGATGTCCAACGAAACGAACATCGTTTACTTTTAGCTCAAACTTTTGTTCACATAATTCAGGTTTAACAGCAAATAATGTTGATAATACTTCATCATTCACTCCAGTTAAGTTTCCATTACTTATATTAGAGGTTGGAAAAGGTAAAGACTGTTAATAAAATACATTAGATATTAAATTATCTTTTTTAATCATTTTTATATTATACGTAAAAATTATAGCTTGCATTGATAATATTACACTATCGTACAAGACTAACCTGTAATAGGTCTTCTGTAATAGTGAGAGAATACGGATTTCTCTTTTTAGTATATTGATTAGAATCTCGTGTATGCTTTGTCGTGTGTGGATATCGAAACAACAGTCTATCACCTTTGCTATCACTTTTTACAAGAATTATACTCAAAGGATTTATTTCCATAATTGCCACAGAGGTTACATAGAACTCTATTCTCTACTCTATATAATGAATAAAAAACCAAGAGACTGTAATTTGAATTTATTTATCACTAAAAGATTTATAAGTACATTAGACGAAATCTGTAAACATTTCAAACACTAAATGTGGACATGTTTTTCCCATCTTTTCCAAACAAAAATTTTTTGACGTATCGTATCATGCACAGTGTACAACACAATCTCGCAACCACGTGGTATGCGCACACACTGGGTATTTAATTTTAAAATGCATATTCATTCGTTAGTAAGTAATCATAATTTTACCTTTTTGTAATGAAAAAATACTAATATTTTTTATTGAGATAATCGAAATTGCAAGAAATACATTATCATTAAGTAGTAATGTTTTTAACGTTTAATGTATCAGTTATATATGATTCTAATAAAAACTAATATAATTATTTTATTTATTGTCAAACCCATTTTATTTATTTATATGTAAAAAAGAAAATGAATTATTTTTACAGTTAACGTTCTTTTATACATGTATCTATTGAGAACACTAAAGATATTTAATTTATATTACTTTTAATGAGTTAATTAATGAGAATATGTATTACAAGACTTAACAATTCTCATTTATCTGTTATACTTCGGTGGGTATAAATTAAGTTACAAAATTGGCATTAATCAATTTAACTATTTAATATAAGAAGTACAGTACACACGATAAATTCAGTTTTCATAACATTTGTGTTGCTGATATGTTTGAATATATTTATTTTATCAGTTTTATACATAATAAAATAACAAAATTTTATTTAAAATAACAATGAAAATAACATAAAAGTAACATACATAAACCAAAAATATAAGTAAACAAACGCAAAACTATAAAATAAAAAATAAACGGGAATAAATACAGTTCGCGAAATTTTCTCCGTCGCTCAATAGAACAACGCGTGCGCTTTTCTTCCGCAAAAGTCGATAGCTACCCTAATAGTACTTGTACAGGGGTGTGTTGCTTGACGGTGAGAGTCTACTTTTTACTGTCATTATCGAGTGATATGTGCTTATAAAAAACGAAATATAATACAAATCATCGTTCCCACAATCTGTTAATATTAATTTATCGTTAAATAAAAGATAATGTAAAGAAAATATTAAATCTCACGGTGTTCAATCTTAAAGGAATGAATGGAAGCTAGATGAAGCTTTATAACTGCTTAGGTATTAAAATCGTATTAAAACATAACGTTAATTCTATAAACAATTTTGTGTCATTGACTTATTTTAAATAAATCATACTTTTTTAAACTTTTTTAAAAATTTACAGAAAAATGTAAAAAATTAAACAAGACGTAAGCAAGAGAATATTACGGATCACCGTTCGTTTACTTTACTTAATAGATGAAAGATTTAGATTTAATAATGAATAATTCGGATTGTGCGTCGTGCACCCTCGAACCGCCACCCGACATTCTCCATATACCACCACCACCGTTTCCAACTGTTCTGCAACAAGGCTCCGATTTCTATTTACATGCGGATTTGTTATCGTTTTTACCGCATCTGAACAACAGCCCATGCAAACATTTCTGCGATCGGCGATCCGAAGGGGTGCAATATATAGAAATGCCTCAACAAGGTTTCCTATCCGATTAATCACATTAATCTTCTAAATTAAATCGTCAGAATTTATGTTTAAGTTTAGTTTAATTTTATAAATCAATTATTATTTAATTTCATTTTTAATTGTTTGTATCTTGTACGAATTGAAAGCGATATGTGTTATTTGAATTTTTTAAGGAATAATAAAATAAAGTACTCAAATTTTAGGTACAGTGTTTGATGACACGTGGTTATTGGTTTTAATATCATCTTGCGTCGGTGTAATTTTTATAGGCATAATATTAGCAACGTTATTCTTAAAGTGCAAATTGTAAGTATTGTTTTTTGATTATGTTATAAAGTAGTGATGGATTGCGAGCGCGGGCATTGATGGATAGTCAATTTTTCAATTTACAAACTTGCAAATTTCTAAATATAAAAACTGCAAAACTCAATATTTTTTAATTTGTAAATTATTAACGATCTGTCCATCACTGTTATAGATAACTGCCTACGGGAGAACAATTAAAATCACCGAATAAAAATTACAACACGGATGAATTATTTAAAACGTAATTTTACATTTTAGAGAATTAAATACGTTAACTGATAATTTTGCAGTAATAGAAGTGGTAAAAGCAGCGTGATTTCCATACCAAACGTAACATCTGGCATACAAACAAAAATGGGAAGAATTCAAAACGAAGCCGTGCTTTATCCTTGTACGACTGACGCTATGCAAGACAGTCGCGTTATGTGGGCTACACTTACACCCCGTGGTACTACCAGACACTATTTAGAAGAACATACTTATGAAACGATCGGCGCTGGACAATTTCATAAACGTACCTGTTCAACTACACCAACTGAACATGTAAAACTTAAGGCAATTTAATAATATTACGTTTATACGTATAATGATACTTATTAATACTCTAGAAAATTTCCACACTATTCTAAAAAGCAATAACAATAAAAGATGAAGGAGTCAGTTCCTTCATTTTCACAGTTACTTGTAATAGTTATATTGCCACGGACGGCCTGCGTAATAGATTTTAAGAATTGGCAATATACAGAGAGCTTGTTTATATTCGTTGATTAGAAAAGCTGTCGACGATTTTCGTGGGTTGTGGGCTACAATAGGGGTGGCAATATAACAAAAATTTATTATTTACTTTTTATTGATGACGTTAAGAAAATAAATAAATAAATGTAATATTAAAAGACACAAATATAAAATATTAGTCTATCAACTACAAAGAATTAATTCTATAGCTGTGTAATTATACAGACCCGCCGCTAGAGTTTACGGGGCCCAGGGCAAAAGTCGAAAGTTCTTTAATTTGGAAATTAAAGTTTTAAATTTAAAAATTTGAAAGTTTAAACGCAGAGCCCACGTGAAGCGACCACTTTGCCCTAACGGCGGTACTGTAGTTAGGTACATATTTTTTACAATTTTGCGCTTAAAACATGAACAAATTTTAAATATTTGAAAATAGGTTGTCCATTTTTCAGACTTACGCAGATCCGCCGGTCACTCTGCCGATTCAGAGTCAGCTGAAGGACGATGAAGCATTCGATAACACCGCATTCGTAGATTATGAAGAACCTTTAACAAAATCTGATTACTATCAACTCAATGATACTTGGGAATCAAATGATCTAGGCAATATTTTATTACGTATCATTTCAATTAATAAATTTAATTCATCTGTATAATTCGACGTTACTTCGATTGCAGGTATGCAAAAAGGTACATCACGTCCGCGCGTCAGCTCACCAACAAGAATTGAACACCCAAATTTGCCACCGCTTAATCTTTATCCTCATAAACATTCGTTTCGCAAAAATTCTGCTGGGCCACAAGCTTCGGATACGCTTTTAAGAAATAGTATTACATCGTCTACGTACATTCCTACCATATAAATCTTATTATCGTATTTCATCGCACTTAAGGATTTCTATCATAAGCAACGTAACAGTACATTTTATATGCATTATCTACATACTCAATTATTCTAAATGACATAAGTGAAATGGAATAATTTAGTTAAATCCATCCAACTTTTTTTCATCTAGAAATTACGAATATAGTCATGTGATTAGGATTATGCATGTTTATATACGTTACAATATATACATGTAAAATTTATACTATGATAAATGAAAAAGTTAGAAGAAATTCAAAGATCAGTATTATTTTATTATAAATTCCTATATACCTATCCTACCCATAAAATATAAATTCTCCTTACACAATAATATAACAGATGAAATTTTTAAGTTCATCATTTTGTGAATGAACATAAGCTGCATCTTTATCAATAAATTTTTTTTATACAGCACTTTTGGTATGAATGTATAATAATATTATTCGCATTACCATTTCTAAATTCATATTTGATTATATCAATCAACTCTTTAATGTATCTTCTGCAATTTTTGTAAATTTATTACTTTTACTCAAACGTTGAATCGAGTCTCTTGTGTTTCTTATTCTAATGTCTCTTTGCTGTAACCACTTCGGAAGTATTCTTATTCTATTATGCAATTTTATTATTTCTCTGGATGGTGCCAAATCTTCTGAAAATGTTTAAATACCAATATCCTGTTTATTAACAATTAGGTTGGTGTCTGGATTTTGCTGTAATTTTTTGTAAACAATAAATAAAAATAATTTTCATCACAGAGTATTTATGTAGTTCCACTTTTCTTCTGAAGTACCTGTGAAAAATAACATCTCCATTTTTGGTCCATAAACTTTTACAATTTGTAATACAATATGCTTTAACCATATTTTTCTCCTGTATATGCGTTGTGTGATTATGTATGCAAAACCTATTATTAAAGAAACATAATCATACAAATAAAAATTCAATTTACACGGTTATATTAAAAAAACCTTTGTTGCTCAATCATTAAACAATTGAATTTAGCGGTTTCATTTTTTGGGAAATAAATACGGTTATAAACAGTAAATGAATCGCTGTATGTAGAAGCTAGCTTCACAGCAATGGTATTACAATATCAAAGCTAACTTCACTCAGTAGTATAATAAAGTAAACATAGCCTGAATTTTTACAAAAATGGTAAGAATATGTTTATAATAAAGGATTTAAGTCTTTTTAATTAATCTGAATTCAGATACGGTTATAGTTCTAACATCACTAACGAGTGTTGTATACAAAAGTCAAATATATAATAATAATAATATAATGCTTAAATTAAAAATTGTAAAATTTTCTGCAGGACGTACAAAAGCATTCTGTGCATACTCTAGTATTCCGATCTTTAAAAAGAACACATGATATGTTCTTATTAAATCAAGGTACTTTACCACCTGTGGATCTTAATTTGTAAGTATGTTATTTATCATTAATAGAAGTATACTTAATCAAATACTATGATAATACATTATAGACAAAAGATGAAAAAAACTATAAAAGCAAAGGACTCTTATGGTCCTGTATTGGAACGTGTCAAGAATAACAATGTGATGAAAGCACAGAAAGAAAATGAAAATGCAGATCCTCCTCCACCAGGCGGTATGTTTACATATTTGTATATACATATATAAAATAAAAGTTTGTTATTGCTTTCATAAAAACTAAATTTACAGATGAATCTTTTGGAGGAAATAGTATTACTGCTACTGTACCTTATAATAGCACACAAAATAGTAATATAATAGCAACGACACAAGCAAGTTCTGGAGGAAATGTAATAAATACTCTTATAACACAAAAAAAGACAACTTCTATGGCAAAACCAAAATGGCATCCACCATGGAAATTATACAGAGTTATTAGTGGCCACCTTGGTTGGGTTAGGTGTTGTGCCGTTGAACCAGGAAATGAATGGTTTGCTACTGGTTCAGCGGATAGAGTAATTAAAGTAAGATATATTTTATTGAATCGTATAAAATTTTGTATATAATATTACATGTTTGTGATTAATTTAAAAAATTGTAGATATGGGATCTTGCAAGTGGTAAATTGAAAGTTTCTTTGACTGGTCACATAAGTAGTGTTCGTGGGCTTGCATTTTCTCAGCGTCATCCATACCTATTTTCTTGTGGAGAGGATCGACAAGTAAAGTGTTGGGATCTTGAATACAACAAGGTTATTAAACATAATTTAAATGCTATGTAGTATTATGATATACAATACATTTATAATTACTTTCATCTACATTTTTAAAGGTTATAAGACACTATCATGGTCATTTATCAGCTGTATATTCAATGGCACTCCATCCTAGCATAGATGTATTAGTAACTGCAGGTAGAGATTCTACTGCAAGAGTATGGGATATGCGTACCAAGGCAAATGTGCACACGCTTGTTGGTCATACTAATACAATTGCTAGTGTAATTTGTCAAACAGCTGAGCCACAGGTATTTCATTACATTGTTCGTCAAAAAGTATTTAACATTTTATAACATTTATATTCTTTATATTAGATTGTCACTGGAAGTCATGATTGCACAATAAGGTTATGGGATCTAGCTACAGGAAAATCTAAAGCAACTTTAACGAATCATAAAAAAAGTGTGAGAGCTGTGACTTTTCATCCATCTTTGTATGTATTTATGTATAAATTGTATACTATTATTACACTTACAATTAACTTACACCAATTATTAGGTACATGTTTGCATCAGCATCTCCAGATAATATTAAACAATGGAAATGTCCAGAAGGCAAATTTATTCAAAACTTATCAGGTCATAACGCCATAGTTAATTGCTTGGCTGTTAATGCTGATGGTGTTTTAGTTTCTGGAGCAGATAATGGTACAATGCATTTGTGGGATTGGAGAACAGGGTAAATGATGTAAACAGTTATATAAGTTTATTTCATCTGTAGTTTATAGCATTACTCATGAACATTATGTCAATTTTAAGATATAATTTTCAACGATTACAAGCACCAGTACAACCTGGTTCAATGGACAGTGAAGCTGGAGTATTTAGTATTACATTTGACATGTCTGGCACACGAATGATTACAACAGAAGCAGATAAAACAATCAAAGTGTATAAAGAAGATGATACTGCTGTAAGAACAATTTATTTGCGAAATAGTCTCAGTATACTTAATTTATTTTATAGATAAACTTAGTACAATCGTCTTATTGATATATTTTCAGACGGAGGAAACGCATCCTGTAAATTGGAGACCAGATATAATAAAACGAAGGAAATATTAAGCATTTTTATATGTAATAAATATTAACTACAGATTTGTTATAAAATCTAATTTTTAAAATGAAAAAATTAATGACGCAGTCTTAACTTTATAATTCTTCGTCCAAATCAAATTCTTCTTCTGGAAAGTTTCCTACTTTCACATGCATTGGTTTCACAAATCCACCATATTTTGGTAAACACTCAAAATATTTTTTCCCATTAACTCTGAAATAAAAGATATACAAGATCATGATGCTGTGTAAAAATAAAAGAAGAGCAAATAATATCAAACTTACGTTCCATCATTTTTGCCAAGTGGTTCATCATATTTTACTCCGATCCACCAACCTTCTTTAAAATCAGTTTTACCTACAAACGAAGTAATATGTAATGATTGAAATGAATACTATGAAAAAGTAAATTTGTAATATACTTACCAACATACATAATAGTAGCTCGACGTTTTGGCTGATTTGGAACAGTAACTTCGCATCGATCACCAATTTTGCATGCCTGGGCAGCTGCTGCTTCTGCCTCTTCTTCTTGTTTCTTTTCTTCTGCTTTTCTTTTCATTTCTTCTTCATTGTATTTTCCTAATTTATTTTTTTCTAAAAATGCTTTTACTGTATCTAAAACAAAAAATTAAGAATGTTTGATATAATAATTATATAGAAAAATATAAGAAACACAACTTCTTATATTTAATTTATAACTGTTTCATCATATTACCTGTTCGTTTAGCATATTCTTCTTCAGATATTTCAAATTTTTCAATATTATTTAAATTTTCCTCAGTCCGAGAAAAATTGTCTATTACCTAAAATGTTCAATATATTTATTTTATAATTATTACAGTAATATCATTTTAGAAAATGTTCATTTACAAATATTTTCATTCCATCATCGATAGGGTATGATCCTAAAAGACGTTGACCATCATCTAATTTACAAATTAGTTTGTCATTTTTATCATACACTTCAATCTTCATCGTTGCAGGATTACCACCAGTTAACAATTCCAATTTTCCCTTTAATAATGGAAAATAATAATATAAACTATTGTGATAAACAATAATTAATATGTAAAAAGAGCCATGTAATTTTTAATAAACGTTTTTACCTTAAATTCATCGATTGTTATTCCTTTTTGAAATCTGCGTTCTACGCAACATGAATTTCGACTAGAACTGGTAATACATAAATTGATAAACTCCGGCGTTATTACGGTATAAGTAGTCATCTTTACTTCAATCGAAAAAGAATCTTGTTAGGAGTTCCACTCTTTTTAAACGGTGTACTTTAGTTATAGGTTATTTAGGTTATGACGCTCAAATCAGACAATACATAATATATTAAATATGAAATTCGTTTATTAAAGAATAACAGTTACAATTGTCAATAATAAATATAATAATATTTATATGATTTGCATGTTATATGCGTATCAAATATTAAATTGCAAATAGAGGTAATAACGTATTTAAATACACTGTCAATTCACTCACAAAACGGAGTTGTCAAAACATACAAAACACCATCTGACGGCAAAAGTTTAATCTTTATACAATTATCTGATTGTTTATATTGAAATAATTAAATTTTGTCTAATAGAGTCAGTTTTTGGATTAACGTACTTCTGGTTTAACGTTCATTTATTGAATGGTCATTGAATAAATAAAATCATACATGAATATTTCAAAAAATAAAATATATAAGTACTGGCATAAATTAAAACGTACATATTCATGTCCTAACTATTTTTTTAACAGTACGTTTATTTGAAACAGAACATAGTACATTTATTTTTAATAAAGGACACATATACAACTGTTATATTACTTATAATTAAATATTAATTATTTAAATAATAATAAAAATATTTTGTTTATTAAGAAAAAAGTTATTTATTATACCATTTTTCAACTTAGGTTTACAGAGTACTATTGTTTTCTACATTAGAAAACAATCAGTATTTAATCTTTAAATAAAAATATATTTCTAATAACACAAAAGAAATTATACTTTGTAATTACTTTTGGAATTATGGTAGTAATAAAAGAAATATTACTTTTCAATGTCATTATTAGTTTACACTTTTTAAAATACTTTCCACCATAATAAACTCTTTTGTGCTAAATTATATTTCAGATTTATGGAAGTTACTGCAAACTACTTAATTTATCTTTCATAGATGGTTACATAAATGTTTCTTTTTATAAAAGCTTGGATTTTAATATTTCATAAACCATTTTATTCCGAAAATATGGCATATCTTGTTGTGTAAATGTGATCTTTTTATTTGCACAAATATATTCGGCAAACATACAAGAAAATACTCCACAATCACTTCCATTCATTTGTAGTGGAATATTTTTAACAGATTCCAATTTCCAATTACTGGTATCATATGTTTTTTTCTTTTTATCCAAGCTTTCATTTTCCAAATATTGTCGTAAGGCGGATAAACATTTTGGATTGCTACCACCCATACTATCGTAATAATTAATAGTTTTATCTCTAAAGTCAATTATCGACATACACCAATGAATACCTAAATGTATAGGAACAACTATAAGATCCTGTGCAAAAATATCAACTTTTTTTGTCCAACGTTTTAAGGATGCATATCCACCATTGATTAGTTTTGGATAAAAGAAAGTATTCATAGCATGTACCTTTGGGTATTTGTCATTTGCACTTCTAGCTATTAATAAATTCATATAAAAATTAATGACTTCATCGTTTAACCAGTTTAGATCAGCTAATGTGTGAATATCTTTCCTCGTAATTCTTAAACCAAAGTTTTCTACAAGAATTTCATCAGGTGGTCGAGGAATAAGAGCATTTCTTACTTCATGTAACATTTTCTCTGTTAAAGTAGGTAATTCTGCTTCTTCTAGCTTTTCACTTTCATCCAAAACAGCTTCACATAATCTCATGGATCTAGCTAAATGCTCTTCTAAAGCAGCTTCTCTTGCTAAACGATTATGTTTAGATAACATACATGTCATTTTTTTTAATTCTTCCGCTTCCTTATAGCGTTGTTCTATACGCTCATTGTATCGTTTTGTTATTTGAGGAACAAAATCCTCCCTCATTACAGCTTTGGCTGATAAATGATCTCTTAATGTATTTTTTGCTACACATTCCATACTTTTATTGTGTGGGGATTTTTCAATGCTACTACTTTTACTAGAAGAGGGTTTTTTATCATGGTTGGAATGGACAAATACTACTTCATCCGGTTTATCATTGTCTAAAGTAATAACTATTTCTTTGTTCCTTTGCTTCCTCTCTTTACTTGAAACATTCCAACTTGATCCAGAACTGTCATATTTCCTAGAAATTGGTTGTGTTTTAGAGGAAGGAGTTGAAAAACTAAATTTCTCTAAATCTATTACTTCTGGAGGTTCTTGTGTCTGTCCATTTTCTTCACGTTTATCGCACATAACGTGTATTCTATGCGGTAGAAAATTTTGTAATAGTTCTTCATACTGATTTTTTTCTCTCAGACGATGGGTTTTATTCAATGTTAAACATTGGTGGTGCTTGTTAATGTTTTGCACCCTTTCACTTGTATTATCAAAGTAACCCATGTTTAATTTATCGTAACACGGCTCACGTTTTGCTGATGAAACAAATGACGACTTACAACAGCTAAATGACTTGTCTCTATTGCATTTACCATTCGCCCTACTGAATGGATTAGCCGGAATAGGTTTATGTTTGATTATAATTTGAACATCATCATCATCATCACTGTCATTTTTAATTTCAACACGTTCGTCTTCCAGGTCAATAACTTCGTGATTGCAGCACTGCTTTTTTGGAGTTACAAATTCTTTCTCT
The DNA here is from genome assembly GCA_963576845.1 of Megachile leachella. NCBI lineage: Eukaryota > Metazoa > Arthropoda > Insecta > Hymenoptera > Megachilidae > Megachile > Megachile leachella. The sequence continues at coordinate 6,582,927 of OY756255.1, read as the reverse complement.
AAGCTAAACGAAACAGCTCTACGTTTCCTAGGTGTTTCGTCTACCCATCCAAAAAATTTTTTTAAAAAATCAAATATCAACATGATTGTTACAAAGAAATAATTGCTTGCAACAGAAAGCCCGAACGTTTTCTATTAATATGTCCATTCAATATATTATAGGTATAATATGTTGTACTATTTTTCATGTAATCCTGAAAATGAAATCAATCTTCTATTAATCACAAAAAATATTAAAGATAAAACTTAGTATATAAACAAATCTCCCACATTTTTATGCAGACCAAACTGTTGTTTTGATATAATACTTATAATATATGTATCTAATAATCTTTGATTTGAATATTTATTAAACTGAAATTCTTAATTCAAGTAACCTATAATAACTTTCATAAGTATCTTACGTAGTTTATATCAAACAATAAACGTAAATAAATACAAGTGTGCATTAATAGTAAATTACAAATTTTAAATAGGATTATAAATATACTTACAAAAAGTATTAATTTCACTTAAATTTGTAGAAACTGTAATTTTACGTAAGTAATCGGTACATTTTAGTATCTAATCAGAAAATTAAGGAAGCTCATATGTCATGTATATACTTCACACATAAATTTAAACGTAGCAAATAATAAACTGTATGATTGTATCGTTCAATTGCATTAATTTTAATGTAGAACGATTGTCAACTCCCGCGTATTTTACGGAAAAATTTACGCCCTTTAGTGTCAATTTTATGAACTATTTGTTTATACTGTTGCGCTTTCAAGTGAACTAGGTTTTAACATGGTGTTAATCGGTGGAATCAGTGTGAACTGTCCTGTATATTTGTATACTGTACAATTTTTGAACGTTACTTCATACTCAGTATTTATAATCACTTATAATGTCATTATTATTTTTTTAGGTTCATGTATTTGTTTTCTTATTGATTAAAAAATACATTTCATAAAAAGGACATAAATAATTTATGTATTACTAGAATATGAAATTTAAAAGATTGATGAATGTAATTTAGTATACTGATAGTTATATGTATACAATTAATAGTATATATATTTGAAAACAATATGTTGTATAAATCATAATAATAAAAATTGTAAACATTTATACAATAAAAGTAGGAAATAATCAGATTTGATGGCTAATATTAATCAGGGGTTCATCGCTGTTCACGTTGGTATGTTTTACATTTTATTTTCTACATATACTTTAATAAAAGTTAAATAAGCTAATTAAATTAGAGAAACATAACAATAAAAATTGTATCATTGGTGCATATTTTATTAGGAGCAGGGCGACATTCAGAAACTCTAAAAGAACAATATCAGAAATTATGCCGTCAAGCATGTAAGGCAGTAAGTTGTTTGCATTCTTTATTTACATTATTTTAAAGTAATGCACAATGATAAAAAGTACTTACTTTCATAGGGTATTCACAGTCTAAAGAATGGTGGTAGTTCATTGGATGCTGCAGTAGAAACAGTAATTATATTAGAAAATTCTCCTTTAACTAATGCTGGATTTGGTTCCAATTTAACATTGGAAGGAACAGTGGAATGTGATGCCAGTGTTATGGATGGTACTACATTACAATTTGGAGCAGTTGGGGCAGTTAGTGGAATAAAAAATCCTATTTTATTGGCAAAACGACTCTGTGAACATCAAGCAGTTAAAATTGCATATGGTAGAATTCCACCAAGGTAAATATTTAAGTATAAAATATTGAATAAAATACAATTGAAATTAATGAGATGAATTCTTATAATTATGTTATGATACAAGTTTCTTAGTTGGAAGTGGAGCACATATTTGGGCACGGGAAATGGGAATACAAACTGTACCTCCAGAACAATTAATATCTAGTATGTAATACATACTGTTGTTTATTAACATGTTACTTATATTTTTCTAATCTCTTACCATATTTTTTAGCGAAAGCACAGAAAATGTATAAACATTACAAAAGAAAAATAGAGAATTCTGACACAGACACTTATAAGGTAAATATTGTATTTATATTTGTGTAGATTATCTTTAGAATATTTTAATTTTTAATATACCAATATTTGACTTTAAAGTACACTAAAAGAAGAATGGATACAGTTGGTGCTGTATGTGTTGATAAAGAAGGAAATATTGCTGCAGCTTGCTCTAGCGGTGGAATAATCTTAAAATATCCTGGAAGAGTAGGCCAAGTATGCTGTTTCATTTCCTTAAAATTATACTATTTTATTTAAAATTGATGTTTATTTTTAATTCTTTTTATTGATGTAAGTTATAAAGAAAATATAACATTGTTGCATTTTAATTTTAAGGCTGGGATGTGGGGAGGTGGTATATGGGCATGTAAAGATAAATATGCCGTAGGAACAAGTACATCGGGTTGTGGAGAACACCTTGTTCGCACTTCACTTGCACGGACAGCTGCAGAAGCTATATCCGATAGTTCATGCCCAACTCTTGGCTTACATCGTGCTATGAACGTTGATTTTATCGGTGAAAACCCGTAACTACTTTGTTACTACTTTCCAATATAAAATATCTCTGTGTGGAAGATAGATGCAAATAATTTATTCTATTATTGATAAATAAGTATTTTTTTTAGATTCAAAGTTTTTACGTGGGCTTGATCAAAAACTTGGCGGTGTCATTGCTATCCGATATGCAGCTGAAGAAGGATTAGGAGATTTTCTCTGGAGTTATTCAACTAATTCTATGATAATAGGTTACATGAATTCATGCGAACAGGCAGCAACGGTATGTTTTGTTTAAAAATATAACACTATAAAAATAAAAATAAAACTAACACTATATAAATGTAAATACTATAAATACTAATATATTTTTCTTAGAGTCACATGGCTGTTCTGTCAGCTGATGAAGTTGGTAAAAAAGCAATTGTCGAAGGAATTTGTTTCAAAATCAGATAACATTATTGCGAATCGTGATTACATGATACAAAACGTTATGTTGTTGTTTCCATGAATTAAAATTGCTCCAGCACTCCTTACACAGGCATTGCATTGTTTTGTAATACATCATGTACCAAGGTATTACTGAATTACTGAGCATTTTTAATGATGGTATTGTCATGTAACATAAAAAAGGAAACATTGTATGAATCAACAAATTATATTTAATAAATTTAAATACATGAATATACACGAATATTTTCATTCTGTTCGCATTGCTAAAAAATGAAAACAGAAAATTGTGATTACTCACATTTGTGAGTTTGCAACAAATTACCCCTAAATATACATACACCTTAATGCATGTTAGGAGAAACAAATGTTATAACGAACGTATATATACACCTAGTTGCGTTCATTTTAGTATACCCTCCTGTATTATTAAAATGAATAACACATTTATAAGCTTCCAATATCATTAAATCTTTTGAGTTTTTCAGGAAATATATCTTTGAATAAAACAGGATCTGCTCGAAATTCAACTGACTGTAATGGCATTGACCCATAAATTGACGAAAATTTATTGATGCATTGTGTACGTTCCACCATATGTGCTAGATCTGCTGAAAGCATTTCAGTATTTGTACACTCTGGACATCGAAATTTCTTCTTTGGTGTTACCTGCGACGACACAATTATAGTTGGTATATGTCTAACATATTTCAAAATTTAAGAAATTTGTATACGCTTACTTTTATCGGTGCTTTTTTCGTAATGTTTGCTACTAAAAAATTCATAGCAATATCTTCGCAATTCATGTGATCATCAACCCATTCTTTGATATCACCTGGCATGGCGGTAGTATACATATAATTCCAATACTGAAATAATCATATTTTAATATGATTTAATAGATTACACTATAAATGAATAATTAAATTATATAGTTTTGTTACTTTATGATGAAATGCAGCTCCAGTTAGGACCATCGAAATACTATTAGTCCATTCGCTTTCATATTTCCAACAACTTGTACCATTATCCCAGATGTGAATTCGAGATGGAAAACCAACTATTCGATCGGGAAATTCTCTCCAAACCTAATCATTGTTTTTAATCTTTATTTTTAATTTTTTTGTATATATCCTGAACTGTTCAAATATTTTTAGTGAACAAACCTCATAAGCAAATTCTACTTCGTCTGCAGTTAACATAATAATGTCATCATCTATTGACAGAACTGCTTCAGTCTCAATTTCATCATATGGATAAAATCTGTTAGATAATTTATTTTCTTTTGTTTGTATAACTTTTAATGGTTTATTTAATTTTGGCCACCTAGATGCTACAATATGCATTGAAAAAATTAAAATGTAATATTGAATACCATAATTACATTAAACTGGTATTAAAAGAACTTACAATGTGGTGGATCTTTGTGTTGATTATTCCAAATTACTAGAACTTTGCTTAAGCTTGGTACTTTAACAAGCTTATTAATTAAAAGAAATAGTAATTCTAATCTATCATATGTTAAAATTACCGCAGTAAATCCTCGAGTTTTTGGTGCGGTAATGGGTAAGAAAAGAGGAGATGTAATATCCTGTACATTCAATATAACAAATTATTTTTTTAAACTTATAACTGTTTAATTAAAATATCTTATACCTACCTTACGAGGTGACACATTCCAGAAATTGTAATCTCTAGCCAAATGTGGAAATACACGATCTGCAAGTATTTCTAATGTTGTTTCTGTAATTTTTTCCATAGATTTAAAATATTTTTCATAAAGCCATGCACCCTGTTTTTGAAGTTCTGTAATTCGCTTTGGTGATACCTTCTTTAATACAGATATTACAGATAAAATATCTACTTCCCGTATAAATATAGCAGCTCTAAATAAAAATGTTTAATAAACATATTTATTTGCCACAAGTTTATTGATATATAAAAATTATTAATAAAATAGTTATAAATTTTTACCTAGTCCAATCAATTACGTCATGGAAGGGCATTGCAAGAGAATCAGCTATAATTACAGGTATAGAACCTGTAGCCATACATTCTAAAAGTGTACTTTGCCCAAGTCTTGCACCCCGAATTACTAAACAAAATGTTGCTGTCTAACAAAAACGAAGTTTAAGTATAACATAAGAATTTCTTTCTTAATAAGAAAATTTTTTATTATTTTACATACTTGAAGTACATCAGGATATTTATAAACATCTATTCCTGCACATCGAATTGTACTATTCATAGAACTATACTGTAAACATGGTCCTAATATTAATATATCCTTTGGCGATAGGGATTTAATTTCTAATAAATCTTGCTCAAAAGCAGAGTTAATATTAATTTGAGATGAAATAGCTAACCACAATCTAAAATAAGTAAATTACTCATATTATATGTAGACATTTAAAAATATGCAATTTTATGTTACCTTGTATCACTAATATTTGGTTTAAAATTATTTGTTAAAGGGCTGTATACTGGTAAACTGATATCAAAACCCGATCTATATGTTAACGATGACATTCCAGCTCCTGCAATCATTGCTTTTCCAACTGATACATCAATGACTGTGTTATAATCAGGCACACTTCCAGATACCATATTAAATACAACATGATTTTCTCCATTATTCCAGCTGAAGCACATACAAGAAAATTACAATATTGTATTTTGTTTTAAGGTATAACAAACATTAAAATAATAAAACACTTACAATGGTAATGATTTCAAAGCTTGTGAAACTTCTTGTAATTTTAATCTATTTTGATTTAATGTATCAAGTGATGGTATAAAAATACATGCTTCATATGGATTTGGCGTATAAAATTTACTTGAAATTATAGTAAATAAAATCTGATAAAATTCTTTTGACATTTGACTTGTAACAGGTCTTTCTAAAGCATCTACATAGACTTTTGGTGGATAAATGTACACTAAAAGCTTATTTCCTTGACTACCACAGCGATAAACATTAAAACAACTAAAATATGTACAAGATGAATTTGTGGCATCTGCCGTTGGAGAATCTGCCTCTATTGTATGTACAGGTAAAGAATTTAAATCATTAAAAACAATAGCATTATATACCGAATGCTTCTGTGTACTTTCAAATGTAAAGATGTATGTTGCAATTAAAATAATAAATAATGTAAACATTAACAAATATATTACAAAAACATTATAATAATGATTGGAAATTCTATTTGCTTTATGTGCTATTTTTGTTGGAAATACCATGTTAAATTTTTTTCTATTTTATCACAGTAATTTAGAATTATTTTAAATTCTTCATAACGTATCGTATATTAAATATAAAAATATATGCACAGACAATAAATATAAAATTCATATAAACTTTATTAAAATCACATGATTTACTGTATAATTTAAATTTTATTTCTTCATTTTCCTAAATAACTACACCTTAATTTATATAATACTTGTTTCACAATTTGCCAAAAGTAAATAATAAATTAAGATTTATCCTTTGAAATGATATAAAAAAATTCAAGGATGTGCACAAAAAAAAAGTATCTCAAATTTGTCCACCACATTAAATAACTTTCAACTTATTTTATTAAATTATTCTTTTATTTAAATGTTATATTTATCTTTTTGTAGATAATAAACAATCCTTTTTTCGTGAAGTAATAACATTTCAATACATTGCATTCAAAATACTGTTTTGTAAATGTAACATAAACGCCACCATTTCACATCGCGCGGATGCATGTAGATTAAAGTTGTATTTCCAATAATATTATAAGGAAATGCATCCAATGCACATATATGTAAGGAGAGTGGATACACTCTCTACTCTCTAGTGATAAAATATAGTATATCTTCATACATGTGTATTGGATGCATTTCCTTATAATATTATTGAAAATGCAACTTTAAACTACATAAGTGCACGCAATGTGAAATGGTGGTGTTTATGTTGCGTTTACGAAACAGTATTTTGGGCACAATGGATTACAAGAAATATTAACACGAATATTGAGTTGAGTGACTTAGGCTATATTGAGCAATATGCCTGCACAAGAAGTTGCGGTTTTACAACCGCCAGCGACTGAAACAGAAGAAAATAATGCACCTTCTTCTCAGCCGATTGTGGGCATTATTTATCCTCCACCGGAAGTTAGAAGTATCCTTTGACAATGCTTTCTTATTGAATCGATAGAATATACTCTGCTATTGTAGATCTGTTAGTAAATAATTAAGTATACTTCTACTATCAAATATAAGTATATAGTTATTAAATCAAAACAAATTGTTTCCATAGTTGTTGGTTATGAACAACTATTGTTGCTTATTTTTGTAAAGCGCAATGTTACATCTGTACGAATACTTTATTTATGTAAGAGTTAATTCAAGTGTAACTTTCCTTATGTAAAAATTTAGATATCGTTGACAAGACGGCCAGTTTTGTGGCTAGAAATGGACCAGAATTTGAATCAAGGATTAGACAAAATGAATTGGGAAATCCAAAATTTAATTTCTTGAATTTTGGTGATCCATACCATGCATATTACCAGCATAAAGTAAAAGAATTTAAAGAAGGGAAAGGTCAAGAACCATCAATAGGATCTGGACCTGGAAAGGCAGTTAATCTCGCAGCTCATCAGAAACAACAAGAAATTTTAAAACAAGTAGAACAACCATTTGTTCCTAAAGATCCACCTGCAGAATTTGAGTTCATTGCTGATCCCCCTTCTATTTCGGCTTTGGATTTGTATGTATTTTCATTAATTTTTATAGATCATATATAATTATTTATTAAGATGCATTATAAATTAAATATTCACTTTTTTTTAGGGATATTGTTAAATTAACAGCTCAGTTTGTAGCTCGTAATGGTCGTCAGTTTTTAACTAACTTGATGAATAGAGAACAGAGAAATTTTCAATTTGATTTCTTACGACCTCAACATTCATTATTTCAGTACTTCACAAAACTTTTAGAGCAATATACTAAGGTATGATTTGATTTTGCACTTTAAATCTTGTTGTTTAATTATTTATTTAAACTGGTATGAATTTACAGGTATTAATTCCTCCCAAAGATTTATTACCACGTCTTCGTGATGAAGCATTTAATATGGACAAAATTTTAGAACAAGTTAAGTATCGTGCTGAGTGGTTAAAATACCAAGAAGCTCAAAGGCGGAAAGAAGAAGAAGAGCTGGAACGTGAAAGAGTTGCTTATGCACAAATTGATTGGCATGATTTTGTTGTAGTTGAAACTGTTGATTATCAGCAGTTTGAAGTTGGTAATTTCCCAGCACCAACAACACCAGATGAAGTTGGTGCTCGAGTACTAATGCAGGTAATAAAATGTGGTTTATATTCCATTGTTCTATTGCACAGTTATAAATCTTCTGTTTTCAATGATGAATTATATTTATAGGAAAGAATAGAAGAAGGAGAAGATGTTGAAATGCAAATTGATAGTGAAGGAGAAGATGAAATGCAAAATCGAACAGAAGGTGAAAAAGATCGTGCAAAGGATAACAATCAAGTAAGTATTTTCTGTCATACATTGCGTATGTATTTTAAAAGTAACTTAACTCAAAAAAATGCAAGATTTGAGATATTTATGCATTTATATAATAACTATATAATGTTTATATTTTAAGGTGCAAGATATGGAGGAAGACTCGAGCGATGAAGATGATGTATCGCCACCAGGTGATACTCATAAGGTCAAAGAATCGAAACCACGCGATAGCAACAATATGCAGCCACCACCGCTACCTCCTACACCAGGAAATGTTGTTGTAAAGAAAGGATATGATCCTAAACAACATGGTAAGTAAACAACAGGGTATCCCACAAGTAAACAATCAGATTTTGCTTTTAAAATATAGTTCGTTGTAGTTATTAGAAACATCATGACTGTCAGTCATATTAAATCATATTTATCTTTACAGGGAACAAAGTTGCACGTCCTGCTGCGCCTGACGAATATTTGATATCTCCAATTACGGGAGAACGTATACCGGCAAGTAAAGTTCAAGAGCATATGCGAATTGGATTATTGGATCCGCGATGGGTTGAACAGAGAGACAAACATCTCGACAAACTGGCTCAAGAAACAGTATTTGCACCTGGTACAGCTATTGAAGCCAGTTTGAAGCAACTTGCCGAAAGGCGTACCGATATTTTCGGTGTCGGTGATGAGGAAACTGCCATCGGTAAAAAGATCGGAGAAGAAGATAAAAAGAAGGATGATAAAGTCACGTGGGACGGTCACACATCGAGTGTGGAAGCAGCAACCAGGGCTGCAAGAGCAAATATTACTCTGGAAGAACAAATTCATCAAATACATAAAGTCAAGGGACTTCTTCCGGATGAAGAGAAAGAAAAGATTGGACCAAAACCCGCTAATCGCGCAGCTGAGCTGTCGCACATGGCTGCAGCAGCTTCGAAACCTCAAGCTACGTTGAAAGCACCACCTAAACCACCAGCTCCAAAGCCTGTACCGGTTCCAACGCAACCACCACCACCTCCAACCATGAGTATGCCTACTATGGGTATTCCGCAACCGATGATGCCACAAGCACCGATGATGATGATGGCACCTATGCCTCCAATTCGGCCACCGCCTCTTATGAGTAAGTTTATAAATTTTTAGTAAGTATATTATAGTTTCATTTATACTAATATTTTTATTTATTTGCTATCAGCACCAGCAATGTCGCCATTTATGCCAACACCACCTCCCATGCAACCACCAATGACATCCGCTGTAAGTGTTCCTAACTTTGAGTATTTGATATTTCAGAAAAAATAGTTTTTTACATTCATCTGATTATATTTTTAGATGGGATTGAAGCATCCTAATGAACCAATGGAAGAAGAACCTCAGGCTAAGAAATTGAGAACGGAAGATTCGTTAATACCTGAACAACAATTCTTGGCTAGGAACAAGGTATGGTATATATGTTTATAACTTTAAGATTCTTAGTTATTCAAACATGATTGTTTATTTTTTAGGGTCCTGTTCAGTTGAGTATAGCTGTGCCAATGATGACGGAGAAAGCAGAATGGAAATTGAATGGCCAGACATTGAACATTACCTTGCAATTAAGCGATACTGTATCTACAATGAAAGCCCTAATTCATGAACAAACTGGTATGCCTCCTGGCAAACAGAAGTTGCAGTACGAGGTATAATATAATTTATTTATTTTTAACAAGTTTTCAATATCAATCTTGTGTTCAATAATAATATGTTTTCTCTGTGTTTCTTAGGGAATGTTCTTCAAAGATAATAACACTCTCGCATACTACAATTTAACATCCGGTAACGTAATCAATCTATTTCCAAAGGAAAGAGGTGGTAGGAAAAAATAATGTAGATAAATATGTATTTAAATATATGTCAAAAGTTTTACACTATCTGTATGTAAAAATGAATTTTCTCTTTCCTGAAATATTGAAAAAAATATATTAGCAATCAGTGTTATAATTTTGTAAGGTAAATAAAACACATTTTAAATGGAATCAAATTTAATTCTTCATTACAGTTATCTGTTTTTACTTCATAATTGTAATAAGTTAGCATTTAATAAATTAATCTTGTATAATATAATAAAATTTATAAATATACAAATACAAAATTAGTTTCCGAGTTATAAGCTCAGTTATTATTTTAAAAATTGCACTTAGGTTACCTTGTACTTTTATCAGTAAGGCATTAGCGATTGATATTTAACTAGTTTATTTAATAAAATATTCGAAGAGCAGTTGCAAAATAATATAAACGTTTAGTATGTTTTCCAGCAATAAAATCTGCTTTTGTTGCACTATTTTCTAACACGTTGATTGACGAAGTCAAAGAGAATATGCGTTATAAAAAATTAAGATATTAATTATAATTATTATTCATACAGTTAATTTTAGAACTTTGAAATATTTGAATTTTACGACTTTGGAAGATTAGAATATTGAGATTTCGAAACATTAGTTTTGGACTCCTGTTTCTATTAATGACTTGACTGTAGAAAATTTGAATCTCACTGATGTTCATGACTCAACGTGTTAAAAACTTTTGTAGCCTTTAGAGTATGGAATGAAGGGCTTCGAGACTAAAGTATATTGTTTTTATAGAAACAGTTAAATTTTAATATAATATTAAAATATCAGAAAATGGATATTAAAGACTATTCTAATAAATTTTCTCATCTGTCATTAACTATTTTAATGCTCCATACTCCAAAGGTTAAGAAGGAAGTAAAGAAGACTTACTAAAATTCAAATCAATTAAAATTTCAAGGTTTAAAGTTTAAAAGCTTCTAAAAAATGCTCATAAAATGTTGTATAAAAATCTAAAAATATTAACAAGAAATGCATTAAATGCGAGAATGCTTTCCTATCTTTTTTCTTTTCTTAAGCTAACATTATGCATTGTGAAGGCCTCTTCGTTTTAAATGCTTTTATCTGAATATGTATATCATCTACATATTCTACTTCGAATTTGTTTTCTTTTTAATTTGCTCTATTATTTTCCGATAACGTATGACCATCGATTTGTATATCTGAAAATGCAAAGAAAATTTATTTTCGAGAATTGAAAAAAGTGAAGAGGTTCTAATGTACTTAAGCTTTAACTTACTGATTCTGCGTCATCGTAGGGATGACATACTAGCTTCGGTTCTGGCAAGCATCGCGTTATTTCATCAAAGTTACATTCGTTTCGCAACAAACCGTGTTTCGCTTGATAGGCTGCACCCATCATCGCCGAATTAGCTATTTCCTGTTAGAATTGAATACAAAGTGTTAAGCAAACATACACTGTGTAGGATTTTGGCAACGAGGATTAACGAGAAACATATTTGAAGGGCTTTATACTAACTTCAGTAATGTATACTGTAATTTAACATGGTAGATCAAAATATAGATCTATCTTTTAGTTTATTAGAAGAAGACATTTTTAGAGAATGAAGTTTTAAATTTTAAAGTATTGGAACTTTGGAAATTGGAAGTTTGGAATTTTAGGACATTTAAACTTTGGGAATTTGTAATTCTGGGACAATGAAACTTTGCAAGTTCAGATTTTTATGACATAGAAATTTTTGAATTTTGAGATATTTGATCTTTAGAAGTTTAGGAATTTGGAACACTGAAACTTTTGGAGTTTGGAATTTTGGTACATTGAATCTTTGGGAGCTTGGAATTTTGGTACATTTGAGCTTTAAGAGTCTTCTTGAGATTTTAGAATTTTTAGATATCAAAACTTCAGAATTTCAGAATCTTAAAACTAACAGATTTTGTTACATTATTTAATAAACAAAATATCAGTTATTACCGATATATACACCGGGGAATTAAAAACATCGGAAAGCACTTGTAGTATGGCTTTGTTTGTAGATGCACCTCCTGTCGCAATGACGCGTGTATTAGGTCCTATAAAAAATATAAAGGTAAAAACAAATGTTTGACAATTTACAAAAATATAGTCTTTTACATAATTATTATTGTTTCTCAAATTTAAACGTATAATCGATTCATAAGTTATTTCTGAAAGATTACAAAATAATCTTACCAATAACAAAACCAAAGTCTTCAGCATGAGCTCTTTTCGCGACGAATTGACCCTCGATTAAAGCTCTCACTTCAACCTCTTTCGAGCTATACCGCGAAATCTCATCGTTAGCTTTGTTGAATCTATGATCACCGATGACGAACGGTAATATTTCTTGTGCATCGAAGTATAACGCCAAATTTCCAAAATTACCACGTGGTGTGCTTTCCAATAATTCATTAAAAATTTGCCAAGAACCCTGTGCTGCGGTGTCCCGTATTCTTTCTCGAGTTAGAGATCCATTTTTAAAACTGTAAATTCATCATTGAAGTGTTGTTACTGCATTATATCGTTACAATATACACTCTCGTTATATCGCCACAAATTTTAGTAGAAATTATTCTTATTTTTTGGTAATTTAATTTTTCTCAATTATTTTGTTTTATTACAAGAACAAATTTAGCTAAATATTTAAAAGTCAATTAATAGTAGGACTTTTATTAAAATAACACGTTTTAAGCAATAGTCATAAAGCAACAAAAAAATGTTGAAAACAGGGTTAAAGTGTTCTTATCGATCGTAATTAAATTTCAGTAAGAAAGTTGAAAATAAAATCGAAAGTATAGTATATTTACCAAAGTAATGCCATGTAAGCATTTTCGTTAATTGGGTTGCAGAATATGTGCCCTTCCAAGACAGTCTTCGGTTTGTTCAATGACAAAAACAAAGTATCACTCGTTCCCAAACTGCAAGCGATATCTCCTTCCTTCAATCTCATTCCTACACATCGATAAATGAATTATAATAAATATTATCTGATTTTCGACATTATTTCATTACTGCAATAAATTTCATTCTACAATAACTTGTGACAAATTCTGTATGAAATTTTGATATGTTTTGAAATGTAATCTTGTTTAAATTGAGTTACGACATATTTTACACACCATTAAGCTTGTTGCAATTTGCTAAAATACTTTATACCGGTATTCGACATTAGCGTAAAAGAAACCGGTTCGTGGGAATTAGCATTTTTATGGTCTAACGTGGAAGATTCGCAAAAGTTTCGTTTTGGAGGATTAATTACCGATTATATTATTTTTAGTGATGTTGCTATACGAAGTTATTGATACTTGTAAAATAGAGTGTATTTGTAGATTTATAAGTTAAGCTAATATTTTATGAAATAAAGTTTAGGGCAATATTTGAAGGATATGAAGTGCAAATAGATATTAGTAAAGCAAATTTTGGAAACAGTTTGTTCTCTTAGTAAGGTCAAGGTAACCTTGCGTTTTTTAAATAGGAACATTTTTTTTATTCATAGCTTTAGAGGACATTGAGACGAATTCGAAACACATATTACAATATATAATACACATATTACAATTAAAAGTATTTATAAGCAAAGAAACTTAGTAAGGAATCATAGTCTTAAACGTAAATATAATAAAAAATAAAATGAAGGAAAATTGAATAAAATAAAATAGATTTGTTAAAATAGAATTTCTACCCCAATTTTGTTGAAATTATGGAATACTTCTGTATATTAATGATAAAATCAGAATACCAAACCACACGAAAATTCTTTAACACGAAAGATCGCAAGTTACTGTTTCAATGAAAAACCTCATAAATCATTTACCATGGGAGTCGAAAGTCTGCGCGGTAAATTGGAAACCGTATTTACGTGAATATTCATGAGAGATCAAACGTTCGGGATCAAAACTTGTCGTCAGGAGGCGAAATAGTGCGTATAAATTGATACTGTCGCCTCAAAGCGAAATATGTCGGTGTCTGAAACCGTGGGATTAACATGAAACCCGGAGTACACTTGAATGAATCACAGACTACCTTTGGATAAATATAAATATGGAACACAACAATTTTTTAATTTCAAAATTAGTAGTAAATTTGTAAATCATTAAATCCTTACATTTCTAAATTTTTGTATTTCTATATTTATACGTTTCCAAGTTTTTAAATTTCCAAATTCTCATAATTCTGAAATTTTCATATTTTTTACATTTCCATTTTTAAATATTTAAGTTTAAATTTCCATGTTTACAAGTTCTTAAATTTCTAAACATCTAATTCGTCAAATTTTAGAATATTTCCTTTTTCAAATTCTCAAATTCCTAAATTTCTAAATTTTGAAAATCTTTCGAAATTTTGCAAATTTGAAAATCTGGAAATTTATCAATTAAATTTGAAAAAGTGAGTGGCATTTTCTCGGAGGTTTCAAATTTCTTCCGAAGAAACTAGACTTGCTACCGACAGTACCAGTATCGCTTACCTATCAGAGAACCTGAATTGTCACCCGTGAACGCAATTATCCTGCATGCCTCGTCGAAGCCGAATCTTTCTACGAAATAGGATGAAATTGGGCCGATATCGCTGCACGAGAAAACAGGTTTACCTAGCTTTTCTCTCAAACCTGAAGCGCAAGCCTGAGCAAACAGCAATTCGATTGTGGATATTGAAGAAAATACATGCAATATATAATTTAGATAAGCGAAATCTTTTTAATTATCCTAACGCAACCCGTTCTGAAATATACATTTTACATAGGTTTAGTATTTAACCTTGTTGCTATATTATTTTTCCCTGATAATTTAAAAAAATGATAATAACTAAATAGTTTAATTTTTCTTGAAATATCGTGTGCTAAGATATGCTAAGATAATTAAGAAGATAATTTAGAATTATTTTAAATTCTTGTTACACAAAATTAATCGTTAAATTGTGATCGTAAATTAAGCAGGTTCGATTAACAGGTGTTAGTATAAATTGTAACTCTTTTTCAATTTTAATATAACTACATTCTTTTAATCACGTTTAATTTCATTTTTCAAGATTTATAAAAATAATTTATAACGATTTATAAAAATTTCTCAAGAAAATTTTATTTATAATAAGTGATTGTATGTATTTAAATAAGGACATGAGTTATTATGTATTATAATAAGACATATATTTCTAATTTGCTAGATATATTCCTATATCTCTGGATTTCTATCTTGATAAATCTTTATAATAGTCGGTATTTATATTTCTAAATTTTGACTTGCTGAAATTTCTATATTTCCACATTTTTTTATTTTAATACTCTTATTTCAATATTCTTATACATCATTATGTTCTGGTATTTCTATACAGGGTGTTTCACAATCAGAATGCGAGAATTACGTATGCGTAGACGAGAGAACGACAGCTTGGAGTTTAGCGGAACATAGTAATTCGATGCGTGGTAATTCAATACGTAGTGATTCGACGCGTGGTAATTCGACACATTTAATTTCACGCGTGGTAATTCTATCCTTGGTAATTCGATAGGTGGTAATTCGGTGCGTGGTGATTCCACCCTTGGTAATTCGACAGGTGGTAATTTCACGCGTGGTAATTCTACGCGTAGTGATTCTACACGTGGTAATTCGATGCGTGGTAATTCGACGCATAGTAATCTCACGTGTGGTACTTAGACGCGTAGTAATTCGATGCGTAGTAATTTCACGCGTGGTAATTCGACGTGTAGTAATCTCACGCGTGGTAGTTCCACGCGTGGTAATTCAACGCGTGGTAATTCGATGCGTAGTAATTTCACGCGTGGTAATTCGACGTGTAGTAATCTCACGCGTGGTAGTTCCACGCGTGGTAATTCAACGCGTGGTAATTCGATGCGTAGTAATTTCACGCGTGGTAATTCGACGCGTGGTAATTCAACGCGTGGTAATTCGATGCGTAGTAATTTCACGCGTGGTAATTCAACGCGTGGTAATTCGATGCGTAGTAATTCGATGCGTGATATTTTCGATGCGTAGTAATTTCACGCGTGGTAATTCGACGCGTGGTAATTCGATGCGTGGTATTTTCGATGAGTAGTAATTTCACGCGTGGTAATTCGACGCGTGGTAATTCGATGCGTAGTAATTTCACGCGTGGTAATTCGACGCGTGGTAATTCAACGCGTGGTAATTCGATGCGTGATATTTTCAATGCGTGGTAATTTCACGCGTGGTAATTCGATGCGTAGTAATCTCACGCGTGGTAATTCTACGCGTGATAATTCAACATGCAGTAATCTCACGCGTGGTAATTCGACGCGTGGTAGATATCAATATGTCCCGACGTTTCTATCTCTTGATACTTCTACATTCCTGTACCCCTACATCTCTATACCCGTAGTTACATTTAAAATTAAAAAAGAGTTTTTGTTTAACTAGACACTTGATTCAGTATAATCGAACAATTCTCTTGCACAAAAAAAAGATGTATCTATACCATAGATATTAATATGTTTTTTGTTTATCTGTCTTGACGTGCAGAACAAGATTTGCGAAAATGTAAATTGAAAAGATTTACATACACAAGAATGAAAGCAAATTTAAATAATCTACATGCATCTTGAATTAATATTAATTATTGTAAAACGATTTTACATAGTGTTATCCCATGAAATTGAAATTCACTATGATTAATTATTTATCAATCGATTATTATAATGGTCGGTGATATATTACCTCTAGCAACACTTCGTCCCAGTCTTTCGTATGAATATTTAACAAGTTCATTCCAGATCCATCGGACCAATCGATGGGCGCGAAGTCGCCCAAAAATAAAGACGCCACAAAGCTGCTAATTAAAGAGATTCGCTGGAAGAAATAAGAAATAGGTATATTTTTATGTGGAAAATAAAATTTGTCTAAATAACATTTCTTTTTTAGTTGTTCTGGATAATATATAAGAATCTTAATTTTATGTTTGTTAATTTCAAACAATATTAAGTAGTATTAATTTAGGAATTAATCCTTCATTTTAGGGATTTTATTATCAATAATCAAACATCACACGCTAATAAGGTAATAAAAGAAAATAGTAAAAAACAAAACTAAAATCAGTCTTAATAATACAGTTCTTAATATTACAATATAAGAATTGGAAAAGAATATAAATAATGCATAATTGTATATGTAGTGTTACTTTCACTGACAAATTATTTACAATTTATAGAACATACAAATAATTGTAATACATTACAATTGTAGTTGCACTACAGATCTTGTGATAAACTAAAGCTTGATGAAATAAAAAGTAATTAAAAACCTTAAATTCATAAAAATTTGTTTAGTGTAAAATTGAATTAAATTTAACTTGAATATATGATTATGTTAATAATACAATAATTATACAACTATACGATTATATAAATAAAACAGTAATTGTAATGATTATAATCATACTATCATATTAACATATAAATAAATTTAATCTCTATATCTGCGACCATAATCAAGTTTGTCCAATCTGCATATCTAATTTAATTTGATTCATATTTCACACGTAAAATCAAAATAAAGCGAAAACTTCCAACAGAACTGCAGCCTTTGCATATCTCTAACGTTAGCATTTAATTGCGTTATCAGTAAGCGATAGGTAACACGCAGTCATAAAAATACGAAATTTTGTAGAAACAGTCTTACCAACCACGATCATATATCTCAAAAATGCAATCGTTAATTTAACAAAGAATCTTTAACAGCAACATTTCCAACGCTCGTACTGTATTATCCGTTTAATCTTTAATGGCAGCAGTTTTTCTGCAATCGCAATAAGAACGACCTAAATAGAGTGACATCGAGCAACACGGTATCTATTAAAGAGAACAGTTCAAACAGGCAACAGTAATCGTTCTTATCAGCCACGTTAGTTCGCTATTCGATTTCTGTGAAACTAATGAGCCTCCTCGCGCAGAATTCAAAGTAGGGTACACTATTCAATTATTGGCACTTTAAGTCGAGATTTATGGATGATTAATGATCACTTGCATTAAAATTGAAAATGAACTAAGAATAAATAATACGATGAGTTTTTATCTCGACGAAGATTACAATTATATTTGGACAAAAGCTACTTAATAATTTCCGTAATTCGAAATGAGAAATCCGCCATTTTGGATTCCGTGAACTTAGCGGTAAGCAAACTTGTAGACCTTACTATAATAAGAACACTTATTATTTAGTATTCTTCGGAAAAGAAGACGTAATATCTTACTTTAAAGGTTTCTAACTTGATATATTTTTATATTTCCAAATTTTGTAATGTTTTAAGTTTTCGAATATTCAAATGTTTTAATTTTTAGCTTTGATATTTGGAAATTCTGAAATTCCAAGTTTGTGACTCCTAAATCTCTAAGTTTCCATGTATTGTGCCCAGGATTTTAAATTACTAACTTCCAAAATTCTTAGATCTTTAAATTTCTACGACCTTAAATTTCTCTAACCCCAAATTTATAGATTCCCAAATTCCTGGATCCACAAATCTCTTTGACCTCAAATTTGTAGACTGCCAAATCCCTAAATACCAAAATCTCTACCTCCTGTTTTTAGGTTCCTAAATTCCTAAATTCCAACATTTCAAGGTCGCTATAATTTCTAAATTTCCATATTCGTAAATCTCCGAACCTTTCCATATCTCCTAATTCTTAACCCATGTAAAATTTTTCAAATCCTCAAAAGTCTCACAAGAAATCAGTCTTATGGAATACTCCTTTAACCCTTGTTTACAATTTTCTTTTTAAGGAAAGTAGATTTATTCTCCACTGTACTCAAAAAGTAATAGAACTTTTCGTAAATAGACATATTATTAGATCGCGAATGTTTGCGCGTTTCTGATATATCGAAGTCTAGAAGATAAACATAAATTATGTAATATAAATTATGTTACAGATTGTGGATCTAACTTATGAGAAGATTACACAGTTTATTTATATTTTGCAGACCTCTATACATCATAAATGCATAAACATCCGCAGTCTACTAATTACAAACCAAAATATTATTCATTTACTGTATTCTAGTAAATTAGATTTCTAACGTTGAAGTGCCAATAACTGGATTAGATTATTTAACCGACAGTGAAGAAATAGGGCTACATGTATTATGTAAATACTTCGTTCAATTGTTTTTAATTTTTTTGTCGAATAAATTCATGAACAGTTAAGTTAAAATTTTCCTAATATTTAAGTTAGTTAAAATACCTCAGTATTGTTGTAGGCTTCCGGTCTCTTGCGGGCTATTTTTGCTATTTGAGGTCCTGAGAATCTTTCGTACGCTCGAGATCCCGTTATCTCCGCCAATTTCTGCAATCAACAGCAACAATTTCGCATTGAAAACAATTGTGGTAATTAGTGAATGAGTTAATTGTGAGGTAGTTCAATGATTTTATAAAATCATTTGAAATGTACGCTTTGAAACGGTACTACGATTACGATACTGTATTAGTGTCACGATTCTTGTGATCGAATTCATGGTACGGAAGATGTACTCTGGCCATCGAATTAGGGCCACGTACAAAAATTTCATTTTTATGGCTACAACATTATGTCATACATAGAAAATTGTTTTAGGACTTACAAATTATTGCTAAAGACGTTGATAACGATACATGCATAGCAATGTGTTACTATCGTGATAATAAATTATGTGACGAGTGATTAAGTGCCGTGCGTTTACGTTAGACTTGAATATTGAAAGCGTGTGAGGTCTTTGGTGATTGGAGTCTACTCAAAAGATTAGTATTACTCTCCAACCACATTCTCTGAGTTGAAAAGAATGACAGATACTTTCGAAAATGATGAAAATAAATAAGATATAAAAAGAAAGGGTAAAAGCAAAGTGAATCATAGTAACTAATAAATTATATAATTACAATCTGAACAGGCTTTTCAATTTTACGAAAAAACGTGAAAAATGCTGAAAATTTGTAGTGGTAATTCAATGGTCAGGGACTGTAAAACACTTTTTAAAAATCGAACTCTATAATACTAAAATATATCATTCTGTATATTTAAGAGAATCGTAACTTTTCGTATAAAATTTGAAACAGAATTTTCTTAGATTAATTGTTTAAAACTCTTTTTGTGTCGACAGTTGTGACCACTACCTCCAATTTGATAAATTGTAAATTTTGTTTTATATCTAAAATGAGAATTTAAAAAAAAGATTACAATTTTTAAAAAGGATACCAAGGTTTCATTAACGCAAAAATTTTTTTTAATTAAAATTTGTGTTATTGAATACGTTCATATTTTTAAGATCTTGAATTTTATTAAATATAACAGTAAAATTTTGTAACGAAAAATTATCTCCTTTTTGTCTGATTTTATCTTAGTCTGTGAAACATGGCGTCGGTCCATGAAGTCGCGCGACGTTTTTGGACATTAATTAACAGCAATTCCATTGTTAATGGTCAGAAACAAAGTCAATAAAATGCTTGATCGATTGTATACAAAAAGATCGAATCTGCGCGACGCAGAATTCAAATGATTGAAAAAATAAAAAAAAGTGGAGACGATACCCTTCTAAAGATTTCTTTTTTTCCATCATTTTTTAGTTAACGAGAATTTAAAAAAAATGTCCTGTGTCAATAAGATCAGAAACTATGATAAAAGCTATACCGGTGGGTCTTGCAACGAATGTAAATTGCAAATTAATTCTCCTTCATGCATGAATATTCATGGAAATTACGTTTGAAGATATCTGAGAAATGCCATGAGCTTATTATTAACAAATTCTTGAATGGTAACGCGTTTCGAGATATTTTCTATGATACAAGGAAAATTCATTCAAACTAGAAGAAAATTTGTAAAAAGTCAGTGGAGGTAAAAATCTTTTTTGTCATATTTTTGTAATGAAAAAACATAAAATTATTTTCTTAAAAGTAAGAAAGACTGCTACTTGTATTGTCCGAATAAATTATTTTATAGACTGTCAAACTGAATGCATTTATGTTTAAAAATTGTTATAATTTAAATAGATTTTTTAATTTCATTTATTTATTTTATGAGATACTGGTATTTTAGTAATTTAAGTTGAATAAAAAAAATGAGACACGGAAGAAAATTGTGGAACTTCGATAATTAAATTGATTATATAAAACTTTGACAATGTTTGATTATAGTATAAAACTATGACTAATGTTTGAATAATTAAATATCATTAAAATTGGGACTACCATTAAAACTAAATGTTATAAAAATTGAGATTATTATCAAAATTAAATGTTTCTAAAATTAAGAATATTATTAAAATTAAAAGTTACCAAAATTGAGACTATTACTAAAATTACATATATTATTATAAGGGAGACTATGATTAAAATCTAGACTAATTTTATAAATAAAATTAAACCTTACTGAAAGTGAGTCTATTATAAAAATTAAAGGTTACCAAAATTAAGACAGTGACTAAAATTAAATGCTACTAAAATTGAGACTATTACTAAAATTACATATATTATTATAATAAAGATTATGATTAAAATCTATCCTAGTTTGATAGAATAATTCTGCATGCAATCAGAAATATAACAAAAAAAGGGAAACAGTTGCAGCATTCCATAGTACTCTATAAAAGACAGAAACAAAGACTTGAATTTCTATAAAATAAAAAAAACATACATGAGGGCCGCCCACGATTTCTTCCAAAACGTTGCATTCCTTAGTCGTGCTGGAATCCATCCACACGGGTGACTGTGTCACCGAAAAAGATGTGAGGAGCTGTTCATGCAAAAATTTTGCAGGATCCAATCGCTGCAAATGATTTCGACTGCCCTTGCCCCAGTAAACTGTGCCATGTTGCTACAATTATAATTATTAAAGATAACGTTATCATCTAATACACATACTTTTCGTTTCTTTTCAAACGCTGAAAAATGTGTACGTGTTCATGGAGATCTAAGAGTTGTAAAATTCTATTTTTGCTATACATACTGAAACAAGATTTGTCTGTGATAATTTTATTTTATCTTTACTTTGTCATTACACTCGGGAAAGCTTTTACAGGTGATTGCTTAGTTCGAACAGTGCTGGGTAAATAAGTGCCTGTTAAACAGAAGCCGGACACAGGTGTTCATGTTGCGAACAGTGATAGAGCGTTTAAGACGCAGAGAAATCTCAAATTTTCAAATTTAATGATTTGGTAATTTGGTAATTGAAAAATTTAAAAAGCTGAAAATTTCATAATGTACATGTAAATACCGAGTACAAATTTTCAAAATTTTCATTTTATGAATTTACCAATTTATCAATCTATCAATGTATGAATTTATCAATGTATTAATATATTAATGTAGGAAGGTATCGATGTATCAGCGTATCAATGTATTAATGTATCAGCGTATCAATGTATCAATGTATCAGTGTATCAATGTATTAGTGTATCAATGTATTAGTGTATCAATGTATCAATATCAATGTATCAATGTCTCAATGCAACAATGTATCAATGTATCATTCGATCAATCCACTAATCTGCAAATTTACCAATTTATTAATCTGCCAATCCAGTAGTGTATCAATTTTTCCCATTTACCAATTTCTCAATTTATCAATTTACCAATTTATCAATTTACCAATTCACCAATTTACCAATATATCAATTTACCAATTTACTACATTATTAATTTACAAATTTAAAAACTTAAAAAGATAGAAATTTAGAAATGAAAAAGTTTTGTTTATGAAACTTAAAAATTTAATAATTTAGAAACATTCGCGCACAGATTCGCGATATTTGTCTAATAACATAAGAAACGTTTAATAATAAAGAAAAAAGCACCCAGATTGTCAGTTACGCACATAAGAGTAAAAAGAATTATCAAATTTTCTACGCATTTTGTTTATGATTGTTTAAAGCGTTTTTTTACCTGTGCACATCCTGAAATGGCGGCCACTTTGCTAAAATCGACACCACATACTCGCAATTTATCGAGAATCATGTCTAAGGCCTTAACCCACATCAAAGTGGGTGCCACCACCACATGTTGCTCCTCCTTTTTCTGAACGACTCCTCCGTATGTTCTAAAATCATGTGATATTTAATTGATCAAGAAACGATCACGAGAAAATTTATTAAAATAGACACCATTAAGCCAAAAGAATCATCCCCAATCCGAAGCAAAATGAACTATATCTGGTTTCGATATTTTTAATAATAATTTGTTGAAACTTGTATTTCTTACCAACCAAGATAAATATAGAGAACAATCATTTATTCGTTTATACAATGTTTTAAATATTTAATGTTATCGTCACTACATACTTTGATATAATTAATAAATTAACGTTACTTTAAAAAGACTTAAAAAATAACTTTATTAAGAACGCAATTTAAACTTAATTAGTAACATCATAACCAACAACATAATTTATGCATTAAACTGATTAAGATTCAGAGTAAGATTAAAATTAAGAGTAAGAATGTAGTAAGAGATCTTACATATGCAATTCATTATTTACATATAAATTATCATTGTAAATCAGAAAAAATATAAATGCAATTTCCACGCTTCTCGAGCAGCAAATCGATTCTCTCTTCAAGAATAAGCAACTCGTTTACTTGTAAATCGATTTGTGTTTAAATATTATATTAAAATCTATTTATACGAATCTTGACGTAATTAAAGAAAAAAAGTCGTGTTCCGTCGAATATTACAAACTAATCGTGTTAATGCAATTTCAAAAGATCAAATCTGGCGAGGAAAGTTTGAAAAAAGATGCAAAATTTAGTGGACTGAAATAAACAAGAAAAAAAAATTAATATTACATGCATAAGCGCATCGGGACATAACTATAAAACATACCTAAATTCTGGCAGATCATTGTCGAATTGTACACTGGTTTCGTGGAGAACGGCGAGATTATTATCAACGACTACCGCTTTCAACTACAACGGCCAAAAATATTTGTTAATCACTTTTTTGCCTGATATCCAAAACTGTCTTTAATTTATTAACCTACTAATCTTGTATATCTACGCGAGAAAACAAGAATGTTTCTACTGGAGATATAGTTAATTAGTTACGCTACCCTACAAAACGCGATTATAAATTTAATGCGAAATCTGAAATTCAATGCGATGTCTTCTGCTGAGTTTATCGTGCGAACGTGTAAACAACTATTTCACGATCACAAATATGCAGTTCTACATCTGTTACTTAATAGGGCAGTGGTTCTTAACCTTTGCGGAATTTTCGAGAAAAATTTTTGGAATATTAAAATTACTAATTGGAAGATCAGAGATTCTCAAATTGTAGGATGGGACGAATTATTGCTTCCTAAAGGGTACTTTAGGGGATTTCAAATTTTATATTTTGAGAAATTTAGAGATTCTGCAGTTAGGGAATTTAGGAGTTTAGGAAATTTGAGTTTGGACTCTTAACCCCTTGCACTATTTTGACGAGTCTGACTCGTGACGCACTTTTATGTCGGCCATGATCAATTTTACTCAAATTTTCAATACGCTCCGATTTGGAGTTCAAGTCCAATTATAATTTGCACAGTCAACGATTGAGTAATAAGATATTAACATAACATTTCAAGTTTTTTCGTCTGTTTTAATATTGTAGCTATAATTAGTCAGTTCTATTTGACGCACCTGACAAACAAGTCACAGTGCAAGGGGTTAAGAAAATTGCAACTTGGGAACTTTTTTCTTGGAGATATTGGAAATTCGGGGAATTTAAATTTGTGGCTTTAGGAATTTGGAAATTTAGAGATTTGAAAATTCAATAATTCAATAATTCAATAATTCAATAATTCAATAATTCAATAATTCAATAATTCAATAATTCAATAATTCAATAATTCAATAATTCAATAATTCAATAATTCAATAATTCAATAATTCAATAATTCAATAATTCAATAATTCAATAATTCAATAATTCAATAATTCAATAATTCAATAATTCAATAATTCAATAATTCAATAATTCAATAATCCAATAATTCAACAAATCAACAATTCAACAATTCAACAATTTGACAATTTGAAGATTTAGGAATTTAAAAAAAAATGGAATCTTAGGATTCTCCACATTTGAAAGTTTGGAAAATTTGGGAATTAAAAAATATTTTAATTTGAGAATTAGAAATTAGAAGCTTTGAATTTGAAAATATCAGAAATGGAGAATCTTCAAAATTTGAAAATTTTGAAAATTGAGAAAGTGAAACGTTAATGATTTCAAAGCGTGGAAAAATGTTCGCAAGTATTAGGCAATTTTAATTATCCTTTGAACCAGTGCTTTAGTGTTCCGCGTTTTTCTCTACGGAGAAATACACACATTTTATCGTAATGTTATCGTCGCGATAGATAATTGTGACCCAGTCCACGCGCGTCACACACTGCGAAACTATTATCTATCAGCAAAGATGAGTTTATGTATCACTTTAATAAGCTGTACCGTATTTATATGTCTTTCCAAATACGAAGGTAAATTACAGCAAATTTATTACTATAAGTTCTATGAATTATAAATAAATTATATTCTCTTACGTATTCCTTTCAAAACAGATTTCTTCCACCGAGTATACATTAAATTTTTTTAATTATTTCTGTTACATATGCTTGTCGAGATAAGATACAATGTTAAGAAAACATTTGAAAGCAATTTAAATTTTATTGCATAATACGAGAAAATAATTAAAACATATGCTCTAAATATCACATCGCAAAAAATATTTTATATTTAAAACAAGAGTGCACGAGTAACTGTTCTTGTTAGGAAATATATATTTAAGATAAAAGAATTGAAGATTAAAGCTTGAAATACATGATCTAATACATATTTACCTAATCTTTAAAAACAAATGAAATGAAAAAAAGCAACATCTGAATAAAATATTCGTTTTAAATAACAATTTTCGTTCGGTCAGTTTAAAATAAACGCGCTTTAAATGCGCGCATGCGCACTGAACGATATACGGCAGGGGCCAGTAAGGTAGCATCATAAAGATACAAAATAACTCTTGAAAGCAACAAATGTCAACTTTCTGTGACTTGCTACTGTACAATTACATAAATTATTTCTACGTGATACGTGAAGCATTAAAACCGGTATAAGAAAGATCACAAATAAAGATAAACGTCTTGGAGGAAAGTAAGAGCGAGAGAAATGGACCTTGTCAAGCTGTCACCCATGACTCGTGTCGACCATAGGTTTTTTTGCACGATGAGGATATGTGACGTTCGACAGAGATTACTCATTAGACGGAAACATATGAATCATAACAAATAGAAGATTACGAATTAATTTTTAAGAATTTACCTGCTGCGTGCTGAGATCTAGCCCTAAGTATGTCGCGTTCGAATCAGTGCCCATATTTCGGTAATCGTAAACTGTCACGAAACGCGACGAAATCGTGGAACGAATACAGCTTGCGGAGGCAGCAGTGGAACAGGCAGGTTCGAATAACGCGTTCGTTTCACCGTGTGACCGTACGCCACTTTGATTCACAAGAAACTAATGTATGAACGTTCTAGTCCGTACGTGGTCTACGCTCGTTCTCAGCACAAGTCGAGGAGGCATCGTTACGCGCTGTTTCGCGTTCATTACGCGACGCAACGCGACTAAACGGGAGTAATCTTATCGTTATTATTAATAATATAAGTCTGTTTCGTTGCGTAAGACAGATTAACGCTCGACGAATGTCGGTGTTCTTAACGTTACTTGTCCTTTAAGACATTCCCATGACATTTCGTGCGACTGAATGTACAGTTGACGTTCCACAATAGTGAGGTTAAGTTTCCGTCGATACTGGAGCGTGTAGAATTTCTTTACCGGCGGATCTATGGTGTAGGTGGTTCATGATAATCGTATTACCTTCGTGTACCTGTGAATTTCTCACAAGATAATTGAATGACTTATAACGATTGTTAGACTCTGAATATAAAATAAGACGCTCTAATTAATGCGGTTATGAATCTTTTTTACGCAGCATTTATTTCGGTTAGTACACGCTTGCACAAAAGTTTGTACCATATACTTTTATTATAATAAAATTACATTTTATTGATTTTAACTTGTCAAACCAATGATTATAATTTGCATTTGTGAGTAGACATTTTTAATTTAATCTTATTTAATTTTTAATTTTCAGCTTTTTAGATTTTCAAACTTGGAAATAAAAAATTTCATTTTTTTAACTTATCAAATATTTAAATATTCAATTAATACAAATTAAATATAAATAATTTTAATTTTTGTTTTAAAGTGTATTTACAATTTGATAATTTTATTCTCACATTTAAATGCAGTATGTTTGTATTATATATAGTATTATAAAATTTTGAGTGGTAGCGTACAATACAATGTATGCTTTTTCCTGTAACACATAATCAAGCTAACGTAGCTAGAATTATGAAATAAAGGAAATCTACAAGATAATAAAATGCTGAATATAGTACAGATGTATACGAAAAAACAACTAATTTCTTTTCGTTGTTTTAATTCTCGTTAATAAAACTTTCCCGAATGTGGCAATATAATGCGTAATCATGTAGTGACTGACGATATAACGTATAGTCGTACAACACATGGTGATGTAACGCGTAGCTGTACAATTTATGGTAGTATACCGCGCAGTCATATACTGCGCGGCGATATAAAGTGAGGTAAAAGATTTTCATAAATATCTTCCATAGATTTTTACAAATATTTTTCATGTTTCAGATTTATTTTTGCATTTAAAATATTTACTATTCGACGCATGTTATAAATTGCAGTGCACACTATGAATCAGCTTTATTATGCAACGTGTTTTGCAGTTGAAAATTATCATTCAAAACAACTGTATCTATTTCGATATGTGTTTTTGAACAGTCTGAAATAGAAGTAAATTTCTTTGCATTAATATGTAGAATTCGCCATACTGGTTTTTAAACCGGTTTAGTTCATGACTACACAAACTGCATAGACGCGTCTACATTCTACTGACGCGAAAAAGAAATCACCGAAACGTGATGGGACTATATGTATTTAATATTATGGAATTTTAATTAAAAGATCGCGTTAAGGTATTATATGCATATGCTAGTATTTTAATGGAAAGTAATTGAGAAGATAATTATAAATCTTTAATTACTTCTTGCATACCAATGAAACCAATTTATTTATTTTCTTATGAAATATAAGACGGGAAGTAAATAATATAACTTTTTAAATCTATAGGTAATTATATAATATACAATATATACAAAATGGATAAAATGAATTAAGAAGACAAAATTGATAAAATAGACATGGTGTACGGAATGAACAAAATGGACAAAATGGACAAAATAAACAAAATGGACATAATGGACAATAGAAAATAGATAAAATGGACAAAGTAGAAAAAATGAAAATGGACAAAGTAGGCAAAATTAACATAATGGACATAATGGACAAAACGGACAAAATGAACAAAATTGACAAAGTGGACAGAATACATAGAATGTATAAAATATGATAATTGATGAATTTAAAAACTGAGTACCTAAAAATTTAGATATTTGACAATTTGAAAATTTGAAAGTATATCACATGATTTTGTAATATCACAATCTGTAAATTTCTGCATTTGCAGACATTCATTGAAAATTTGATTCCCAAAACCTAAAGCAATTAAGAAACTATTTCTGTATGTCTGCCTACATCGGTCCCGAATGCAAACCACAACAGTTAACGAATACGCAAATAAATCTCAGCATCGACTAACTTAAAAATCTCTCTTCTCCCTGCGTTTACAGTTTCTCCTCTTTCTCACACTTTCATTCCTCCTTCTCGATACACTACCATCACATAGTTGTTGCTACTACTGATTGCACCGTGATGCAGCAGACTACCACCCAGTATCGGACATCGTTACACGCTCGCCCACGGCTGCTCGTTTTCATCTTTAGGAAAAAACAACGCCACGCATTACAGGAACGATACTTGCCGCAAATTATTATGGTTTTGAGGTAGTTCTTGATAATTGTTTTTCGGGTACAGTTTATGCTCGGACCATATAATGGCTCGGGTTCCGAGGAGCATTTTATTTTTACGCCACCCTCGGTCTCCATAGCTCCCCGTTGAATTCTTGAAACCAACCAACGAACATAACTGAGCTATGATTCATGTTCGCATGACGGATAGGTTTTAATCCTTTCTAGACGAAATTTCAGCGAACTTAATCTCAGCATTGATTGTTTATCGATAAACGTCGATAATACCGAACTGTTATCGTTAATATATCAATAAGGATACGAACAAAGGTGGTTGATATAGTAACAAGAATCAAATTGTTAAATTAGAGAATTTGTCAATTATTATATTAGCAGATTCTGAAACAGCGAAATATATAAATGGACAAAAATATAGAAACAGACAAATTTTTATATTTTTCATATTTTTTCTCAAACTCCATTTTCAAAGTTCTGAATGTCTAAGCTTTTAATTTCAAATCCCAGATTTACTTTCCACATTCTCAAATCCCCTAAACTTTTAAATTCCGAAATTCGTAAATTCTTGATTCAGCCATTTCCTAATGTTCATATTTCTGAACATCTAAATCTTTAAATTCAAAAATTTCCGAATTCAAATTTTGTAAATATCTAAGTATAAAAATGTATCGTCATAAAAAGTTGTGAATTTACTAGCCATCATTTTCCCTGTTAAATTCTACCACGCTAGCGAGTGTGCAAACACGTAACGACGTACGAAGAGAGCAAGAAATAAGAGGGATGAGTCGAGGGTGCCAGGGGGTCTGGCCCAAGCCTGTTTGTCGGTCCCGTTGCCCTATAATCGTGATACACAGATAATGGTTTGGGTTAAGGGACGCCAGGATGGACCGAGACGGTTTGCGGCGTCGAGGGGAACTCGAGGAAGGAGATTCGAGGAGAGGACGCATAGGAGCCGCCAGCAATGGCGTCGAGACAGGGCAGTTTCGGACGCCCGATGCCTTCTTCGACTGGTCGACACACAACCAATCGAGCGAAACTTTCGCTGGCTCGACTCGCTCCTCGTTTGGCAAAGCTTTTCTTTCGATCTTTCTATCTACGGGGACACACGATGATTTCTGATCCTGCGACACGAACCTGAAATGTAATTATCGAGAAAGCCCATTGGAGAACGTTCCGCTTACGCTGTAACTCGGCTATTGTAAAATGTGAAAGTATTATGCTGTCTGATTCCAATTCAATCTCGCGATATTCGAAGGGGATTTATTTTTATCGAGCTACAAATTAACCCCCTTATGAGACGGGATATTTTCTCCTTCCGTTGCACGATATTAGGTCATTGATCAAGGGACTGTGTAAGGAGAGCTGTGTTGTAACGTCCAAGTTTATATTCAGTAGAGTCGTATAAAGTTCGTTCAAACTTTGGCGTGTCTTACGGATTCGCTTGACACGGAATTCCGGACGTTGCTGTTTCTTTTTGGCCTGCGGAAAGAGGTTAATCTTGCAGATTGCAAGAATTTTTGAAAGTAGAACGAGTAGATAAGTCGTAGGTTAATTGCGAGATTCACGCTTGCACTTTGTACAAGTCATAATGAGGTGTGCGAGATATCAGATTTGACATTTTTATAATCAAAGAACTTTGATTGCTAACAGAACATAGACTTTACAGATTATATATTTTCTTTGGAACATTTAAAAGTTTATTTTATAAATTGAAAATCTTCAAATTTGCAAAAACAGTGATTTCTAAATTTAAAAGTTCATAGATTTTTGTAATCACAAATTATCGAATTTGCAAACTTTTAAAGCTACAAATTTTCAAAACTAATTTAAAAATATTCATACTTATGAAATTATAAATTTCTAAATATTTGCATAATTCCCTAAATTTCTAAATTTCACAATTTCAAACTGAAAATTTTCGAATTCCTGCATCCCAATTCAAATTCAAACCCCAAATATCCAACTTTTCAGATCTTCAAGATCCCAAGTGTTCAATTTCTAAATCGCCCCAAATTTTTAACGAAGATCTTGCCAGAGGCCATCTCGTGGCGCGTGTTTCTTGACAGTGAGTTGAATGCGTGTTTAACGCGCAAAGAAGCAGACACGGTGGCACAGTGGAAGATCCCGTTATTTTCCCGATTGGCAAACAAGGGATGGTGGTGGAAATTTTTTGGGAGCGTACAGTTTCATTATCTAAACACATCGTGTCGTGGAATACATGGATATATCGATAGGGCGGTAGGGAAAAAACGAGGGGGATGCGGCAGAAGGGTGGTGCAGAAGCGGCGGATGGCGTTGGCGACAGCCGGCAGAGCCACGTCGTCGCCGTCGAACGGACGACGACGAAACGACGGGGCCGTTCTTTCGTGCAGACGGCCGAAACGTGGAGTGAGACGAGGAAAGGGAGAAAAGAGACAGCCGGGCGCCGATTCCAGCGACCGGCCGGCGCTAACCTCGACGCCAACCGTGGAGCGTCGCCGACACCGTCGCCGCCACTGGTCGACCCACGACACGACGAAGACGACGACGACGACGTCGACGACGACCACGACGTCGACCAATGCAAGAATACTTCTGTTGGCATCGTGGCATCGTCACGACGGGGGTGGGACGTTGCTCATCGCTCGCCAAACAGGGGACGCCTTATCCTCTACTCATACCCCTTGTACATCGACTCGTGTTTGCTTCGATATTGTCAGCTGAATTTCTCCATCCATGATCTCTAGAGGGGACCGAGAGACGTTCGTGTTTCTCTTTTGGTTCTTACTTATCCTAATGAAAGGTCATTAGTGGATTTATTTCGAGTTCTGAACTGTTGCAGATATATGTATGATTTTGTAATACGTGAACATGTAATACGTATGTGAATATGTAACATATGTTACTAATGTAGTTGTATGACTTTGTAATATGCATGAATATGTGACATGCATATGTTACGAATATACTTGTATGAACTTCTAAAATATATGAATATGTAAGACACATATGTTACTGATATAGTTATATGATTTTGTAATATGTATGAATATGCGATATGCATATGTTACGCATATAGTTGTATGATTTTGTAATATATATGAATATGTGACATGCATATGTTACGAATATACTTGTATGAACTTCTAAAATATATGAATATGTAACACACACATGTTACTGATATAGGTATATCTTTTTGTAATATGTAACACACATATGTTACTAATATACTCGTATGAGCCTGTAATATGTACGAATATGTAATATATGTATATGTGACACTGATTTAATGTACATATATGCTGACATAATCGAAACATTATCGATATTTTTATATGTACTGTTCAGAAATCGTTAAGGAAAATGGAAGCAATGAAGCTTATATGTGGCAACAAATCTTCAAACCTTCCTCTCAAAATTTTAAATATAATAAGTCTGGAAAAGTAAAAACTAGATCCTGCTATAAGTATATTTTAAAAAATAGAAAAAAAATATAACAAAATTTAAAAATAAATTGTAAATAAAATTTTGTATCGATAGTTTTCTATCATATTAAAATTGCAAATATCAAAACAATTTTGTATTCGTTTTTGCGAGGCTATGATACTATTACCAAGGGTATGATATTTTGATATCGATGTTTTCCTGTTTAGGAATAATTACGAATCTCGATTTATTTCCTGAGGTGCCGGTATGTCTTTATAGTTGATTCCTCCCCAGGTTAGCTAACGGATGATCGTAAAACGTTTGTTCCGGAGAATGACATTTGGTTTTATCGTTCTTACAGAATTCATGTAATATCGATCAAGCTGTAAGAAATGTTTTCGAAAGATGTTTACCCCGGAAAGTTTTTCCCGAAGGACCCTACATCGCAAGATAATCGTAAATAGATCGTTGCTTCGAGGTACTGGGTGGATGTCTCGACAGGTGAAAAATCGTTTCTTTTTATGAAACAGGGTTTGTTAGTTTTGGTATCTAAACCACGATTCCCTAAATAACGATTAAATATTTTAATGCGAGGTTTATGTATATTCGTGCATGTATTTGTTCCACAAGGTCTCTTTGCATGAATGACATTTGCATAAATGGAATCTGCAAATTTTAAAGCAGTCAGAATATGAGAAAATTTGTATAAATTCATTTCACTTATTTGAGATTGATGTATTTATCATAGAATATATTTATTACATTTATTTTGTAGGAAAACAATTATAGGAGGTACAATAATATAAGATATATTTGAAGTAGTATATCATTTCTTTTAATGTGGTTTAAATAAAAAATTTTCAAACTTAGAAATTTGCTAATTACCAAATTGTCAAATGCATAAATTCTTATATTTCTGGAAACTTATTTTTAAATTTTTTAAGGTTTTGTTATGCATATTTTCAATAGGACTTTCCATGTTTTCAATTCTCTGTACTGTAAAATTTCGAAATTTACTAATTTCTATATTTCTTAATTCCCTAATTCGTAAATATCGAAATTACCAAATATTTGAATATTTCAATACCCTGAATATTCCAAGTATTCCAAGTATATCAAATACTCCAAATGCTCCAAACATTCCAAATACTCCAAATAACACATATACACTAAATATTTCTAATACTTCAAATATTCCAAGTATCCTAAATCCTCCAAATATTCCAAGTTCCTGAATTCCTATATTTCTACATACATATACTTCCAAATATCCACATGCCCAAATGTCAAGTCCAACTTCAAAATATCAAAACTCTTAAATCCTAAAAATTCCAAAAATCCACCAAAACTGTTAACCCTTCAAATTCCTAAGAGCCATGTGTTCATACCCGATGCATCGACACAATTAGTAACGAATAAGCAAGTTGGCCTACCCCGTTCAAGAGCCATAGTTACCGTAAAAGTAAAATTATGTAAATTACTTAAACGTGGTCCAAGTATTAATGAACATGCTCCCCTGAAATTTCAAGTAGTTTGACTCCGGCCAAACGGTGATTCGAACGATCGAGTTTCCAGCGGTTCCAGGTCTATAATTCATTTTTTCGGTGGCTAGAGACGGCGCCTGTGTGTATAGAGATGCTCCCGACTCTCGGTCCCCATGTTTTAACCCATGCCAGCGCCTATCCCCGCGTATCCACGAAAAATAGGAGCGACCATTGGGGCGGAAGATGACTACGACGGCTCCAGCGTGGGGCGCCAAGTGTTTTGATGCTTGTTATGCGAAGGGGAGCTTGATAAACAACGAGTTGGAGAACGAAGCCGGACCTAGATCGTCACCATCACCTTCCACCCACACTTCAAACCAACATCCGACTGACTGGCTACGATTGTGTCATTACAACAGAATTGATATCACGATGTTATAACGTTTCTTCTTCGTTTGTCCCTGTGCCGGAGAAAAACTCGTAAATCGAAATCGCTAACGTTTCTTGATTGCTCGGCAACAAATTGAAATCGGGGGTAATTCCTGCCAACGTAATGATCCGAGAAATCAGTGTCGAGTGTTTCGACTCGAGTGGAATTTTTTTTCAATGACGACGTAAGAAAAATTAGAGAGACGAGTGTATGTTACATATATTCTTTGTGGATGAAATAATGTGGATGACAGGGAGAAGCCAAGTGTAAACTCAGGTTATCTAAGAAAATTAGAACAAGTATAGGATCGAGAAATATGAAGGTATAAGAAAAATTAAGGATTTTGAGTGATGTAGGAGTTTTGGAATTATACGGAATTTGGAGATATAGGAATTTAGGCTTATAGCCTATTAGGATATTTGGGATATAAGAATTTGGGAGTGCAAGGATTTGGGAATGTAAAGATTTGAGGATGTCCTGATATCTCTGCATTCCAGAAGCCCCTACATCTCCAAATCTTTATAATTTTAAATGATTATGTCCCCAAATACTTTTATTTCAAATTCTCTGCATTCCCAACTCCCTATATTGCCAAATACCTGTATCCCCTAATTTCTATATCCCCAAATCTCCAAATCCCCAAATCTCTATATCCCAAAATCCCAAAATCCCCAAATCACAAAATCCCTAACTCCCCAAATCCTCAAATCACAAAATCCCCAAATTGCAAAATCCCAAAATTCCAAAAGGCCCAAATCTTAAAATCCTCAAATCACAAAATCCCCAAATTGCAAAATTCTCAAATCACAAAATCCCTAAATCCCTAAATCCTTAAATCACAAAATCCCCAAATCCCCAAATCACAAAATCCCCAAATTGCAAAATCCCCAAATCATAAAATCCCTAACTCCCCAAATCCCCAAATCATAAATTCCCCAAATCCCAAAATCCCCAAATTCCAAAAGGCCCAAATCTCAAAATCCTGAAATCACAAAATCCCCAAATTGCAAAATCCCCAAATCACAAAATCCCCAAATCCCCAAATCACAAAATCCCCAAATCCCCAAAATTAAATCTAGAAACCTAGAAATCGAGTTTAAAAATTTTGAAATCCAAAAAATTCAGAAAAATGAAGAGATTCGAATGCTTGACCAAATGATTTAAAAAAATTCTGTATTTACCAACAATATCGTAGATAGGTTATTAATTTGAATATTGAGTCAGCAAGTGAACCAGTCCATTTCATAATTAAAATTTCATGGAACACGGAATATTTCCGAGTATGTAGTTTGTTTATTTATAGAGCTGTTTCGGCGCGAATACATTTCCTCCCCATTGACAGTAATTAATGTTGAGAAACATACATTTCCGAGTAAACCACGTTGAGAATCATTCGAATTTCATGCAATTTATGATGTTACATTCCAATGCTACGGAATTAGACGCATTAATGATCCTTCCCATACCATTTCACCCCATCGCTATCATTATCTGCGTTCCGTTCTTGCGAGCCGGCCCAAAAAAACGACATTTAAATGCATCTGCACGACAGAAATAGGGTTTGACTTTTAACATAACATGCAAACATACTCTTACTATTTAGCTACATAGTTAACGCGTACGGAGAGGCAAATACTCAATAAATAACTAACAGAATAAATTACTTAGATGTACGCAATGTATAACTGTATCCATTAAACTTATTAGTTGATTGATCAGGTGCTAAACGAATAATCTGAAAAAATGAGTAACTATTATATTTAAATCAAATTCAAGTAATCATTATTTTATAATGACAAAATTTAATATTTTTTTTGACTTTCATTTTTATTGAAATAAGTTTTAGGTATTTAAAAATTACTATGTCTTAGTGTCCTAATATAAATATATTTGTAGAGCTATTTATCCCTGGATTCCTAGATTGACAGATCTTTATATTTTTATATTCGTAGATCTTTAAATATTAATATTCAAATCTCTCTGGTCTCTAGATTTCAATATTCAAATTTCCCTAGATTCCTGGATCTCAATATTCAAATCTCTCTAGATCCCTAGCTCTCAATATTCCAATTTCCCTAGATCCCAAGATCTCAATATTCAAATCTCTCTAGATCCCCAAATCCCAATATTTCAATCTCCTTAGATTCCACAATCCCAATATTCCAATCTCCCTAAATTCTCAGTTCGCAATAGCCTAACTTCCAATATTCGTAAATCCTTAAATTTCTAAATTACTAAATGTCAATGTATCTCTCCGTCTCCATTGTAATCTCTACATATGCAATTCTCTATATTCTCAAATACCCATATCTGTTTATTGCTATACTATAATATAATAATAAATAATTTTATTAAATACTTGACAAGATATATACCAAATTTAATTCAGTATATACGAGTTTGAAAATAATGTTATGAGATGAACTTTAAGACTTCTGATGGATTCAACATGGCCGCTCAAACCGTTAACATCTTCTGTTTGCAGAATTCTTGATTTATGCGTGAGTAAGACCAACTTTAGATTTCAATCGGAAACTTTATACCAAACTTGTTTACGTAACACAATGTCACTAGATTCGCTGCGCGACTCCAGATTTCCGTTGCAGTCGACGAATATTCATCAATCAAATACCACGAACAGTTTAAACGTAGAAGTTCGCGGTGTTTACCGGAATGATGGCTGTCGATTTTGTCGTACTTCATGGTACAAAAGAGGGAAGAACCCAGATTCTCCACAGGGTAGCAGACTGGCAAGTATGGGGGTGGGATTCTAGCACAAATGACATTGTTTATCTCCAGTTTCGAGCAAGAAAAGTCTCCGTATACGGTTAGTCGTTCGACTTCACTCGGTCAAGCACCTTCGTGTGTACGATTGCCAGCGTGCTCTTCTCGTTGGTCATGCGTGCACGCAGGGACGGTTCTATCGATAGTATTACCTAGCCATCGAGTTACAACCACCATCAATTTTCAGCATTTTTCATTTCAGCATTTGACGTTTTAAAAAATATGGAATTTGAGAATTTAAGTTGTTGGAAAATTGCAAGTTTAATATTTAAGAGTTTATTATTTAAAAATTTGGAAGCTTAAAAATTAGAATTTTAGCTATTTTTGTAATTTAAAAACTACAGAATTTGTAAATTTGTTAATTTTAAAAACATTGAGAACTTGAGTAGTTAGTAACTTGAAAACCAATTGACAAAATTTACACAGAATTTAAAAATACAAAAAGTTAGTGTCTTTAAGGTCTTGCTACTAGAAAAAAAATAAAAAACCTTCGAAATTGGTGAACTAAAAAATTCAAATATTTGACACTGTGAAACTTTGAAAGTTCCGAGAAGTTTACAAATTAACGTAAAATAAAATACATTAGTTATGTAACACAAATAACATGATGCCCCTTACAGTGCTCTCGTCGAATGCTAGAAGTCCTAAGAGTGTACAACACATTGCACATGGCAGCGAAATACCTAGAGCCACACCTGAATGCACATATATCACAACCCTCCCGTTCTCTCTGTCACCAGTTACCCTGTGGAGTACGAGACTCGGTGGACACACAAACGAGCCAAGAGGGTAGCACACGTACATGTACACATACGTGTTCGCGAAATGGCGTCAAGATCCGCGTCGCCACGTTACTGGCGCGCCGTTGCTCTGTCGCCGTGAATTCGCGCCGGACGAGGCCGCCCTTAGGCAACAGACATCCACAGGGGTGAGCAGACAGGCTCCAGTCGTCCTCTCTACACTATGCTACATATTGCGCGGTCGTCGGGCTTGTGGCCAGTCGACGTTCGACGATCGACGCAGTCGGTCTTTCATTGTTTATTCCAATTCGTCTTCCTATGGTGACCGATCGTAGACAAACTTTCACGAGGTGAATCCGTGAAACGGTCTATCGAAGTTGCGATTACGCCACGTTTTGTTTCTTCCGTTTGAATTTCCCGCGCTACGCAAAAACGCGGTGCCGTTCGAAATACCGGTGCGTGTATTACACATCCTTTCGAATAAATTTTACTAATATGATCGCGACTGTTTGTGGAACGATTATGATACTTAACGGATGATCTTCGATGTAATTTATGGACGGCTTCCAAAATCTGGACACTCATTGTCACTTAGGTACTTTTTAAATCGGAGTTATTTGAAAGTGGCGATTGCACTCTTATTGCCAAATTACTGGATTTTAAACTAGATTTGATTAGGTTTTGGAAGATAAATGAACTCAAGTTCTGAGGATTTTGATTCTATTATTCGTTGTATGTTATTTGAATTAGGGTTTGCGTTTAACACTTTACGGATCAGATTATCACATAATCGTCTATTTGTAATATTTCTAACTTGTTAATAACATTATAATATTTGTAGTTTGTTAATAATTGAAACATTGTTGGGTTTAATATATATTTTCGACAGACATTAAGTTATATACATTTTTAAGATATACATATATCAGTTATAAATTTCTAATCTACTAAATTGATACTAAACTAATTTAAATTGGTACTGAACTAATTTTGAAGTATTTTTAGTACACAGTATATATATTTAGTTCCTGTTTATATTTAAATAATTTCACACTGTGTAAGAACTGAACCGTTATCACATATTAGTTCGTTACAACCCTTGTTTGATCAATAGGAAGTGCGAAATATCTCGTCAACTGTTTCAACTGACACGATACGAGACGTGAGATATCTCGTCATCCGTCCGTAATGTGTTAAATAATATTTCACAGAATATAACTGTTCGTGAATTAAGTGAAGCTTGATTAATTGTGTAAACGATGGAGTATGCATACATTCGAAAGTAACGGACTAAGCTCGAAAATGTGGCGTATAAAGTTCCTCTGATCATTGGAGAATTGATGCGA
The DNA here is from genome assembly GCA_963576845.1 of Megachile leachella. Lineage (NCBI taxonomy): Eukaryota > Metazoa > Arthropoda > Insecta > Hymenoptera > Megachilidae > Megachile > Megachile leachella. The sequence continues at coordinate 6,543,512 of OY756255.1, read as the reverse complement.
ACATTTGCGATTTGATATCGAACCGCATCGTATTTCACAATTGGTGCAATGAACTTTAGATTACGGAAGTCGCAACTATAAATTCTACTTTGAACCGTGACACGGCGCATGCGCGGTGGTTGACCAATAGCGGAAGCCCGGCGTTGCAACAGGTAAGAAATGATGCGAGTTCAGTGATATTGCACGTGTAGGACCACGTGGTTCGAAAAGAACACACTGCGCGTCGTATTTTAAAAATATATTTATTTATTTTAATACAAGATTAATACAATTAATTTAATACGAATCGTAGCACTCAATAATTAATATTCACTCGCATGTCTCATTTTATACATTGAAATTGATCTCAAATGCAAAATATTAAATTGTTAAAGAAAGAATTTGCAAGATAATAATTTGCAATTATCTATACAAACTTCATTCTCATAATTTCTTCGAAAAACTTATTCTAAGTAAAATTGTATCAATTTTACGATTATTTTTTCTCAGCTATCACATTTCCTTCCTGAGCAGAATTTCGTTATAATTCTAAGAAATCAACGAAATTAACAACGTTTTATCACGGAACAATAAAACTCCGATCAGCAAAGAATAACGATGATCGGAAATAATAATCCTGGATGAAACAAAGTTAGTATTCGTCTCCTCCCAGCAAAAATTACGCTATTTACGCTTTGCATTATTTATATCTGTGATCTCTGCGTGAACGTACGTTGATACGCATCGGAACCTCCGACATTATCGTGACAGTAACATTGACATTGCGCTACGTTCATCTTGTGCATACAAGGCGCATTCTGATAAATGACGTTGAAGGAAAGCGATGCACTGTATGTGATCCGATCGCCATAAAGAATAGAGAACATGGCATACGTTTTCATGAGCCATCGAACCGATGATAGGTATCAAACACAGTTATGTAATCTACTAGGTGTTTTAAAATTAAACCAACAAAATTCGGTGATATTCTATAAATAAAAGTAATATTTTTTTTATAGAAACATTTTGTGTATAACATAGAATTGTTTCATTAGAATCGTTTCATCATTCTGGAGAGGTTCATTCAAAATGGCGTCCAAGTTTAAAAATGGCGAACGCTGTTTTAAAAGAAAGTTAGATACGGTGATTAGGTTTATAATTTTTGAATTTTATTTTGTAGTTCAGTTAATGTAATGTTGATGGTATTGATTCGAGTACATAGTTCTTTAGATTTCTACAGCTATAGAAATCTAGCTTTAAACCTCTATAATATATTTTTAAGTTCCTGTATTCCCAGATCTCCAAATTTCTCGATCTCGATATTTTACATACTAATATTTCGTGGTATTTCATGTTCTTGTACCTCTACATTTTGATATTGCTATATTCTGACATATCTATGCTGTGATAATCCTATGTCCCTATACTTCTTTGTTCCGACATCCCTACATGCTAATATCGCTATATTATGACATACCTATATTGTGATATTCCTATCTGCCTATACTCCTATGTTCCGATATCTTTACATTTTAATATCACTACATCCTGATATTCCAATATCCTTGTACCCCAATATTCCTATCTCCCGATGCTATGCAATGATATCTCCTTATTTTAATATCCTCATACCCCGATATCCCTCATGTCCTTTACACCCATCCCATACCCTCACATTCCCAATTCAAAATAACCGAAATACCACCACAAAATTAAATCCACTTCTAAGTAAAATTAATACAATTAATGTCATTCCAATACAAAAAGAAATTCTTGATCATTTCAATATCGTACCCGTTCCAGTAATCTTGTACCACAGTTCCATTCATGAAAATGTAACAGAATTTGCGGTACTATAAACGGGATCGACTGTAAATAGGACGTACTGCAATATAAATCAACCGCGTTACGATTATAGCGTGTGTCATTATACACGACTATTTTTACTGCGGCGTATAACGTGTGAAGAATCGTCAAGGCGCGTTTATGTTGAGAAACGTTTACGTTGTGCATTCTTGGGAAAATTTTGTGTGTGCTAACAAATGTGCCTTTATGTAAGCGTGAACGTGCACGATGCATATGAATGCACGCAAAATTTTTGTCACATTCAACGCACGCGATTCATTCGTTGTCGGTTTTTTAAAGACATCAAAGAGTTTGGCGCCGCGGTATAACTGTTTACGATTTTAATGAATATTCGATTGAAATTCGTGGGTATCAATATTTTATTGAGAAAGTTTGATAAGATAATTTATTTAATTGAGAAAGATGAGGTTGTTTACTTTATTAAAAAAGCTAATTTCCTTAATTAATAAAGTTAGATAAATTAATTTATTTAATTAAGAATGCTAAATGAGTTAATTTAATCAATTATTTAATTAAATAAATTTAATGAATTTAAGATGAAAATTTATATACTGAATTCTGTGTTAATCACATAGCATATGTTCATAATAACATAAACATCACTTCACAATAAAAAAAAATTTTTAATAAAATACAACGAAGATTTATGATAGAAATTTATATTTTTTAATACAGAAATTAGCTGTAAGTTAATTTGTTAAATTTGCCACTGTATTTGCGCCCCCATCACTTTTGTTAAATTATTAATTATAACAAATATTATTTGATAGTACTATTTGGAACTGTGTAACTCAATAGTTATTTAATTTTACTCTAATGAAATTTAACGCAGTTATAAATTAGTTTAGTTAAATACAATTTGACTATGCTGAAAAGTTGCTAATAATTAAAAGTATTTAATGATTTGAATTAAATAATACTGTAATATTTAAATAATACTAATCAGATATTATCGAATCTGATCAAATATTAATAAAATATGAAATATGTCAAGAGAATGAGACTATTATATTCTAGAAAGAAATCGCTCTATGGGATTGCCACTATTAAAATTGACGGCAAAGATAATTTCAGCGATATAGAAACTTCACGTGATGCATAAGAAAGTACTTATGCATATAAAGAGAGTGTCATCGTTTGCAAAAGATCACTGTTAAAATCAGAGCCTTAAATAATTCCAACGGCATCGGAACTTCAAATGCAGCCGACGGGGCCTTTCAAATATTAAATTCCCCGTGTCGATGTGCACGATTTCGTATGCATGCACCTCGGTCATACGTGCTCTCCACGGCATCTCGCCTCCCGTCAACTACCCAGTATGCATGAATAAAGATGGTGCAGGTTTTGCTAGCAACATCATACACTTGTCTGAGAAGCGACGGCTACACGTAAGAAGAGAGGAATATAGCGATGGGAATGAAACGCGCACGTTCAAACAATTATGGTAATAAAATATATTCGTTTTTAATTGTGATCAAAATTTGTAAATTTATATGGGTAAAAATAGTTGATATATTTGTATACTTTGTTGTGGTTGCGTAGGTAAAAGTTTCATATAATTTTCAGGTTTATAATTATTGGACTTAAGTTTGAAGTTGTGAAATTTCTTAGATATGAAGTTTACGAGTTTCTTAATTGTTAAATGATTAATTTGTTATTCTTAAATTTAAACAAGTTTTGAAGTACATAGTACCAAAGAACTTGAGAGTTCATAATTTCTGAAATTCTGAATGTTTATGCATTCTAGTGCATTTTTGAATTTTTGAAGTTCTAAATTTCTAGATTCCTGAATTTCAAAATTTTCAAATTTTCAAGTTTTCAAATACACACTTTTTCACATTCTCAAATTATCAAATAGCCAAATATTCAATTCCTCAAGTTGCTCAAAGTCCTACAAATCCCAAATCTCCAATTTTTTAAATTCTAAATTTTCAAACATATTATAAATGCTTGTATTTCCAAATTTTCAAAGTCACAACTTCTTGAATTACCAAATTGCAAAATTCTCAAAATCCTAACTTTCAAATTATTAAGTTATCAAATGTCTTATTTTACAAATTCCCAAAATTTCTATGGTCCTAAATCTCCATCTACAACATCAAATACTCAAACTTCTGATTCTGCAGATTCTTAACCCTTTCGCGACGGTTGCCGTATATATACGGCAGTCACTTGATGCATCACAGCGGCTGACGCCGTATATATACGGCAGCCACTTTTTGGTCCACAGAGGCTGACGCCGTATATATACGGCAGCCACTTTTTCGTCCACAGAGGCTGACGCCGTATATATTAAAAACCATAATTATATTATTATTTTATTTCAATAGCGAATTCAAAATATAGCTATAAATACATTGTTAGCGAAGTATGGTTCACTGCTACTTTGTTGTCGTTCGCTTTCGTGACAAAGTATGGTCAGTCGCGCCGTCGCGAAACGTGGCGAAGTATAGTCAGTCACTCTGTTGCGAAGAGTGGCACAGGCGCGCCGTCGCGAAAGGGTTAAATTTCTAAATTCACAACTTCCTAAACTAGTAAGTTATGAAATTCTTTAATTTCCAAATTTGCAATTTTCTAAATTTGATAATTTCAAATTACCAAATGCCTTATTCCAAAAATGTTCACATTCTCCAAGTCCCAAACATTCAAATTCCAAACTTTCTTAACACTCCACAATTTGTTTCCATAATTACCGAACATTCAAAAAGTCGGCAAGTCCAAATTGCTTCCTTAACCTCACTCAAACAATTACTTCAACATCTTATCAGAACCAATTACATTCTACAGCACCAGCGAAATTCTCAGTAAACCATAATAACTCTACTATTAAAATCCTTAGCCGTTTCTCCCCTTTGCTTAATCATTCATAACGAGTAGTTGCTATAACCACCGTTGACGTGACTCTAAACTCCACATAAAAAGAGTCTATCCTACAGATTATAAGTCATTATAAGTCTTTCACCTCGTTATACAAAACAAAAGTTCTTTCCTATGTTTATTTAAAACTCTTTCATGTGTCTTATAAGTTTCAAAACTATTCAGTTCCTTCTACTTTACTTTATTGATTCCTTTTTATAAAAAGAAGAGGACGTGTGACACTTCCATCCCTGTTTAGTTTCTGGTTTTGTTTTTCTCGAGCACTGCTTATACCCATCGCTAGCGGAGGCCAGTGGTACGCGTTATGACCAAAGAGAAATGATGGGCGAAGAAGAGGGAGAGAGAGAGTGAGAGAGAGAGGAGAGCAAGAAAGAGAGAGGGTAAGGAGGGTGCAGGAGTTATATAGGGGAAGGGGAGAGGAACGGGACGGACAGGCGCCTACAGCGTGGATCCGAGTGGCGCCACCGCTAACGTAAGCGTCAGCGTTAGCGCCGGTCGCGCGTCCGGACCGGCCGATATTATCCAGGAAGTTACGAGCCGCACCTGTCCCATCATACCTCTCCCACCCATCGGGACACGTCGTCCTCGTCGCTGCTTTTACACAGTGCCGTCGCAACGTGCTCCTCCGCGACGCGACACGCCGCCACATTGCATTTACCAATTTCTCCATTTTGGGACTTGCGGATGTCACGGTTTTCGGACATGAGAATATTGCGATTTTCGGACTTGATGTTACGAGTGTAGGACTTAAGAACATTAGGATTTTGGGACTGGAGAATAGTACATTTTTGGAATTTTGAGATATTGGGATTTTGAGCCTTGAGAGAATTATTATTTTGGGATTTGAAAATATTGTGATTTTGGGACTGAAGAATATTATGATTGTTGGGACTTGACAATATTAGGACTTTAGAAGTGGAGAATGCTAGGATTTTGGAATTTGAAAATATTACTTATTTGGTAGTTTTAGATATTATGATTTTGGGACTGAACAATATTAAGGTTTTGGAATTTGAAATATTATGATTTCGGGACTGAAGAATATTACAATTATTAAAACTTGATAATAATATGTTTGTTGGAACGTGAGAATATTAGAATCTTGGAACTGAAGAATACTAACATTTTATGATTTAAGGTTATTAAAATTTTGGGACTTAAAACGTTATGATTTTGAGATTTCAAGTATTATAATTTTCGGACTTGAAAATATTAAATTTTGTGTTTTGAAGAGTTTGCGACGTTGGAACTGTAGAACGATCAGCTTTTGCAACTTTGGTTCTCCCAAATTTTATTGTAATTTTAGAAGTTTCGAATTGAAGAGTTCTAGGATATTTTAATATTGATAGATCTGCGAGGAAAGAGACTTCTTCTTTGAGACTTCAGGATTTTTAAGCTATTTTGCATTCAAATTTTCAGATTGCTTAGTTCTTCCACTTAGAGACTTATACATTTATGGAAACTTGGAAATTTTAGAACTTCAGAATTTTGAATTTTCAAATTTTTATATTTTGAAACTTCTTGAGTTTTATAACTTTGGAACCCAAAATATTAACAACTTGAAATTTTGCACCTCTTAAATTTTGTTACATTAGTACTTAGTGACGTCAGAATTTTTAAATTCTAATTGTCGAGGGCGAATGATCATAGCAGTCGAGGCCCATATAAAATCAGCCAATCAATCAATCAATCTAATTATCGAATTTCTAATTTTTGGATGTTTTATATTTAAAATTTAACTATCAGGATTTGTTAAATGCGATAAAGAAATTTTAACTTTGCTATTATAAAATTAAAAGATGTAATATCCGAAATTTAAAACTGTTTATAACTACGAAGTTTATAACTACGAGAGTGGAGTTTTTGTCTTCACGTGCAGTACTGTGGGATCGCAGGTGCTCAACATCACTGCAACCCGCAGTAATAAAGTTTTAACTTCGCAATTTCAAAACTAAAATACATGATATTGGAAGCCTGAAATCGTCGAAGTTTACAGCTTTAAGTATTTGTTTTTTTTTGTCTTTACATGCAGTACTGTGCGATCGCAGGTGCTCGAAATCACTACGACCCGCAGTAATCAAGTTTTAACTTCGCAATTTCAAAACTAAAATACATAATATTGGAAGCCTGAAATCATCGAAGTTTACAGCTTTAAGTATTTATGTTTTTTTTGTCTTTACATGCAATAACTATGCGATCGCAGGTGCTCGACATCACTACGACCCGCAGTAATCAAGTTTTAACTTCGCAATTTCAAAAATTAATTCCTTCCCGTGTTTTCACTCGTGGCGCACTTACAGCTAAAATATCACAAACCTGACTCAAACTTTGAACATTCCTCAACTTGAAATTTATGTCCAACTATAAGTTACATTATCCAGGATCCCTGAATATAAAATACTCACAAAATTTTAATTTTCTTTGTTCGTTTTCATGTTATAGTCCTGAATAGTTAGTCTTGACTGACACATCTGTTAAATAAAAGGTACGGGAAGGGGTTAAAGGGGGCAGTACCTTTAGAATCTTAAAAAATTACAAAATTTTTGTTTCTATAAAATGTTAGTGTAACATCTTACAAATATTGTCTCAAAATTTTAAAGTGAAATACGATGCCCTTTTGAAGTTATGGCCGATTAGAAACGCGTCTTTCTCAAAACTACATTCTTAAAATTGGTGTGGCTGATAACTCAAAAACTAGTTCATCAATCGCGCTCAAATTTTTTGCACATATTCATGACATACTATCTAACATATGAACCTAAATGTACGAAATAAATTGAACATTAAAGTCCTTTTTTATTGCAAAAATTTTCAATAAAATTCAAAGTTTTTCTTTAAAAGCCATTTCTTCAATTTTACATATTTTGCACATTTCTGAGGTTCATCTACTAACTGTGAATGTTAGTTTTCGAAACATCGTTTGCAAACTTGTTTCAGACCAATATAAAGCTAGAACCCACGCCGATTCACGAGACGCGCCAGTTTCAGAAAGGATTGTCATAATTCCGCCATTTTTAAATATTTTTCAAAACAGAAAACATTCTGTAATAAGCAATAGTTATAATAAATTATACCTGAAATTTTGAAAATGCAAAACAAAGGTGTCTCACACAAAAAAAATTCACAAATATCAGCTTATTTTAATCTGTCTAAAATACATGATATTGGATATCTGAATTTGTCGAAGTTTACAATTTCGAAAGTCTGTTTTTTTTGTCTTCGCGTGTAGTACCGTGCGATTGCAGGTGCTCGACATCGCAGTAACCCGCAGTAAGCAGCTTTCGCGTTCGTCCCAAAGTAGAATCTTCCGGCTGACGTGGTCTTGCGTCCGGCTTGTACAAAAAGTGGCGGATATAAGGTCGACAGAGTCGGATTCGTGATTCCCCAATAGGGGAAGAAACGCGACGCCGCGCCGGTCGAAATAATGGGCCAGGAACGACGGGAAGTATGACGTGAACTGTGCTCGGTCGAGCGATCACCAAAATAGACGGGAAATAAATGCTTTTATTACTCTTGCGGGATTTTCGCTCTTGGACAGGATTCGAGTTTCAGGTGCGAATTATTGCTGTTCCAAAATATTGCGCGCATACTGCGAATGTATAGCCTGTTGCAAAATCAGTTACCGAACAGTATCACACTGCGGGCAACAGCTGTTACGAACGCGGATATTGAAATGATGTATGATAGGTTATATGATAAACATTTCTGGGAAGTGAAGTAGACAATTCTGGGACTATGGGATTTGGCATGGTAGGATTTTGGATATTTTTGTTATGGAAGTGTAGTATTTTTAGATTTTTAGGAAAACGGATTTTTCAGACTTTTGAAATTTTTGGGTTTGTAAATATGTGAAATTTTGAGATTTTGAGGTTTGGATTTTGTTTATTTATGAATTTGTGAATTTTTTAGCTAACTGCTTTTGAACTTTTGAATTTGTAAATTTTTAGGTTTTTGAACTTTTGAATTTTTAAATGCTTGTATTTGTGAATTTGTAAACTTTTGAATTTTTAAATATTTGTATTTGTGAATTTGTGAACTTTCGAATTTTTGAATTTTTTTATTTGTCAGCTTTCAAGATTTTCAGCTTTTGTATTACAAAATTTGTGAATTTTTTAACTTTTGAATTTTTAAGTATTTGTATTTGTGAATTTGTGAACTTTCGAATTTTTGAATTTTTTTATTTGTCAGCTTTCAAGATTTTCAGCTTTTGTATTACAAAATTTGTGAATTTTTAAGTATTTGCATTTGTGAATTTGTAAACTTTTGAATTTTTAAATATTTGTATTTGTGAATTTGTAAACTTTTAACCTTTTTATCTTTCGAATATTTGAATTTTTTTATTTGTCAACTTTCAAGATTTTCAGCTTTTGTATTTTAAAATTTGTTAATTTTTGAGTTTCTGAATTTTTAGATTTTTGCATTATTGTATTCGTGAATTTGTGATCTTTTCAATTTTGGAATTTATGAATTTGTTTGTTGTTGAATTTTTTAACCTTTTGATGTTTGAATTTTCAAATTTTTGAACTTTTGAGTTTTTGAACTGTTGAATTTTCGAATGTGTGAATTCTTAAATTTATTTACATTGAATTGTTGAATTTTTGAATTCTTAAATTTTGTCTCATTGAATGGTTGAATATTTGAATTCTTAAATTTCGTCACATTGAATTGTTGAATTTTTGAATTCTTAAATTTTGTCTCATTGAATGCTTGAATTTTTGAATTCTTAAATATTGTTAGATTGAATTATTGAATTTTTGAATTCTTAAATTTCGTCACATTGAATTGTTGAATTTTTGAATTCTTAAATTTTGTCTCATTGAATGGTTGAATATTTGAATTCTTAAATTTTTGTCTCATTGAATGGCTGAATTTTTGAATCGAAGCTTTCAAAACATTCATACTTTAGAATCTCATAAAATTTTGTTCCATCAAAAATAAGCTTGCATATTTCCTTCATCAAAATATCACACATTTCACGAAATATTCATGGCACATACCTGAATATCAGTAACACGTAAATACATGACAGCTGTTACTTTGTTCCATTCATCGCGATTTATCTCTAAAATCTTATCCTCTTACAAACGACATGCACTCTATCCGATTTATATAAACATACCGTGTCATACTTCAGAGAACCAATGTAGAAGTTTAAAGACAAGAGGAAGTAAATGTTTCTAAAAGCAGCAGCAACCGGAAAAACGAATATCCCAGGTTGTTTTACGAGGAAGAATTAAGTAGGGTTAGGCGCCAGTGATGTAGACGATTAAACACGGTCCGGTGAGCATGATACGTGTCTGCCACAGGGGCAACCAGGTTTTTCCATTCGCGAACGGATGTCGTTAATGCTTTCGAATTTCCATAAACGCATGGAAACGTGGTTAAGCGACAGGTGGCTTGATCTCCTCCAGGAAGAGGAAAGTTGTCACGCTGATTGTTCGTCTGGATCACAAAATATGCTAAAAAGTTTCCTTTGATATTCTCGTACAAGCAATGATAGCGGAAAATGATTAATTCTTCGGTGTAATAATGACCTCCATGTTAAATGTCACTTTCGCAAGAATATATTAACATAACTCTAAAACCATCGATGCAGGAAAGGCGGCGAAATATCTTGCGGCGCTTATATTCCTCAGAGGTGACTTCGAGTTCTGGAAACTTGAAAAATCTTGAATTTAGAAATTTTTTTAAGTTTGGAACTTTTTGGAGTATTTATATATTTGCAAGGTTTTGAAAAGATAGATTTAAAAATTTCTGTTTCTCAGCTGGGGAATTTTGACTTTCAATATTTCTATATTGTAGAATAATTGTTTTTACATTTTTTAAACTTCAAAATTTGACAAATTCAGATTATGGAAATTTCTATATTTTCAAAATTGCAATTCTGCAATTTTGCTCTTGAATTTCCACATTCACTAATTTCTAAATATTCCAGACACTAAATCTGACAATTTATGATTATCTAAACTCCTATACATTCAAATCTGCAACTTTGGTTTTTAAAATCTCCACATTTCTAAATATAACAATTTCCGACCTCAAAAATATCTTCACATGATACATTTAAGATTCCCAACTTCTTCAACACTCCCTTTCAATCTTATAAACCGCCCTCATAAAATGAAATAATCCAAGAAAACATCATTAAATCCCGCAAGATGATGTGAGTATTCAATTAGGAAGAAATTGCGGTGCAAAGTTGTACGACAGGATGTTGAGCATTTGTCAGACACGAACGTTGATGAAGAAGATTCGTATTACTTTATAGCAAAGAGAGAGAAATTTTGACGATTGGTCATTTTGACACGCGTTTCAAAGCGTCGTCCCGGTTGATCGGGGGTCCAGGTCGAAAGACAGCCTCTACCGGACCAAGAATAGCCCGAAACGTCTCCGCGGTTCGCGGAAGATGAATTATAGCGGAATCGTGAGTAGCCGCTTCGAAGAACGACGGCGATCGCTCTGCTCGTCGTGCTTGGAATTTGGAGCGTTGACAGCGGCGCCGCCGGGGGTTGCAGCCTCCTCGTCCAAAAGAAGAAAAGTATCGCGTTCTTACTTTGTACATGCTCCAACGGAGAACTATTTCTTCTGTATTCTTACTTCTGTTCATTTATTTCTACTACGAAGATTAATCCACTGAAAGATTCGAAAAAACCTTATGATTGATTATCGGACATGGAACAATTATTGACTCTTCATATTCTATCTGTTGGTAAATACTTGCTTCGTACTTGGTGTTGATACACATTTAAATATATTGGTAGACAACAAATCATTTGTACCTATACAATTTGAGATGGAAGTAATAAGATTCGAAAGGAGAGAATTTCACGAACCTCCCTTATCTTGCCCTAACACCTTTCCTTACTCCTCGCCTTAAACCATACTACGAAAATAGTCTCCTATTTTAAATGTTGTCAGATAGAAACCACTCTGCACCGTCTTCCGACAGATCAATTAGCATTTTTATCATTGGCTAAAGTACTCAACAAGTGTGTCAGGGAAAATCTGACGGACATCTTGATCTCTCAGCTGAAGTTACCCGATGCATTTTACTTTCTCATACCGACGTTCCTTCCTGCATTGTTTCACAAGGCGCCAGTGTTTATGCTGGACTGTCTGCTTGTCGGTTCTCGACATCGTTTCTACGGTCCGTTCAGACGACTGCCGGTATATACTATCGGCGCGATATGTCAAGAATGGCGCCATGCTCAAAGCTGTAGTATGTACAGTCGTGTGCAATTTAGGCTTCTCTTAGTTAACAGCAAGAATGTACGAAGGATACAACGGTCTCTACAGATTAGGTTATCCCTAAGCTGTCTTTGGACGATTAGTGTACACTCGGATGCAATTTACGCTGCGGTTAAAAGTGTCGTTTCAAACACCTTGTTGATTTTAGAAAATTTTACGAAAAAGTTAGTCAATTTTTCCAAGTCTTAGAGGAAGATTCAATGGTCTTGGTTTTGATTTTAAATAATTTTCGATAATTTAGGAAAAATTTTAGAAGCGTAGGTTCTAGAGTTTTGGAGGAAGAATAGGTCTCATAATTCTCATTTTTGATTTGGGAAAATTTTAGGAAAAGTTTGGGGTCTTAGAAGTTTAGAGAGAATGGTCTTATAACACATGATTTAATTTAGAAAAAATTGAGAAGCCATTTAAAGTTTTGAAGTTTTAGAGAGAGGTAGAGTAAAGAATATTTGGAGAGAGATTGAAATTATTCAGAATTTATAAAGAACCTATGACTCCGCCAGAAGATTCCGAAAGACTCCAAGTTCTAAAAATTCCAAAAGTCCAAAATTGTAAAGTGTCCTCAAAAAATGCAAATACTAAAATTCCGAAAGCCTGAAGTCTCAATATGCCAAACATTTCAAAGACACCGCGCGATCTCTGGATCTGAAGCAAGCTAACAGTTCCGAGTGTACACGGAACGCGAATAATTTTCGTGTTTGGAAATAGAAGCAAGCAAAAGCTCGTGCTGTTCTATGGTCCTACGCTGATGCAGTCCGTTACGAAATGGCTATCCGGCACGGCTTATAATTTTGTGCCTTAACTCCGCTGGGACGAACGTATAATCTGGCGGGCCGAAGGGTGGCTCCCCTTCAGATCCATGCCGCTACATTTTTGTTTGTTTAGGAATGTTAATAATATCGTGAAACACGTTAAGCACACGTACATGCCAGCTCGAGCCAGGATTCTTGGGAGAGATCGCGATTCGGTTGTTCCTTTTTATTTCTTTCTCTTTGAACGTCTTTATGTGGCCGTATAATACGTGTTAACCGTTCGATACGGCGTATAATGATGAATTTGCGGGCAAATTTACCGAGATTGCCTTGTCAATTTTGTTCTTCATTGTGTACTCGGCAAACGCATGATAATGCACCTATAATAAGTAAGCAGACGCTATTTAATACGTAAATGATGGAGTACGGATATACGAAAGATTCTCTTCGAGATATTAGGAATGAAGTTGTTCGGGATATAACTAATTATCAAGTTTGCGTATCTCTTCGGTAAATGGAATTAGGAATTCATATATTCACTTATTTTATTTCGTAAAACAGCTTATTAACCCTTCGTTGCGTTACGGATATGCGATATGAATTGTATGCAACTTACATTTTGTCCAACACTAATAACGAGTTTCTTAATTAAAGACGTTGTTGGGAAACAAATTTCGTAATTAAAAAAAATTGCTGGAAAACAAACTTCTTAATTGAAAAAATTATTAGAGATATTTCTTGCAATCTTTCGTTGTGCCTTTTCAATTATTATTTCACGTGTGTCTTATTATATCACATTTATTTAAATAAATAGTCCTGGTATTTGTATATTATTATTTTCTTATTACGATAACTTGTAAAAGTTTAAAAATGTTTCTTTGTCACATAGGGATAATTATTAATTATTTAAACAATATAATTAATTTAATTATACCATCCACAATGCAATCTAACATTCAGGTAATTTTATTTATTCTAAATTTTTAACAATTTAGAGGTGTTATAATTATATTAAAAACTGAATTACCTAAAACACTTTGCGTAGTTAAGTAATAGATAGCAATAATAACATACTGCCATATAACGTGTAATGATATAATAATTTCGAATATATTGTGTTACGTTCTAATATGTAATTGTAAAGTTCATATTAGTTTAACACGTGGTCATCCAATGTGTAGTAATTCAACGTACGATAATTCAACGCCTGAGAAGTCAACGTCAGATTAGTCAACGCCTGATAAGTCAGCGCCAGATTAATCAACGCACGATAATTCAACGCCTGATAATTCAACACGTAATAATTTAACAAGTGATAATTCAACGCGTGGTAATTCGACAAAAAATACGTAACGCGTGGAAATTCACTAAGTGATAATACAACGTGTCATAACTCAACGCGTTGTAATTTCACGTGCATTAATTTCACGCGTGATAACTCAATACGGTTAACTTAACACAGAATAATTTAACGCGTGGTAATGCACTATGCGATAATTCAACGTGCGGTAATTCATCGTCTAATAATTTGATACGTAATAATTTAACGCATGAAAATACGTAGAGATTTAACGCCTAATAATTCAACACTTGGTAATTCAACACGTGATACATAATTCAATCAGTATAATTCAACCCGTGGCAATAAAATACGTGGTGACACAACGGGTGTTCATATAATGCATGGCGCTGTAATGTATGGCGATATATCGTGCGACATGAGACCAGTTTCTTCCAAACCAAATTTTAATTCCTGCAATATTACATTTAATACAAAAGTCAAATTTTCCTACGATAAGAAAAATAGTATAATAATTTATCGTAAAATTAATACAATTATCCCTAAAATTTTTTTTGCAATTTTATAACAATAAATAATACGCAACAAAATGCGCAAACGTAAGTTCTTAAATAAACTACAAAAGTCATAATTCGAAGAAGCAACTATTTTATATGAACGCAAGACAATAAAAAGAAGAGACGAACATAATTTCGAACAAAACGATGAGTCCAAAACGACACAAAAATAAACCATCATTACGAGGGGTCGCGAAAATAGAATTTTTCAATGTCATCGTTCTCCGAATGGATAAAAGGCTTTTTTATCCCTCGGGTACCGACTAGAGATACGTACAGTCAAGAACAAATCTGTCTTCTCTATGAAAAATATCCTAAACAAGAAGACAAAGGTTTACCTTGGTATTTTAGAAACTTTTGAAGATTTGATGACAAGTTGTAGATGTGGGTATGTAGAAATTTAGGGACTTAGAAATTTTGAAAGATAAGGATTTGGAAACATAATTTGGGAACAGGATTTGGGGATATAGAAATATGATGGTATAAAGATTTTGGGACATATGGGTTTTAGGATGGAGGGACTTTGAGATGTAATTTGAAGATGTATTTGGGTATATGGGGTGATGAGGATGTTGGGATTTGGAGGTATGATTGGGTATGTATATTGAGGGTTTGGGATATAGGGATTTGGGGATATTGCAATGTTAGAATATAGAGATTTGTACACATTAGGATTTAGGAATATAGAGATTTGGGGGGATTAAAGATTTGGGGACCTTAGGGTTTGGGAGTATTGCAATTTTAGAATATAGAGATCTGGACATATTAGGACTTGAGGATATAGAACTTTGGGGATCTAACGATTTGGGGATAGAGGAATTTGGAAATATTACAATTTCAGAATATATGTAGAGAATTAGACACATTATGATTTGGAGATACAAGGATTTGGGTATACTAAGATTTTGGGTCATTAAGAGTTTAGGGACTTAGAGATTAGGTGAGTTAAGGACCTCAATAAAGATGTGAAGCATAAAAATTTTAAGATTGAATGAATGTTGCATCTAGCAAATTGAAAATCTAAAAGTTTGGTCACTTACGGATTCGAGAGTAAATTCAGGGATACTGAAATTTGAAAGATATGTAGGAATACATAGACAACAAAGTTAACACAATAAAAGACAAAGAACTCATTTTCGAAATGTGAAAAGGTATAAAATTTTGAAACTTAACAAAAGTGTAAAAATCTGCAAACATAAAAATTTGTGCAATATCTCTTAAGGGTGCGTCTGCTGCACTCGAATGTACATTCATAAGCGAGATGGAAGGGCACCTTGATCATCGGTTAATTGGACCAAAGCATCTCTCGAACGTGGCCGGCCCTGGAGAATTTACCGGGCTTTACAGAATGAACGAACGATGAAACGAGAGGAAATCAGAGCACGAGAGGTAAAGAGAGAGAGAGATAGAGAGATCTTGAAGAGCGGAGAGGAGAAGAGAGAGAAAGAACGAGGGACAGTTTGCGGAGGCCAGGCGCCTGATTACTAGCCAGCTCAGGACGCCAGACATACATAACTAAATAACTTCCTAAATTCTATATCATTTCGGAGCGGGTTCCAACGGTGAAATAACGCGTCTAGACATCTCAGAAGAAAACGAACACAGTGGTCGGCAAAAAAAGAGCGAGCTTTAATGCGTCAAGACGCTGATTTATCCTCTGAAGTCATTTTCAATATGGTCGCTGTGATATAAATTAATGGGACTCCGTTAGCTTTCAACGGGCGACACCCATTCAAATTTTCTTATCTTTCTATTATTCGTAAACACGTTTTTATGTATTATTTTTCATCGAACTGGTTTGTTATAAACAAAGTACAATCTTTGTGGAGCACTGAGATCATCAAATGCTAATGTGAGAATTAAAGCGAAGTTTTTATGAGGTTCTATACAGGATGCACAATTTAACTCGAATATTTTACTACTATACCGTAGAATTTTATAGTTACATATAGGGTGTATTTTTATCGAAAATTAATATATAATACTCTTGCATTTTTATCTACTTATTTTATTCAGAAATAAAAATTCGGAATTATTCAAAAATAGTAAATAGTTATTTTTAATAATATTATGGTATTATCTAGTTTTGAGTAAAGAATATATAAATTTGAGGGGGTCCAGTCTGACCTTGAGATGATATTTAAAGTTTAAATCGTTTGATAATAATAGTAAAACGAATGCAGAACAAATGCTGAAGAGCAGACACAGTAAATGCAAAGTTTATCTAAAAACTATATTTGTAAAGATATTAAAAAATCATTGTCATAGCAACAAAGTCACGTCACTTTAACGTCGTGACCTTGAATTTTTTAATTCGATTTAAAAATAGCACCGACTCATAAGATTGACGCAATTATTTACAGTCATAATGATTTATTAATCCGAATTGATTACAGTAAATGCAATCAAAAACTTATCGGTACTCGTAATTTAGCTAGAATGATGGATTCTTAGAATCGATTGATACTGAAGCTGGAAAAAATATGTTTATTGATATTAGTCAAGGTTCAAATAATCGTACATTTATGAAAGGAGAGCCAAAGAATCATTTATTCAATGACATTCAAGTTGCACCTTATTTTAAATATTAAAATAAAATCCCTTTGTTGTAATTTCATGTTTTGATTTTCATGCTCTAATTTAATGACGTGATTATCATTACGGATCATTAGCTTTGATCTTGCAGTTAGTCATTACAGTGTGATAATAAACAAATGCAGCGAATTTGAGTGAAATTGATGACCCTGAAATATTAAAAAATATAACCTTGAGAAAAATTATTAGTTGATACATAATTATATTTTCTTGTAATATTTTTATTATTAAGATATTTCAAGTATCTAAGTTAGATAGGACACCCAGTATATTGCATTCATACTACATACTAATTTTTGCCTTATTATGCGTAGATAGTACGTACGCACCTTTTAATTAAAATGTAGTTTCAAGCAATTTTCTTGCTATTAAATACAATGGAATTACATAATTTATCCTTTTATTGATGCAATTAACTCTGGTGTTGAAATCTTTTAATGTCGTCTTAACTTCTTATCGACCGGAAGCTTATTAACACGTTGACTGGCACAGTGAAAACGGATGTATGTAGTAAGGCACGCCTTAATTGCAATTATACAAGATACGATCTTAATTTCAGTTTTCAATTCAAGCTTTCTATTTGCTACTTTGTATTGCTCTTTAATTTTTCAGCTTTTAACGATAAAATTATACAAAATCTCAGTGAACATCGTAAAATTATAGTTTATCTATCCTTGTGTTCTATTATTATGCTGAAAACCATTCTACAATATAAATTATAAATAATTCATTAAATATAGGAAGGTGGGCTTAATAATTAGTTAGGAGATTTATTGAAAATAAAATTTTTAATTGAATTTATTTCTCATTATTTTAAAGTGTTAATAGATTAGTAAATACAAGCATTTAATTTAGAGACCCTATATAATTTTGCATAATTCATAACTCATTAAAATTTGTTACAGATTTCCAATGATCCTGAAAATATTTATTCCTGCTGATTAACCCAGGTACGTACAAGAACGAAAAGTAAAAAATTATTCAAACTTCAATCAGTACAAACAAGTACAATTGCAAGGAGAAAACTGAAAATGGAAAGAAATCATATATTTAAATTAATTTCTCAATCAAGTGATTTGTTGACAAGAAACTTTTTTGAATCTGTAATAATAAATAGTAAAAATGCAATAGTATAAAAAATATTATTCACAAGAAATGGAAATACATCATTTTTTTAAATAAAAATATATTGGGGCGCACAAAAATGAAAAATTATGAAACTGATTAGCTAAATGACAAGCTAACTTATCACATTCCATCAGAAAGTTAATGTCTATTATGATTTTATAGTTATTATTTATTTTCATTGTTGAGAAATTAGTTTGTAGAATGCAGAATGTTTTTTGCAGTCGGAGTTGAAGACCAATTACAGTAGATATACAGAGGGAGACAATTTCTTTTCAAGCAGACGGCACATTTACGTTAACATTCTTTCGTCATTTAGCAATAATGACACAGCAAACGAACGTTTCCTTTACGAGAGATATCATGACAGAAATTCGTCGTGGAATGTTGACCCTCGGGGTGGAATACATACTTGCCGGTGACTGGCGCTGGCGCTACGTAGAGGCGCTGGCGTCAGTCTGCTCGGCCGTTTGAACAACTATGTACACTCGGATGCAACATAGTCCTCCTTTAGATTAGGACAAGTATGATATTGAAAAATTTCAAAATTTTCATATTTTCATATTTTTAAGTTTTTACATTTTTAAGGTCATACATTTGCAAATTATCAAATTTCCTACATTTCCATATCCCAAAATTTTGAATTTCTAAATTTCCAAATCTTAAAATCCTAAACTTCTAAATCTCTAAACCCTAAAATTCCAAATTTCTATATTTTCAGTTTTCAAGCTTTCAAATCCCAAAATTTTTTTTTTTAATATTTTCAACTTCTAAATTCTGAAATTTCACATTCCTGAATTTCTATGTTTCCAATTCCTAAATTTGCAAACACTAAAATTCTACATTTCTAAATTTTTAGTTTTCAAGCTTTCAAACTCCATAATTAAAAATTTGTATATTTTCAACTTCTAAATTTTTATGTTCCCAATTTCTAAATTTCCAAACTCACAAACTCTAAATTTCTATATTTTCAATTTTTAGGCTTCTAAATCTCAAAATTCTAAATTTTTATATTTTCAACTTCTAATTTCCAAATTCCACATTTCTAAATTTCTCAACATTCAAATCCCAAATTTCCAAATTTTCCACCTGCTAAATTTTTAGCATTTCAATTTCTAAATTTTTGCACCTCCAATATTCTCAAATTCCCAAATTACGAAATCGCTTTATTCCTATGTTTTAAAGTTTCCAAACTTCTCCACTTCTATATTTTCGAATTTTCAATTAATAAATTTTCAACCAGCAAATTTTTTAATTTATAAATTTGCCCCAACTTTACATGGAACAAAACTCCCTTAGTCGGCACATTTCCCATAAGAAGGCCAGATTTGCTGTTGACTGTACGACCGAACCGGCTGACGCCCCCGTCTTTGGATCAGTCCACCTTGCGCTGTGCCCCTCTTCTTACCTAGAAGAACCTGCCCCCGCCCTTGTTGGCTTTATTCCCTCATTCCCTGTCATTGCTACCTTCTCCTTCTACCGCTTATCCTGCTCTACAAGGCTGCAAGAAGCGCGAATAAGGGATCTATAATCACATAATCTCATCTTCCACCAGCCTTTCAAGGACTCCATATTTCATCTGAAAATATTTCGACTAGTCTGCTAAAAAATGAGTCATGTGAATATTGAAATGATAGAATATTGAAAAAGCAAAATAGAACAATGATAGAACGGCAAAGCAGCATAGAAAATATGATATAATTATAGAATAGTAAAACAGCCGATACCGTAAAACGCTAAAGCAATACATTAGTAAATAGTAAAATGATATCTGAGCAATCTCTATCTTATTCCATCTATAATCAAAATTACACAGTTTACCCTACTAAACGAACGATATTTGCACAAAGAATCAGAACACACGATTACACACTTTAACACTAAACTACTAGTATATAATGCACACTTCTAAGCAAGTTTTAAATTAAAAGCAAAGTTGAAAAATAAAAAAACAATAATACATAATTTTTTACTCGACAAAATTCAGTATAGATTTCAAGAAAACTATCTTAAATTTTGTAACTTGAAATGAACTTATAAAATAGTCATTTGACCGGTTTCATAGTTTCAGTGTTAAAGTAGTATATTGGTGACAACGGTAATAAATTAGAGCAAAAGTGAATAAAGTAGTTAATAGAATTTTGGAAAGAATACTCGCGATGCAGCGGCGCATCGCGACAGATACGAGCGGCGCCGCTCGTGGCGCCTCTCGTGGCTAATGCCACAAATAATGGCGCGGCAGCGACGGCCATGTTTAACAATCTCCCTTGTGTATTTAGTATGCTGCGGTCGGTGTATCGGCGCGCCGGGACGAGACGCACGGGACGAGACGAGCGACGCTGGCGACGAGGAGGTGGAGGAAGAGGCGGTGGAAATCGGTGTGTGCGCTCATGACGGGGACCTCGTGCGTACCAGTCGCGTCGTCGAGCGGAGCCGAGTCGAGTCGTGTTACGGCCGTAATCGCGGTTGTTCCTCGCAACAGTTTGTCCCGTGACGACGTCAGTATTCGTGCGCGAAGAAGACAAGCACCATCACTGCATCAAACACAAACTCCAAAGCCAGGAGAATCAAGTGATAGAAACCGAATCGCAAGCAGACTGAACATAATTCTGAACGCGACGAAACTTTCTTGTTCGTCGTCGCACGTCCCGTACGCGTCGAAGTTTTAAAAGTGCAAACCGAAGCGCTACTCTCGTTCGACCTCTCTCGCCCTCCGCGAGTTATATATCCGATCAAGAACGTGCACCGGTCCTCCCTACCTTCTTTTCCTCGCTCCGTATTTCGCTCTCTCCTTTGCCGTTTATCGGTCCTGCTCTCGCATTGTCCCCCTCCGTCAACGTTTTCTCGCTAGCTCTTTGGGCAGCGATTTCAAGAATGTGACAGTGCGCATCCTCGCGGTCGCCTCGCGCGAACAAGCCCGCAGGCCGGCGACGGCGATGGGTGACGAGCGACGAGCGTGTCACTGGTGAACAGCGAAGAGAAGGACGGACGATGCGAGCGGAAAATGTCAGTCGGTGATACGCGTATACGGATGACGGGGAGTGATCGACGCGACAATCTCGGATTTGAGGTTAAAGTGTCGTCGCCGTGGTCGTCGTTGTTGTTATGCGGTGCCGGTGCGCCGGCATTGGCGACGGCACGGGCAAAGGAGTATCAAGAACGAAAACGGCACTATCGTATCCTGCAGGGTGGCCAAGATTCGAGACACGCTGATCGTTGCATCGTTCCCTAAGCAGAAAACAATTTTTTTTTACCGATCGCGCCGATACACGTACACGTACACGTTATTTCAATACGCGCGCGAGTACGACGATGTGATCGTGGTTGTGTGTGCCGGGTCGGGAGGTTAAGGCACCAACATCGCTGTGTCGATATACACAGCGTCGAGGAAAGTCAAGAACCCGGTGTCGTGTGTGCACGTAGATTCGTGCTGCTACATCCAACGGATAACAAGTGTACGTGATACTAATAGTGCGCGTCCGTAACCCCGCCGGCGACCGTTGCACCGTGTACCAAGTTGACCGTCCAAGACAGAGAGCCCTCGTGCCTTTTCGTCGATATTATTATGCGCTACGTTTCCCCCTCATCGATCATATTCTCGATCCCGACTTGTACCAGTGTCACAGGACCGTTCCGCTCGAAAACGGGAAGGTGTTCCAGCTGATCGAAATCGGTTACTATCGTACGTGCGCGCGTCACTGATCAGCCGGCCAGTCGGCGTACACACACGGTGGCGTATAGGTACAACGAGAGTTCAAGGTCAACGGACGGTAACCTCGTTCGAGAAAAATTATCGACGAACACCAACGGGGATAAAGGTAGTCGGTTTATTCTCCTCGCGTATCGAGTTGAAAAATATTCAGAAGTGCGAAGACAGTGGCGCGTTTAAACGGCTACGAGAGCGTACAAACGAAGAAACTACGGGGGGACTGTCACACTATTTCGGGACCGTGATCCAAAGTGCACGAGGTACGCGGAGAGCATAAATAAATATACGCGCGTGTGGCTGGCCCCGTCAGAAGTCGCTCGGGGACCGTCATCTCGTCTGTGATTCCGTTCGTATGTGTGTCGTCGGTGGAACGGTGTTTGTTGTTTTTCCCGACGGTGTGTGTACATACTTCTCGTGTCCCGTTTTTTTCTGTTTCCCGGCGTGTTCGTCGCGTTGGCGAAAGAGAAGCCGACGTTAACGAAGAAAGGAAGAGGAACGGGACGGAATCGTGAGCGGTGGAGGAAGAGGAGCGGAATCGTGAGGGGGCGGAGGCGGTGGTGGAGGCGGAGGAGGAGGAGGGAAGTGTGGCCGTCGAACGCGCGGTGGTGACACGGTGTCGCGTCGGGACACTGATTCCAGATATTTTTTATTTTCCGCGCGGCTACGTTGAAAAGTACTGGCCCCCAAATGCGCGAACCGCAAATCCTGTTTCATGTTCATGTTCTGGAGCAAACGGACGGCGCTCACTAGACGTCTCCTAAAGGCCAAGGTCCGTGGAGAGCATGAAACCGAGTGTGAAGCTCAAGAGGATTCGTCACGTATTCATCGCGCAAACAACACGAACGGCACCGACAACGACACGAGCAACGTGACGGCAGCGACGGGCCAAACAACCAGAGGAGCGCGTGGAGCGTCGTCAGGAGGTGCAGTCGGCGGCGGAGGAGGAGGAGGAGGAGGAGGTGGAAGTGGTAACCGTATCTCGTCGAGTAGACTGCAACAAGGTTGCTGTGGCGGTGATCAAAGCCAGGACGATGACGAGGATCCCGTTCGTTTGTTGAGGTGCAAGGAGCTCCTCAAATCGCTCAAGGAGAATCAGCTAGAGATGTTACTCACCGCCGTGGAGAGTTCCGGTGCCGATCTCGGTTCGTGCATCCTCGTGCCCCATCAACATCCCGAGGACGGCTACGATCCCGAGCAACAGCAACAGTGTTATCGGCCACATCGTTACCATTACCATCACCACCACTATCATCACCCGCATCATCATCATTATCATCATCGACATCATCGTAGACTTCATCGTTCTTCGTCGTTGGAGAACGATGACGATCGGAACTCCGGATCGGAGGACACGTGCACGTTACCGATCAGACCGGAACGGTGCAGGGTGCCTGTACGAGGCTCGCACGACAATGCGCCGATCGATCCTCACCTGCTCTGCTGCCAGATCTGGCGGTGGCCGGATCTAGCTCACTCGTCTGAGCTTAAGAGACTTCCTGTCTGTCATTCCGCTAAAGACCCTGTATACATATGCTGTAACCCTTACCATTGGAGCCGGCTCTGCAAACCCGGTAAGTTTCACTTCCTTTTTATTTTTTATTTCGTTACAGGTTATATGAATCAAACATTTTTTAAAATGAGTATAAAAATCTAGGAGTACAGAAACCTCAACAATTAGGGATATAGAAATCCCTGAAGGGATTTTTTAATGTAGAGATTATAACATATAGGGAATACGACATCTAGGGATTTATTAATGTAGGGATTTTAGCACATAGGGAATACGATATCTAAGGACATTTTAATGTAGGGATTCTGGTGCATAGGGAATTCGATATCTAGAGGCTTTTTAATATAGGGTTTTTGGCACATAGAGAATTCGACATCTAGGGATTTTTATGTACAGAAGTTTTGAGATACAGGCATTTCAGGATATAAATTATAATTGACTTATAATTTATTTATCAGGGATTAGTATGATTTATTAATCAATTATAATTGATTTATAATTTATTAATTTCATGTACAATTAAAGTCGATTCATTGAGAAGATATTAATTTCTGTAAAAACAAAATTAAACTCCTATTTTAGTGTTAAATATTTTTTCAAATTAATTATTATTGAAAATTATAATTTTTATTTAAATAGAATTTAATTTTCTATAGTTTAGATTCTTTTATAGTTTAACTTACAATATTATAGTATAGTGAGTACATTATTTTAATGTATTTATTATTATCTTTCAATGAATTTGTTCCCGTGCACAACGAAAAAATGAAAATTGAATATTAAAAAAGTGACGTTTAAATCTGATATTAAATGGAGTACTATCAAAGAACGTTAACAGAGCTGTATCGTTGAGCGTATTCAACACGCTGCAAATAAAAATAGAGATGACCTTTATAGTTCAGATAAGTTTCGGGCAATTGCTGTGCTTTGAAAGTCGATAATTTAATTATAGAGATGAAATAATGCACTGGTTAATAGATTTCATTTGTTTTGATTCTCGTGCAGCGGATTACAAACAATCTTGCTCACGCTATTATTTTTTCAATAATTTCGGTGATTCAGTATGCAGTTTGTTTCTTATGCGTTTCATTTTTGTAATATCTTCTTTCTCTCCGTTTAATTCAAAGAATATACCGATTAATAATTCATACGCTGAGCGGTGATAAGACACCATCGGGCAGCGTTACGAGAGAAAAAAAAGTGTATAATAAAAAAGACGTAAGCTAAATGCGTAATAACATTTTCTGCGATTTAACAGTATTATATATTTGATGCACTGGAGAACATTTAACACAGGTAGAATGTGATTTTCCTCTAGATATTACGTCTAACCATCGTCTGATTTGGAGTACTGATAAAATGATAAATATAATGCTGAAACGCAAAATTGAAAATCACGTATATCAATGGAATTGTTTGTGCGTAGAAACGTAAAAATATTAACATCAATTGTTGCATTGATGCAGAAATCGTTACCACTTCAATTTTTATTTGGTATAAAAATATTATTCTGTTACGGTTATGACGGAAACTGCAAACACATCAATTTATCGTTTCTTCTACGAGGAAAAAGTTTAATATTCAGTTTAAAATTACACGTGTAGAAATTACATTTCTTGCCTTTTTTATTGTTTCTTACATCATAATGACTTATATAATCTACTAGCCTATCAACTAGCATAAAATATTTAAATTCGTGGAAAAATCAGGAAAAATAACAAAGTTGCAATTTTATTCTTTAATTTTAAATTCTGTTCCATAAAATATTAGCAGGAAATAAGTATTAATTCACGGAAGAGCAGGAAAGTTTCTTAAAAATAGCAAATTGCTTGTTAGACTTTAGTGAACGTAATAGGAGTTTTAATATTAATATTTATTGCTTTTTATTTTATGAATCATTCATATTTAATATTAGTTGAAATAAAAGAAAAGTACAATTAAAGCTAGAATTGTACTGGTTAAATAAAGCTAATTAAATTCGAGAATCTCGTTATATGGCCAAGGCTAGAGCTGTTACATGTTTTAAGTATGTAATAAATAATGATGGATTGCAATGTACTGAATGAATGTAAATCTAATGAGAGTTGTACAATTTTTAGCAATATTTTTCTACAATATAATTGCAAACTTTCCTAACTTGAATATTAGAGCATAGGTTCTTGAACTGTGCTCCATGGAAGAATTTTGAAATTAACTTCTCATTCCCTAACTTGTTACTTTTAGTCAAATAACTAATTTAATGAAAAACGAATATGATAAAGATTTTATAAGAATTTCTTAATAACTAAACTAGTTATTAAGATAATTACAGTAAAAATGTAATTATGCGATGGGTTCAAAAAAAATGTTCAAAAGGATCCTCCGCACAAAATAATTTTGATAACCCCTCTATTAAAAAATGCTAATAATTGAAGAAGAATAAATTTATTGACAATGAAAAACATTTTCGTACATTGCAGAAACGCAGAATATTATTTTCCTCGTTGAGTTATTTATATTTGTGAATTATAGAATGATAGTACATTTTCTCTCCATCCGCAAACGTTAAGTAATCTGTTTAGATGACTCAAGGAGTCATCAGGTGTCGGCATCGTAAATTCCATGGATAATCGATTTATATAGTCATCCGCGTGTTGTTCGAGGATATCGTAAATATAGGGTGTCCAGTTTTAATTTATCCTAGCAATTATCTTTTGAAATACGTATTTCTTAGAAGAACATAAAAATACTTTATTGTTTACTTCATATCTTTTGCCTGTATGTACTTTTTATTTCAGTAAAACTGTTTTTTAGAATATTTTATGCAAAGAGAAAATATTAAATTTTTAAATTACAAATTTCGAAGATTTTTCAATTTACAAAACTGAAAATTTTTGCAATCTTTCAAATTTTCAAAAACTTCCAAATTTCTGTAGTAAAGTTTCACATCCGAACTGTAATAAAATAAAATAACTAAAATATCATTTAAACCAAGTTTCACCAATTTAAAAATTGATCACAAGAGTGAAACCTACACAGAAAAAATTCCAGCATGATACCAGCTACATCATCAGTATAATAAAGTCTGTTTAGTGGGTTCAGTTAGCTCCGGTGTCAAAGTTCGCGTACAACGCTAGAAACACCTGTACCCGAGCGTATTCGGTTAAATCAGCGGTCGTTTACTTTTCGACTTTGTCGAACGTTGTTTCACCAGACGAGAGAGAATAATTTAGCGACGTGAAAGGCCGGTATTGTAACGGCAACGAGCCGTAAGGCAAAATGCTAATCGTCACTTGGACGCAACTCGCTAACGAGCCTAAAGGCTCGGGTCAATGTAAAACCATAATTTATTGCCGAGGATTAGCCTTAGCGATGTCCACCTGATTGCTTTCCCTAGGTAAATGGCCAGTACACGCGTCCGTGAACTGAATAAAATCGATTGAATTGCGTTTTCGATCGGGTGCATTCTTTCTAAACGAACCCAACCAGCGCAAGAAAAAGGAACAGGAACGGAATAGCGAACAGTGTTCGATACGTGTTAACGTTTCTGATTACTTTCGGTGGGTGTCCAACTACCAGCGTTAAAGTAATAAATTTTGATGAAACAGGACGTTTTAGACTGCCAGGGGAATTAACAATGAAGCGTGCCTCTACGATTCTGTTCCAGCTGATTAGAATTGGTAGGAACACCGATTTGATTTTAACGACCGTGTAATTGTGGGACGTTTCGGGACTGCTAACAGGGATGCTCACGTTTTTCCGGATACTCTTGAAATATTTTTTTTACAATTATTATAAGTGGCACTTTTGAAAATTGTTTATTAATTTGTTAGCCTTGGAAGGAGTAGAATATAATTATACTAGGATTATAACAGTTATGTTAGAATTATAATAGAATATAATTTCATAACAAAAATAATTATTCGAGTCAAAAATTCTCAAATATCTAAATTTCTAAAAGTACAAATTATTAAATTTTCCACGCTTGTAAATTCATAAATTATCAAGTGCTTAAAATATCAGATTCTCAAATTTTTTATGCTAAAATTCTCACTTGTTGAAATAGTCTAATTAAATTTCTCAAATCTTCGAATTAATACTTCTTTCTACAATTTCAAATTTCCAAAAGTTCTCTTATTAATTACTCGGGGTTGTAACTACCAAAATAAAAATAATACACTTGAAAAATAATAGAAAAATACTATTTAACTCTCTATGGCACGTTTATTCTCTACTTAAGAATTAAATGAACGTTTGGTAGATAGTCCAGGTGTTCAGATTATCGATCGATTGCCGTTCGACGACAAACATTGAACTGTGACACGAAATCGAATGTTAGATTATGTTACCGTGTTAAGTCTGTATGTTAATATTGCTTAATGTACAGTTCGATATATCCTCCGACGAGTTTTCTCGCAAGCATTCCACCAGTAGAAGGCGGGCCCATAAAAACGATTAGAGTAATGCTCCCATGATCATTTGTCCAATATCGTGGACACGATTTATCGCCGTTGCCTTCGTATCTTTTCTATTGCTTCACGCCTAAATGTCACGACGACAATCTTTTAGAAAAATGTTTCGTTTTTTTTTCTCTTCGTGCTCGCTGACGCTTACGTCGATCTTGTCAGGATAAACGACAAATGGATTTCTTAATTAATAAAGCGCGTGATTAACGCGGTTGCGGACTTTTATATCTCTGTACTGATAATCGTGTATCGAAATGACGTTTCGAATTCGTTACATCAAGCAGGAGCGTAGTTAGAGGTATTTTTCTAGGGGGAATAACGTGTATGGATAAACTTTGCATGATTTGAAATTTCAAACTTTTTGTGATTATTACTAAAATAATTTGTGATGAAAATTTGTTTTCTAAATATACGCATTTTTTAGTACTTCTGTACATGTACTTTAGGAGTGAAACATACGTGTTTTTTATTAGGAAGTATATTTCTATATTGCTAGATTCAAAGTTCATATATCCCTAGATCTCTAAATGCTTATATGGTTAGGTCTTAATGTGTCTAGATTCCAGTATTCGTAGATCCTTATATCTCTAGATAGAAATATCACTAGATAAAAATATCACTAGATTAAAATTTCCACAAATTGGTATATATCTCTAGATTCCGGCAACAGTACTTTCAAATATCCCTAGACGAAAATATCACTAGACCCAAATATCCCTAGATCTAAATATTACTATATCAAAAGATCACTAAATAGAAATATCCCTAGATCAAAATACCTCTAGATCAAAATATCACTAGATAGAAATATCCCTAGATCCAAATATCTCTAGATAGAAATATCACTAGATAAAAATATCACTAGATGAAAATTTCCACAAGTTGGTATATATCTCTAGATTCCGGCAATAGTACTTTCAAATATTCCTAGACGAAAATATCACTAGACCCAAATATCCCTAGACAAAAATATCACTAGATTTAAATATTACTAAATCAAAAGATCACTAAATAGAAATGTCCCTAGATCAAAATACCTCTAGATCAAAATATCACTAGATAGAAATATCCCTGGATCCAAATATCTCTAGATAGAAATATCACTAGATAAAAATATCACTAGATTAACATTTTCACAAATTGGTATATATCTCTAGATGCCGGCAACAGTACTTTCAAATATCCCTTGACGAAAATATCACTAGACCCAAATATCCCTAGATAAAAATATCACTAGTTCTAAATATTACTAAATCAAAAGATCGCTAAATAGAAATATCCCTAGATCAAAATATCTCTAGATCAAAATATCACTAGATAGAAATATCCCTAGATCCAAATATCTCTAGATAGAAATATCACTAGATAAAGATATCACTAGATTAAAATTTCCACAAGTTGGTATATATCTCTAGATTCCGGCAACAGTACTTTCAAATATCCTTAGACGAAAATATCACTAGATAAAAATATCACTAGATCTAAATATTACTAAATCAAAAGATCACTAAATAGAAATATCCCTCGATCAAAATACCTCTAGATCAAAAATATCCCTAGATCCAAATATCTCTAGATAGAAATATCACTACATCTAAATATTACTAGATAATAATATCACTAAATAGAAATATCCCTATATCAAAATATCACTAAATAGAAATATCCCTAGATCAAAATACCTCTAGACAGAAATATCACTAGGTCAAAATATCCCTAGAACGAAATATCACTAGATCTAAATATCCCTAGAACCAAATATCCCTAAATTAAAAAATCGCAATATTCCTAGATATCAGGGATCTCCAATACCCCCAAAATATTTCTACATTTAAGCATCGCCAAATGAGAATATCTCTAGATTACAATATTCGGGATCTCCAATATGTGTTGACCCAAATATCACTAGATTCCAATATGCCTCCATCACAATATTACTAGATCGTGGTATTCATAGATTCCAATATTAGTAAGACCCAATATCCCTATAAACACTGGTAAAAATACGAATTTGTTCGTATTAAAAATATGTGGTAAACATTGGAGTAGTTATATTTCTGTCCAAAAACATTCCTATAGAAACAGAATTATCTATTTTCGAATATCGTCGTATTATTTTAAAATTATATCCGAACATCATTCGTGCAAAATCCAACTGCGACCCAAAGTCACAAATCATACGCTCGTTACATGTACATTTTCTAACATTCGTTAGGAACTTGGCAATTCAATAGCATTGACTTTATGCTAAGTTTGTTTTACCTCGCGAGACATATGCTCCATATAAGTTGGGCAGCGAACGACTTAAATGATCGTCAAAGTTACGTAAAGACGCGTTTTACTGGCGCCTCCCGGGTTCACTCTCTCTTTTTTGCCGCCGCGCCAGTCTCGAGTCTTTCCGTCAATAGGGCGAGACAGTTTTTGCTAGTGAATTTTGTGTCGCCGACAGACAGGCGCACGGTGCCATTAAAACCGGATGAAATTGATAAATTCTACACGTTATTCGTAACGCCGGCTAACACCGGGATCGGTATGGAATCATTTTATTGCCCCTTATCGCCGCTATTAATTTTGCAGATTTTATCTGCCGTGAATGCGATCGTAGAATTCATGAATGCGATTTCACGCGTTTTTCTACCAGCTTCATTCACTATTAACTCTTTCAGACGATTTTAAAGAGAATAAAAACGCGAGTTGCACGGAATCTTTTTTCGGTATAAATTAGAATAAACTTAAATTATTTAAAAAATTTAAGGTGGGTTAAAATGTGTAATGCATAAAAGATTAAGATGGCAGTTTAAGGTTCTTAATGAAAATTTATATACATTTTGTACATAAAATGTGTAGAACGTAAGAGGAGAGATTCTTACACCTACAGTAGAAAAATATATAATGGTACATGAATGTTGCATGTGTAATGTATAGCAAAGACGTGAGACGAAGTAGTTTGACAATCACTGTCTCAAGGGTTAATAACCAACAACGAAAATGACAGCGGCATTGTACCGAAATCGTGACGGATATTCGATGAAACGAAAACCCTCCTCCATATAGGAAAATAACGAAATCCTTCGGATTCCACGCTGAGGTTTCCACGTCTAATAATAGCGGCGGGCCGGTCGCGCCAGCACGCTCGCTCGCGTATATGTACGCGAGAGAGGAGGCCGACGACGCATTTGAGGAAAGGAGAATGGAGAAATAACGCGAGAAGAATGTCCGTGGAACGACCGAATAGCGTAAGAAAAGAGAGTTCGAAGACAATCAACTACGCTTGCCTGCAACGTAGGCTTCCTTTCAATAACGCACGTGTAAACTCGCACGTTTCCAAATTCAGACATTCTTAAACTATCCAATTTTTTATTTCGAAATTTTTAATTTTGTAATTTTGAACATTGGAATTTCTGAATTTACCAAATTTTCAAAATGTCTAATGTCAATTTTGTTAATTTCAAAATGTTCGTTTTGAAACTGTCTAATTTTGCAGTTACTAATTTTTCAAAATCAAAATTCCCCAAATTATCAAATACCGGAAACCCTTAAATTCTCAAGAACCAAAAATCGAAATTTCCCAAATTCTCAAATAGCGAAAATCGAAACTCCTTAAATTTTCCAATTTTGAAAGTTGAATTTCCTCCAATTTCTAAATTCTGCAAATCGAAATTTTCCAATCTCTCTGAATCTCAAGGTCCACTAATACCTATATCTCTACATCCCACCTCCACAAATTTACAGGACCCCAAATGCCTAAATCTAAAATTCCCATGTCCCCAAACTGCTAGACATTTAATTTCCGAATTTAGATTCTCGGGCCCTTATATCCCCAAATCTCAATATTAATTTCCTAAATCCATAAATTCATAGATGTCTAAGCCCATAAATTAATCCCCAAACCGCTGGATTCTTATGATCACATCCCTAAATCCCACGGTCCTCAAATACTCTAAAAATTCCGGTCCTAAAATAATCCCAAACAAGTTCAAAAATACCGTCACACTTTATTCTCGTTTTTAATAAACAAACAGAACTGCTTTATCACGCACTTTTAATACTAAAAGATAAGTGTATTTTGAAATTTCAACCTTTAACCATCAAAATGTATTCATAAATACTATAATCTACAGGATGTATTATATCCTCGTATAACTCCGCAAACTGCAACGATTTTATCATTTTTATTTTCGCGCGTTATAAACCACGGAGATTAATGCTAAAAGATATTTTGAAGCGATCAAAAACTAGTTCCATAACGGAACAGCGACGGAGGTGTCAGAGGGAGATGAAAACGCCGCCGACCGGCATTTACCAATAGCCGCACAATCAAAGTTATGGCCAGAAGGAAATGAATCTAAAAATAAAGCGTATATTGGGCGAGTCGCGGCCTGCCAAGAAAGAAGGAGTGAGCAGGAAAATGAACGAAAGAGAAAGATCGTTGAAAAGATGGAGGAGGAGCGTAGAAGGGAAGAGACTCGAGGACGGGGCGCCGTGGAACATGTGCGGTTTGTCAGAACGGAGGGGCGAAGGGGAATCGGTCGTGGTGGGGGTAGAGGGGGAATGCGAGTAACGGCGGAGATAGCCGAACATCGCTAGGGGGGGAAGATGGCCGTGGGTGGGGGGCAGTGAGCGGCAAGTGAACGGGGAGAGGGGAGAGCAGCCCGGCGCCGCTGCGTGTCATTGCTGGCGCCAGCTAATTGTCGAGGCCAGTCGGCATTAGCCGACGAGCTGACCGAACACAGCCGAACCCGAACGCATCGCGTCGGCTCTCTCCATTTCTTACTTCGCCGGCCAGTGCCGCGTTCATGATCACGCGCGCCGAATCTGTTTCCACACGCCTGTATTTTATACTAAACCTACAATTTTAGCTTCATTTCAAATTATTAATGAAATTGAAAAATCAATTAACTCCGCGCTATGTGGAGCGTATACGACTTTCAGGTCGGTTCGAACTCTCATTGAAAGACGTAGAATTTTTGAAAAATTTGTAACTCTTTTCTTGCCAATTGAAAAATTGTAAGGCGTATGTCAAAAATAAATTTATTCGTTCCAGCACGGATGAGGTAATATACATATTAATTCATTTCGATGAAAATTAATGTGGAAAATTTAGATTGTGTAGTTTGTACTAAGAAACCTGTGAGCCGGTCAAATCTCCTAATTCCAATTTAAAAATTTATACACAAATTGGATCTCAAATAAATTTCTGAGCTTCTAAATATTTGAGCGATTGTTACCAGGAAATTAGAAAGAATCACAAAGTATTCATCTTCAGCAGCAAGCCTGAGAGTTAGGGTCTTTTGTGAGAATTGGTAGAAAATAAACGAGCAGGTTATGATCAAGGACTTTCCCACCAGGCATCGCCTCTTTACGATAATAAGCCATTATAGAAATATGTAAGTGGTAGCCAAAAAAGAAATTTAAAAAAAAAGAAACAGAAAAGTTTGGAGGTCGAGATCGGAGGATGGTTCTTGGAAATGGCGATACCGGCTGAACTAGTCACGTTCACAGGTAGTTTTCGGGAACACAGGGATTCGGGGATCAGGAATCGCTCGATTCTAGGCCAGGCTACATTCTGAAATCAAGATAATGAGTTTCTTGATCCTTTTCGCTCGGAGAAAACAGAAATTTGAGAATGCGGTTGGGTTTGGGTTGTTGTGCTGGTTAAAGATATTCGAGGAATGTGGTAATATTATGAGGGTAAAGTTCTGTATGTGTACATGCTTACTTGATTTATCACATTTTAGGGTCATTTGAAATGTTATCGATGTACATTAGGGCGGTTCAACAACCATTGATAAAAAATTGACTTTTATAAATTGGTACTCATGGATTTTATTGATGCTTTCAACAGTTAGGGTAGATGTCACTTACGAAGTCCTTGTAATAAAATTATCGACAAAAATATACAATAAATAAACCATTTTTTTTAAAATTCAATTTAATAACAAATAATATGAATTAGCTCATTTTAAAAAAGAATGTTGTTAAAATTTTAACGCGTTTATTATTCAGTCATTAAACTTCTAAAATTATATAAGATCTTTATAATTTATCGTATGTAACGCATTAATATTTGTAATTTATTACATAAAATATTATTGTACTTGCAACGATATCACTGACAATTCTATATTTGAAGAGTGTATATTTGATTTTACTGAATTTTCTTTGTAATTGTAATTTGAATACAAAATAAGATGTAAACATTCATAAATACATAACATGGCGCATATTTCACATTAACTAGCAATTTTGAGAAGGCAAAGGCGCTTTAAATACGCAGAGACTGGTTTGCCAAGGAAGTTCAATTATTTATTAATGTCACGTGGTTCGTTGTTTAGATTTCACGTGTTTTTGCGCTCTAGCCATGTTTTCTAGCCGTGAATACGATTTTCTATCGTGAACATTATCGTCAAACAATTTATGATCTTCGAACATTGGCGTAACTAGGTAGGCGCCAAGATAGGTCGGTCTGGCCACGTGTATGGCAAACGTATACATGCATATATGTAAGGACATAACGAGAGAAGATATATCAAATAACTATACAACGCATCATGAAATGTCACTTGACTGTACAATGCACAGAGAAATATCACATGATTATACTACGCATGAAGGAGTATCACATGCCTATATAAGAGAATCACATGATTGTACTACATATAAGACAATGTCACTTGACTGTATAACGTATGGAGAAATATATAACTGTACAATGTATGGAGAAACATCACATAACTGTACAACGCATGGAGAAATATCACATGCTGATGTAACGCGTAGAGAAATAATCACATAACTCTACAGCTTATGGAGAAATATGCATGGGGAAACACCATTTGACTATACAATGCATGGTGAAGTTTCATATGATTATACAACTTATGGAGAAACAACACATAACTATTCAACGCAATGATAATTTAAGACTTGAGAAATTAACCTCTGAACGCTCTAAATAAAAATTGAAGAGTGCACATACGATAACAAATTTTTAATTTGACACATTCAGTATGCACAAAATGACTGACAAATGGAGGTTTAAAGAAACTTAAAAAACTTTCCTTTTTTCGACATTTTGTAATTTACCTCGTCATAATTCCACGCCCGATAATTCCACGTAATAACTCAACGTGTGGATATTAAACTTGTAATCACTGATCGCGTAGTAGTTTTACTCTTAGTTACGTATCGCTTAGCAAGACCACGTGTGATGATTCCATTCATAATAATTGAGCGCGTGATAATTGGTCGCGTGATAATTGAACGCGCGATAATTGAACGCGTGATAATTGAACGCGTGATAATTGATCGCGCGATAATTGAACGCGTGATAATACAACGTGTAGTACATTACCGCGTAATGTTTCAAGACGTAGTAATTCAACTTGCAACGGTTGCACTAGTGGTAATTCAACACGCAGTAATTATATGCATGGTAGTTCAATCCGTGGTGATTCAACTTATGGTGATATAACGCGTGGTAAAATTACACGTGACAGTTGTATGCGAGGTAATTTTATATGCAATAGTTGCAAGCGTGGTAATTGACCACGTGGTGTTTGAATGCGCAGTTCTACTCATGATGATTGAATACGTGGTAGTTCAACGTGTTATAATTCCACACGGAATAATTGTATGCGTGGTATTTCAACATGTGATAATTCGGCGCGTAATTCAACACGTGGAAATTCGACGCATGGTAATTCGACGCGTAGTAATTCCACGCGTGGTAATTCTACGCGCGGTAATTCGACGCGTAGTAATTCCACGCGCAGTAATTCCATGCGTGGTAATTCCACGCGTGGTAATTCGACGCGTAGTAATTCCACGCGTAGTAATTCCACGCGTGGTAATTCCACGCGTGGTAATTCGACGCGTAGTAATTCCACGCGTAGTAATTCCACGCGTAGCAATTCCACGCGTGGTAATTCTACGCGCGGTAATTCGACGCGTGGTAATTCGACGCGTAGTAATTCTACGCGTGGTAACTCGACGCGTGGTAATTCGACGCGTGGTAACTCAACGCGTGGTAATTCGACGTGTAGTAATTCGACGCGTAGTAATTTCACGCGTAGTAATTCGACGCGTAGTAATTCCACGCGTAGTAATTCCACGCGTGGTAATTCGACGCGTGGTAACTCAACGCGTGGTAATTCGACGCGTGGTAATTCGTCACGCGGTAACACCACGCGTGGTAACTCAACGCGTGGCAATTCTACGCGTGGTAGTTCAGCATGCAATAATTATATGTTTGATAATTCCACGCGTGGGAATTCATTGCGTAATAGTTCAACGTTGTAATATTTACCATGTGTTGTACAAATTGTGGCGATGTAACACATATCTATGCAAAATGAATCGGTCGAAGTGTCGCTATAACAGCGTGGCTATATAACGCGAGATCGTATACCATAGTCATACCAGAACTAGGCAAATCATGGCGATATATCGTTCATTTATAAGCGTGACAAACTAAAGTTGACGACCCTCAGACAAAAATTCTACTTACGCCAATGTCGTTGAAACATGCTTAGGTATAACGTTCGTCGACATTTATCGAAGGTGAATCGCATTTCGCGGTGGCGCCTTGTTTTCGCAATACGACACAGACGTGCGCTGTCTTTATCTGTTTTTGCGTTCAGTAGTATTCGA
This sequence comes from Megachile leachella, assembly GCA_963576845.1. Lineage (NCBI taxonomy): Eukaryota > Metazoa > Arthropoda > Insecta > Hymenoptera > Megachilidae > Megachile > Megachile leachella. Next base: position 6,506,900 of record OY756255.1, on the reverse strand, counting down.
ATATTACGGCGCCGTTAATAATTCACCTTCGACAAATCGATTATCATCAAACGGACGAGGTGTTGTTACGCAAATTGTCGCACTTGTATCACCGTTTTTTCTTATCGGCGTCGATCTGCTTCGCGTTAAAAATAATTTTCTCTCCTTTTTTTTTAATTTGCATCACGTTTGCATACCTTATTATCATTCCTCGAACATAATCTATGTATATTCGTTTGCTCGATTTGTTTTCAAACTCGAACACGCAATCGTTCTTCTCGGAGTACAATAATACTGTTACAAACATCGTTTTCAGATTACAAGTCCCACGTTTGGTGACATCAAAGATATCTATCTTTTTCGTGGACTAAATAGAGAAGTTTCGCGTAAATTTTGTGTAAATGTTTGATATATAATTTTAGTATTAGATTTGAAAAGAAAGGATATGGAAGCAATATTATATTATTTTTGCTGATGCGCGAACAGAGTGATCGTGTTCGTAGTGAATTCGATAAAAGGAAAATTAATGATTGCAAAAAGACTCAAACCAATATTTATGTCTAGCCATTTAATGCAGTCGAAAAAAATATGTTAATCCAAACACGTAATATGAATAATTTATCGAGAATTAATATTTTTAATCGCTAACAGTTTACTTTGAAGCAAAAATAGTAGTAAAAGATTTTATAATGAAATTATAAATAGCAGTGCACAAATATAACGGTTGTTTATGTGTTAATATTATTCTCATAGAACAGAAAAATAAATTAATTTAAATACTTCGAGCATTTGCTAGAAAGGAATTTAATAATAATATTCTATAGATATATTAATCATTTAAAAATCAGTACAATTTTTCATTCAACATGAATATTCAACAATCAATAGCGTATTGACAAAATCAGATCAATAGTAAATTTAATAGGAATTGCACGCACGAGAGTCAAACCTAATCAGATACAGAGCCTCGAAAGAATATTTCACTGCCTATTTTAAAACATTATAATCTCATGATTAATTGATGGCCAGATTATTTTAATACCATACGTCGGTGACCAGATCGTTTCAATCTTATGATTGTGTTTCAAGGATGATGTACTCGTATCTTATTTTGCACTTTTATTCTTGCGATTTATTGACAATCGGTCGTCAATAAATTTTTGTTTATATTTTTCGATTATTGGCAGTAAAAGATCATCGTAGACATTAACACCTTGTATATTACAGAATTTTTAAAACTACATAATTATGTTTCTTGAGTTTTGTAAAAACTTTAGTTTCCAAGGAGAAATTTGTAAAACAAGAATTTGTAATTTACGATATCGGTGTAGCTATGGTGATTTAGCTATAGAACTTCGACACGTAATAATTTAGCTCGTGGTTCGAACGCGTAGTAATTTAATGTATACCGATTTAACGCGTAGTCATTCAATCCGTGATAATTTAACGTGAGGTGATTCAAGATATGATAATTCAGGACGTGGTAATTCAATACTAGATAATTCAGTGACTGAGAATTCAACGTTGGCTAATTCCGTGTCTGATAATTTAACGTTTGAGAATTCAGAGCATGGTAATTCAACATTAAATAGGGTAACGTTAAAGAAATAAACGCTAGGTAATTCATAAAATGATGATAGAACACTAGATAATTCGAGACGTAGTATTTCAATATTAGATAATTCAGCGTTTGACACTTAAACACTGAATAGTTCAGTGCCTGATAATTCAACGTTAAATGATTCCAAACGGGGTAATTCAACATTAAACAATCTAACGTTAGAAAATTAAACGCTATGTAATTCAACAAATGATAATAGAACGTTAGATAAAGTAACATTAGATAATTCAAGACGTGGCAATGCAATGTTACATAACTTAGCGTTTGAGAATTCAACACTGGATAATTCAGTGCCTGATAAGGCAGTCTAAAGACAATCTAACGTTCGAAAATTAAACGCTAGGTAATTTAGCATACGATAATAGAACGCTATATAATTCAATATATGATAATAAAACGCTACATAATTCAACGTTAGATAACTCAAAACGTGGTAATTCAATATTAGATAATTCCACATTCAAGAGTTCAACACTAGTTAATTTAACATATGATAATTCAAAGCATGCAAATTGAATAACAGATAATTCAGCGCTTAAGAGTTCAACGTCAGATAATTCAACATATAATACCACACTAGATAATTCATTGGCTGGTAGTTCAACGTTACATAATGGCTGATAATTCAGCGTTAGATAATTCAATAGCTGGTAACTCAATGTTAGATAATTTAATGGCTGATAATTTAAAACATGGTAATTTAACGCTGGGTAGTTCAACGCCTGATAATTCGATGCGTGGTAATTTACCACTTGATGATTCAACACTAGATAATTCGATGGGTTATAATTCAATGCTAAGTGATTCAATGACAGATAATTTGATGCTAGGTAATTCGATGGCTAATAATTCGTCGTTAGATAACTCGATTATTGTTAATTGATTGTTTCGTTGTTGAACCTTTGAAAATGGTTACATGAAAATTCGATATTAGATAATTCGATCGCTAGTAGTTCAATGTTAGATAACTCGATGGATAATTCCACGTCAGATATCTGAACACTTCATAATTCAATGCATGAAAATTCAACTCTTGATAATTTACTGGCAAATAGTCTGATTGCTGATAATTTAGTAGTGGAGTTTCACGAGTATGTACTCATAATTGAATACTGTATAATTGAACGTTATATAATTGAACACTATGTAATTAAACGTCTTATAATAATTCGTTTGATAGTTCTTAGTCAGGTGGATCAATGTCCGATAATTCTACATCAAATGGTTCAATACTCGAATGGTTCAATAATTTAATGCTAGATAAATGCCTGATAATGAATCATGATAATTCAATGTTTGAATTGATGTACAATAAGTTAATGCTTGAATCGAAGTAACTCAGCTCTTAATAATTGTATGCTTAATAAATCTACATGTACTACCACTAGATAATTAGATGATTAATGATGGAACACTGATAATTCAATGCCAGGTAATTGAACACTTGATAATTGAACACTTGATAATTGAACATTTAGCGATTGACAGTCAAATAATTGACTGTACTGCAATCTAGTACATAACTATGCTTTACATAGCCATACAATGGCAATATAACAGGTTGCAGTTTAAAATTTTGCCGCCTTTCGGTATAATTGATGGTACCATTCATACCTTTAGCGAATGTGCAAAGCGGGACGATGTCTAGCAAGGTCATAGCGTTTTTGGCAAACTGTAACAATGTACGGTGCAGAATTTCAAATGGTCAGTGAGTCAGAAATTTAATTTTAATTGATACGTCGCTGTACAAGAGTCAGAGAAGTCTCTTTGTCCTGAATATTACGCGATGTCACGAGGCGAGAGGCAAGCCTCGGAAAACGCGAGCGCGGACTTTCTCGCGGGTATAAATAAAGTATTAAAAGCATCGTTTCGAAGAACGCTCTCGTTCTTATGTAATTGACTATGGTACGCGATGCGTTTGCCGTTATATATATTGGATTCATGAACATGAAGTCTTGTATTCCTTTCGATTTTTTAACGCGTCGTAACAGTTACTGCTTGCAGACAAGAATTATAAACAAGGTACTACGGTCAAGAGGTTAGACAACGTAAATCATTTTTTTTATAGAAGTTTTGCATTTATAAAATATGTAGATTTTAAATGAAGTTGATATGATACACAGGTGATAATTGTCGATCTACAGAAATATCTTTTTGCTAGTTCTTATGTTTAGAAATTAATAAATTTTTAAATTAGAAATTTAGTGTTTTCCATTATTGCAATTTCAAATGAAATTTACGGAGCTAATCATTTTTAATGTTTTCAAGTTTAGAAACTTGGAACGTTCCCAAATTTTTATATTTTCAGAGAATTTTAAATTTGTTATTTTCAGTTCTTCAAATTCCTAAATTTATAGTTTACAATTTCTAAATTTTTTATTTTGTATAGCTTCGAACTTACGAATTTAATTTTCACTTTTTCAATTTGTGTCCGAGCTTGAAAATTTTTAAATTTCAAATGTTTTTAATTTAGCCATTTTCAAGTTTATAAATTTTTAAGTTTGCAATTTTTACAATTTAGGCATTTTCAAGTTCATAAATTTTCAAATTTGCAATTTTTCAAATTTAAGTGTTTTTAAGTTTATAAATTTTCAAGTTTACAATTTTTATAATTTAGGAATATATAACTTTATAAATTTTCAATTATAGAAGTTTGAGTGTTTTCAAATTCCCAAAAAAGTTATAAATTCTCAAATGTATCAATTCAGCCATTTTCGAATTTAAAATCTTAAAACTTTAAGGAAAATATAAATTATAACATTCTAAATGACAAATTGCCAAATTTATAAATTTACAGATTCAAAAATTTTCGGAACACACTTCTAAATACAACTTTTCAAAATTAAAAGATCTAGAAATATAAAAATGTTAAATACGCCATTTCCGTAATACCAATTCTTACATTTCCCTCAATAGCAAACGAATCGTACTTACAAACATCTATCACCTCGCCAGCGATTAATAAAATAAAAATATAAATTTTCCAAAGCTCCCATTTAATCTCTAAAGATTAAATAAAAAAACGTGAATGCAAATTCGATCTTAGAGAAAAAAAGTATTGCCAAACTAACCCGGTTTTCGTATCATGAAATCGACCTTGCTGCCTAATCGTATTGCAGATTCGATCGTTCCTTGAGGATCATCGGATGCGACGATGGCGTCTCGTCCTCTCAGGCGCCGTCGCATCTGGTTACCTTGACGATCGTGGCGATTATTCCCGCCACGATTTGTCCTCTATGCTTTCAGGGCGATACGTAAAAGGACGAAAAACGTTCGTACCGGTTTCCACTGGTCCAAGCCAATAATAGAATCCGCCGGTTTTGGTGTTGTTGCTTCTAACGGGCACCGTTTGTGTCAGCGTTCGTTGCAATCCGATCCCGATTAAACTTCGTTTAATCGAAAAACAGGAGCCTTGAGTCGGATTCCCTGGTCGGTTTCTCGGTCGACGAGTATCCGTTTCGGATTAAAACGGAATCGGGACGCCGGTGTAACGAGATTCCCACGAAAATAGATTTATCGAGTTGGCGCCGTTAATAAATGTCTTCGTTTCGATTTAATGTCGCGTTTCCTGTCGATACGGCTTGGCTACTTGAGCGTCCGTTTTTTCTTACTGTCGTAGACGTGATTTAATGATCTATTAATCGTCCAGCTAATATTGGCTCACTTTTGAACCAAGGTTATGTATTTTATTATTTGACTTTGGTATTTTGGTGTTGGAGATTTGAGAGTCGAATTTTCTGCCGGTGTCTAGTGTTTTATTATACTGTTTTATATTATTTTTCTATTTTGCTATTTTATTCCTTCTAGAATACTATTATTTATTATATTATTATATTATATTATTCTGTTATTTCATTTATATCACTACATTATTTTTATTACTATTTTATTTTTAATTTATTATTTTGCTGTTTTAGAATTCTATATATTATTCTATTATTTTACTATTCTATTTTGCTACCTTATTATTTTGTTTTTCTAGGATACTATTATTTACTATATTATTATATTATATTATTCTACGTTATTTCATTTATATCACTACATTATTTTTACTACTATTTTATTTTTAATTTATTATTTTGCTGTTTTAGTATTATATTATATTATTCTATGTTATTTCATTTATATCACTACATTATTTTTATCACTATTTTATTTTTAATTTATTATTTTGCTGTTTTAGTATTCTATGTATTATTCTATTATTTTACTATTACACTTTTGCACTACACTACTATACTGTAATGTACTATAACATACTGTTGTGTAGTATTGTACTGTACTACTATTCAATGCAATGTTACTATTATACTATTACTTTACTATTTTACTATTCTAATAGTATAGTATTACTATACAATTACACTACTACAATATTCTTTGACTACTCAATTGTATTACTATTTTACTACTGTTTTAGTATTTCACTATTGCACTATATTATATAATATTATATTACTACTATGTTATGTCACTATTCAACTACATCACTGTACTATTACACTACTATAATATTATTTCACTACTCAGCTGCATTATTATACTATTACACTACTATTCTATTACTTCATTACTCAGTTGTATTATTGTACTATTTTATTACTGTTTTAGTATTCCATTATTCAACTCTATTAGTATAGTATTATACTACTATTTTATTTTACTATTTAATTATATTACTATTGCCACTATTATTATACTAGTATACTATTATTATATTGCTTCACTATTCTACTGTATTGCTATGCTATTACACTGTCATAATATTATTTCACTATTCGACTACATTACTATAGTATTATTATCACTATTACTATGCTAGTATACTATTCTACTGTTTCACTGTATTACTATACTATTATACTACTAACAGTGGCAGCTTGTACGCACTGTGGAACTGCATCACCCCCCATTACAGTCTCAATACTATCACTAACATAGTAAGTAAAAAAGTTTGACTTTTATTTTTAGAACTTCATCAAGTTTCCAAATAAATTTTCGTCGTATACACATTTGTTTTCTTTTATACAATTTTAAAACAGCACAAAACAATTCTCTGTAGCACCACCCTTTGATTTCAGCTACGAGCCGCCACTGCAATTCAACTGAATTTCTATAATACAATTCTACTATTTAACTAGCTTTCCATTATATAGTATTTGATGTTTCATATGAAAGTTTAAACACTCGCTTTAATATCATATTTATATCATTCACAGAATTCTTTAATTTCTTTCCCTCATAATTATTTAGTTATATTCAATTTTTAGTGTTGAAAGAATTAATCAAAGGATGTCAAAGAACATTTTTTAAAGTAATATTAGTTTTAACCCTTTGCACTTGAATTTGACTATTTGCAAACAGGATTTCAAAACTTACTAGTATAAAAGTTAAATGAATTCTTTTCGGGTTATTATTTCTCTATTAACCCTTTGCGTTCGAAGATAATTCGACTGTTTGTAAACAGCAACTTCAAAACTTAGTTAAAAAGTTAAATGAATTTTTTGAGGTTATTATTTCTCTATTAATAATTTCCACTATTGTTTGTTTCACTATGTTTATACATTACACATATCATATTATAGAATGAGTTAAAAAATGCTTATATCAAATTATTGTATTAAATAAAATGGTGACTGAGTAACCTCTCGAGCGCAAAGAGTTTAAAAATTTCAAAGTAAAATTAGTTTGAAAGTTTGAAAGAACATTTTTGAAAAAAAGTATTATTTAATTTATATATTTTTCTGTTTTTCTATGTTCTAGAGTCGCCACCACCCCCGTACTGCCTTATTGCCGACAGACTGAGACCCGAAGGTGAGTATCTTCGCTTCACATTTTAATCGTGCATGCGTTTATGTATTCGTGGGCACATTCCATGCTTCGTTCGTACGTGAACACATGGAATGCAACCACGCAATCGTTTGAGCGATAACTCATGTTTATTACTCGCGAACATTTAGCATTCGAGACACGAAGATCGTCCTTTAACGCGCGTGACATCTCGCGACCTAGCTCAAAGCAGAATCCAAGCGCAAGAAGCGCATTTTAACCCCTTGACTTACAAACGTTTTCTTCTTTCTGCGGTTGCCAGCGATGTAATTCTGAATAATTACGTTTTGTGCGCTGAAATTTCCGGGAGAAGATGGAAATAATTTATTCATTTAACGGGCAATACACCTACAAGCAATATTAACTAGCAACAAGCGATGTTATTTAACCCTTTGTACTCGAAGGTATTTATACTGCAAACATCAACTTTCAAACTTACTCATTAAACAGTTAAATAAATTCTTTTGAGGTTATTTTTCTGCATAATAGTTTCTACCATTGCTCGTTTCACTATGTTTATACATCACATGTGTAATATTATAGAATTAGTTAAGGAATGCTTCAAATCTAATGGTGCCTGAGAATCGCATGATTCAACTATATGAACTTATAATCTATGGTAACTTAATAATATAATTTAATTATACATTTTTGCAATAGAAGCTGACAGTATTATCTGTTAATATAAGTTAATTATACAGTCTTACATTATAGCCTAAATATGTAATCTAATAATATAATCCAAGTATATAATCTTAAAATATGATCTAACTATATAATCTTGCTATATAATCTAACGCTATAAAATTATAATATAACCTAATAGTACAATCTTAAAATATGATCAAATAATATGAATTAACAATATAAAGTAACAGTACAATCTTAAGATAAAAGTTCTTTTCTTTCATTAGAAAATTCTGTTTCACCCCTTGCACTACAATATCGTGACGTACTTACAGTTGATTCATATTTTCACAATTGATTTTTTCTTCAGTTCTAGTTTTAATCTGTATAATGAAGGATTGTTGAAAGCAAAATGTACTTAACATTTTAATTTTCTTTAGTTAACTTGTGGGGTTAATTATTCCCTTATATCTCAGATAGTAGGCACAAATATTAAAACTCTGTTTTATAAAAGAACTAAATTCGATATTAAATTCAGAGTATAAAAATTGGGAAGATCTACAGTTTCAAAATTGATAAAGGTTATACATTCTCAAAGTTTGATAATTTGGAGTTCAGAAATTCTTAAATTTCAGTGTTTCACAGTCCTAAAAGCATAAAACTCTAAATTTTCAATGTTTTCAGGTCCTAAAATTTTTAAGGTTCAAAATTGTGAAAGTGCAAGATCTCATAAATCCAAAATTCTAAAGTGCAAAGATTTCAGTATACCTAAATCACAATCTTCTGAACTCTCAAACTTCTGAAGTTCCAAAATTCTAAAATTCTAAAGTGCAAAAATTTCAATATACCTAAATCTTAATCTTCTGAACTCCCAAACTTCTAAAATTCCAAAATTCTAAGATTCTAAAATGCAAAACTTTCAATATACCTAAATCTTAATCTTCTGAACTCCCAAACTTCTAAAATTCCAAAATTCTAAGATTCTAAAGTGCAAAAATTTCACATTACTTAAATCTTAATGTTCTGACTCTTAAACTTCTAAAATTCCAAAATTCTAAAATTTTAAAGTGCAAAAATTTCAGTATACCTAAATCTCAATCTTCTGAACTCTCAAACTTCTAAAATTCCAAATTTCTAAAATTTTATGTCCTAAAATTCCAAAATTCCAGAATTGCAAACTCCAAAAGTTCCAATACTTCAAAATCCCAAAATCTGAATGTCTCAAAGTTCCAAAAATTTCAAAATCCTACCCAAATTTCAAAAGTCTTTGCCCAAACTACCTTTGGGTTTAAACAAAATAAAAACGAATATCAAACACACATGTATTTAACAGTTTTCCATTTTCGGAGTTTCTCAATCGTACTTGACCGACACCAAGCCTGAAATGATCATCTTATAGCTCGAACGGACGTGTTGTAAGTCGATCTTATTGATTGCGACGAACCATATGGCTATAGGTTTCAGGGTATCGCCATTTCCGTGGTCGACAGACACCGATCCGTTCGATGGAAGTCGATCGTTCTTATCTCGCTTGTATCGCGAAAATTATAAGTCTGTAGTTTAATTTGCATTTTATCGGCGTGTAATAGTTACAAGAGAAACTTATTAATTTTTCTCCTCTTCTTTCAATCCAAGTTCTAACATTCTTTGCAGCAATTCCAACTCGTTGTCTCATATTTTTTAATCGATAAACAATACATTCCATGCAAATGTTCCTGTAACACGCTCATGAACATTTTTCTATCAACGTTATTTAATAACGTTGTACGCAATTTATTTACATACTCGTTTCATAGCAGCTGCGTTTTACGAGAAAATTGACTCGATGGTTTCATAGTAGCTCTGTAGTAAATTTTAAAAACGTGTATACTGTCGTAAGACTGTGTTACGCGTGATAAATCGGTAACATTTAAAATATTTGGTAATATGTAGTAAATACAGAGGTAGTTCTCATAATTTCTGAGAAAATATGTGGTATTACAGTTCGCACGTTTGAGGAGAAACTGAGGTCGAACATGATCGTGGTTTCTAGTGTGTAATATTAGATTGTTGCAAATTATCATTCACTAAACTTTCAGCAAATATATTCGTTTGCTATTATTGATAACCATTTTCTCAGAATAATTTTGTGTTACATAATTAATGAAGATTAAAGTCTTTTAAGCTTGTAATTTCAGTACTAAAATTGTTAAATAAATAGTCAAGATTCTTCATTAAACTTTAAACTTCTATGTGAGTTATACTTTGCCAAATTTTTGTGTCAAATTAGATTTACATATTTCTAAATTAATCGTCAGACTCGAAGCTTCAAACTATTATGAAACAATCAAGTAGTGTCAGCAGCACTAGTTTCATATTATCAAATTATATTAAACTTAATAATAATGTATATAGACATATCTTCAATTTCATAAATCTATAATGAATATAGAATAAATTGAACTATTTCAGCAAATAAATTCGTTTGCTATTATTGACAACCATTTTCTCAGAATAATTTTGTGTTACATAATTAATGAAGATTAAAGTCTTTTAAGCTTGTAATTCCAGTACTAAAATTGTTAAATAAATAGTCAAGATTCTTTATTAAACTTTAAGCTTCTATGTGAGTTATACTTTGCCAAATTTTTATGTCAAATTAGATTTACATATTTTTAAATTAATCGTCAGACTCGAAGCTTCAAACTATTATGAAACAAACAAGTAGCAGCACTAGTTTCATATTATCAAATTATATTAAACTTAATAATAATGAATATAGACATGCGTTGAATTTCGCAAGTCTATAACGAATATAGAATAAATTGAGCTATTTAATTTTGAATTTAATTGCACTTGAAACGCTATTTCCTACGCCTCTCGACTCAAAGGGTTCGAACAGATCGCGCTCCATCACTATTTTTACGATCGCTCTTACAATGCTCAGTTCTGCACGCTGGTTTTGACTGTTCGTGCTCTCCCAGTTTCGTCTTTTTTCGTTTCTTTTCGTGGCCGATCCTAAACTGGTTCTCTGGAGATCAATACCAGCTCGGCTACACGCAGATTCCTCGGGCCATCGATAGATAGTATTCTGGCTCATCGTGTTTGATCTTTCATAGGTTTCTTACGTAATATCTTTCAATATAGCGAAATCATTTTCTCGGTTTCAGAGATCACGACTTTCGATGACTATCAATTTAAAGACACGTTATTTGACATCGAGGTCGAGATTGCATTAAACGCAATTGCTCGATCGTCTGCTTAAATGATCGGTTTCATTCGTCTTTTCGTTTACCGACAGGTTAAGGTCTTAGCCTTTTTCGAACGAGTTCGCGTTTAAATTATAGAGGACAAGCATAAATAAACTGTAGAATGTTTGTAATCATTTATTTTTTGAATACAAATTTTTAACAAATATAAAAATTGTGCAGTTTATTTATACAATTACATTGATATTCAGTAGTGAGTTTGTTGTTTCAAGAGGAGTTAATTCAAAGATTATGTTACTCATTTCACTGAAGTACTCATTCACTGTAGATTAAAAGTGTAACTTCTTTTGGCTATGATACTATTAAAAAATTTATAAAAAATATTGAAAATCATTCTAAATAAAATATTTCTTATTTTTGTAAAATAAGTATATCCTCTTTCAATAAATACTGCAAAGTCTAAATGTAATTAATGTCAATGTAATTGTATACAATAAAAGGATACATTTTACTCACATGGATTTGCGGAGCAAAAGTACATGGGTTCTCGAGTTGTGCCACTCGAGGTGAATATCTCTCGTTGATAAAATGCCGCTACGAAACCTGTATTTATATAAAGTGATCCTGTCAGAGGGCCAAAGTTCTTGAAGGTATAATTAAGTTCGAGAGCCGCGCTGAAAACGCGATCTTTCTTGTTTCTATGTACATAATGCGCTTGATGGTAGATTTGGAACGAAACAACGTTGTTCAACCGGTAGAGAAGCGAACAGGTTTGTAATTAATCAGTGAACTTGCAGAGATCGATGAGTGCAGTAATGGTTACAACGCGACGATCAATTTGAAATCGTACTTGCAGATGGCAAATCGTAAATTCTGAATATTCATATCTCTTAATTTGTAAATTGGTAAATTACCAAATTTTCCGAATTTTCACGAAATATTTGTACTATTATCAAATAATATTGATTAATCCTTAATGAGCATAATTCATCAGGATACCTAGCACACTGGGATCTAGCCATTAATTTCTCAAAGGGAAACTCATTATTCTAACTTGAAAATTAGAAATGTTTTAATATATCTAACAGTTTTCAGTAAATTTAAACGCTGAAAATGAACGAAACTATAGAAACGTGAAAAAATAGAAACATGACGATTTTCAAACTTTTTACAATTTTAATATAAAGAGCTAAAATTTAAGTTGAACATTCTTATGATAGTTATGATAAGTTTGAGGAGAAAAGTAGTTAAAATACTTGGGATTTAAAAAAAGTATTTATTTAGATTTTCAGCATATGAGGTTGCTAAGATTGAAGCTAAACTGGCTGGAGTCGTTTCATGTAACAGTTAAGGGTTAACATTAAATCTACCGACAATCTATACTATTTACTTTGAAATTAAAAATGAAGTTGAAAAGTAAATAAACGAGTGACAAAACAAAAATTAATATATACATTAATTCTTCATTTTGATGAAAGTCAAGATAGATTTTAAGAAAACGTAAGACTTTATAACAGGAAACAAAAATCTTGCAAAATAGTCCTTTGGTAATTTCAGTGTTAATAGTGATTAATTAGTAAAGAAAAAATGATAGGATAAAGTTAAATAATTTGAAAGGATATAGCGTATTTTGACCGAGCTAATTCGCAACGATAAAAATAAGCATCGCTGTCAGCGTCGAGATCGATACCTCGAGAAAAACACGAGGTCTCACGATAGCAATATTAGCATGATAAAATCGGCTTGCTAGCGGCGTTCGATGGGGAAGGAAAAAGAAAGAAAAATGATTCTTGGAAGAAAGAAATTCATTATGAGAGTTTGTCTGTCACGAGCCGGCAGATGTAGCCGCGTAGATTTATGCTCGCCGATGGAAACTGGGCTAGCACGATGGAGCAGAGGAGATAAAAGACACAGCCGCATCGCCACTTGTTGCATTCACTCGGGAAATAGGAGAAATTTCTTCATTCATGAAACTCGAACCAGCATTCCGCTTAACGATGGACTATGTACCGACGGCAATTAAAACGATAGATCACTTGAAACGAATAGAACGAGGAATTTACTTAAAACGAGATGTAGCCTTTACCGATTAGACTCGTAAATTTTACAAGTGTAACATAATTTAATTTTTGCAATTATTTGTAACTATAAGTATGTACTTATATACTATAAATATATATAGTATGTAAAATATACTGTAGGTGAAATAAGAAAAATACTATTTATAAAATTATTAATTTGGTAATGTAAGATATTTACATACTTAGAAATTGACAAATTTCTAATTTATACAAAAATACTTACTACACTTATTTATTAGTATATACTATAAGTACGTGAGTATTTAATTTACAGTAATATATAGATTAATATATTTAACATATATTATACATAGTAGTGTAGTATTTAATATATTTAATATATAAAAAAATATATATTGATATAGATGATCAGAATTAGCATAAAATGTTCAGTTTTCGAGCCGCCATATTGAATTTTGAGGAACTTACATAATTTTAAAGGTTAGGATTCATGAATGTACAAAATTCGTTCACATCTCAAATTTTAACATAAAATTAAAACTATTTAATATTATTATTTATTATTCAATAACAAAAATTGTGTATAAAAATCTTGGACTTAGTTTAACAAAAAAAAAAACAAATGAACAGAGATTCTAAAAGAACACAAACTGTTACATAAGAAAAGTTTAGCATTCTTCGAAGAGATAAAACATGAATTGTTTGATCGAAAAAGAGTATGAAAAATGGTGTGTTTGGACGTGAACGGGTTAAGACGTTCCCGAAAAGAAAAAAGCGGGAAGCCAGAAGATGAAGAATTTCTGCGGCGATACGACGATTTATTTCCGCACGTGCTGCCTGCACGCTCGTCAGCGACAGTGTTCTACCAGCGATTGCGCAAATTTCAACGAATAAGACGAAGGACATGGCACAACGCTCCGTGCAGTCCCTTTCGAACGCACGAGGACAGATCTTGTTCGTATTGCGTTACGCCGGTTGCGTTTTTAAGCTTCCCGCTCTCGATTCGATCCCGTCTTGAATCACCGTATTGTTCCGTTCGAGAACGTCCCTCGATGACATTTCACGTTCCACGGAGCGGACAAGCGAATCGAAAGATTTTCATGCTAACAGCTCTCGGCATCTGCAACGTTCCGAGTATTCGATGCTCGTAATTAGTTGCATCAGAAAAGTTTCCACGAAACTTAGCCTCCGGTTCAATGTTGTTTTGGTATCGTTATTCTCGTTTGCGATTGCAATTCTATTGTTCGCTTATTGGTTTAACGACGCACTCGTAATTGTACAATACCAGTAAGTGCACCAATTACGGAGACTTCATATTTGTCCACAAAAAGAATGCTACTGGTAGTTAGTTTTTTAGCAAAGCTTTAAGAAATTGTTATTGGCATGTTTAAATTAGATATATCGTAAAATGGTTCGATACGAAAAGAAAAAATAAATTCATACTACATATATTTTAGCAAATTGTGTGATACTACGAAATTGGGAAATCAAATTGGGTAATCAAATTAAATTCAGAAATTTCTAATAATCCAAGTTCTTGAATTTCATTGACCTCCAAATTTGTAACTCCGCAAAATCATAAAACCCAAATCTATTCAGATTCCCAAATTTCTACTTTTCCTAATTCCTGTAATCTTCAAATTTCTAAATCTCATAATTTCCACATTTCCATATTCCCAAATTGTGAAATCCTCCAAACCTCCTAAAATTGTACGAATGTACCTTTCCATCGTTAACCGTGATATTCTTCATAGATTTGTTCTCGACTGTACGTACTTAATTACCAAGTTGTTTGACAATCATCAATATGTATCGTATCAATCCCATCACTACCGGAGACTGCGAGAAAGAGGACACTAGCTGGGGTATACTCGGCGAACGGAAGAGGATGAAGTATCGAAGAAACAGCGACAAGGATAGCGTACGTGTGGAGAGAAACAGGGAGAGCGAAAGAGAGAGGAAGGTAAAGAGAGAGAGAGAGAGAAAGACAGAGAAAGAGAGAAGCGTATCAAGGACGGCGAAACAAGCAGAGAAGTATAAAAGTCAGGCGACAGGCGCCCACCGCGATGCTTGTGTATCCGGAGGAGCATCGTATTACCGGTGTACTCAGCCCCTCCCTTTTACCTGGCGCTAAGCACCCTGCTCCTATGTACTTGCCCTTAAGGCTGGTTTACACCGTTCGAGTGTATCATTCCAAGTACAGCGTCATTTGCGAAAGTTAACCCTTTGCACTTGAAAGATGACTCACATTTTTTATTCCATTTAATACAATTTGAAATATATATTTTTTAATTAACACTAGAACTACCAACCAGTCAAAATGACTGGATTTAGATTTCTCATTTTATATTACAAAATTTTATTGTCGTGATTTTATGGAAATGTCTGAGGTAAAAACTAGTTCTATATGTTACTTGATGCTTTAGTAATTATTTACTTTCCTTTTCATTCTTCGATAAACGATTATTTAATGCCGGTAGTTTTAGTGTTAAATACGATTTTCACATTCTGATCTCGGAGATAGGGTACTTATACATATTATACATGTATAATGTTGGTTTGGATATTTTGTTGTTACATTCGTAAGTGGACAAATCAAGGATAGATGTCACCTTTCTTTTTTTGACAACACAAGGTATTTTTCTATTGTTAAAATAAAGCAGTGACGCTTTTGAGAACCCCATTCTTTATAGCTATTAGTCAATTAGGGTTCGGGACCTGCTCCAGGTACGACTATTGCCGTTCCTTCAGTTTAGTTTAAATTATTCTCCCTATTCACCAAGTTTCAGTAGGTCTTTCCCGTTTTTAAATATAATTATTTACTCAATTACATTCAACACGTGCTTATTTTCCATCACATAACTCTAAATATCTGAACATTCTTCGTAAATAAATATTGATATACGTCGGGAAGTTAATATTTCAGATTTCAATTTCAATACTAATTTCTGCCGAGTAAGCTGTGTTTATCTATTCCAACGTAAGATTAACAGAGACAATTAGTATGAAATGTAAACATTTGACAATTGTTCTTCATTTTGGGTTCACTACTTGTAGACATCTGACGGTTCTGTTCTAAAATGAAATATTTAAAAGCTGAAAATTTAGATATTCTGTGTATTTGGTAAAGGTGTACTCATAAAAATTAACGTCTTAACCCCTTGCACTATGACTTGTCAAGTGCGTCAGTCAGAACTGACTAATTACAGCTACAAACAAAAAATGTGAAATGTTATGTGAATATGTTATAATGCAATCGTTGACTATGCAAATTATAATTGAACTTGTACTACAAATTGAAGTGTATTAAAAGTTCCAGCAAAATTAATCACGGCCGGAGCTACTAGTGCGTCATGAGTCAGGCTCGTCAAAATAGTGCAAAGGGTTAATTCCTTTTACCTACTCCTTGATTTACAAAATAGATCAAGAAAGGGGATACAACGTATTACAACAGAGTAATATATGTGATAAATACATTTTTCTTTTCTTACAAGTAGTAAATAAATAATAATATCCAATGTAAATATTTGTCTAAATTATAAGATTCAAGACAAATGTGACGATGAAACTCAACATAGCAAATGGTTAATACTATCTTAGCTAATAATCACTACGTTAATACTATGTCTCTACAAATCAATACCCATTAATAAAATATGAATAATATGTCTATAACCAACATCCCTTGAACTCTACACCAGTTCAGACTTCGTACAGTACGATCTACATACAGTAATATCTCAAGACTATTTTGCATCTCTTCTCCTTCGTCTGCTCGTCTCTCTTTCGAGCAAAACGAAGGAACTCAAAAGCACGCACTCTTTACTCGTCTTCTTCTTTCTCGTAGTCCCTGCAGAGACGTTCTTCGTTTCTTTCTCTCTTCTTCTGTCTTTCGGCTTCTCGTTGGCGCTACTCGACGAAGCAAGCCTCGCGGGAGTGGCTCTCGCATTCCGTAGCCTCCTTTTGCCCTCCTGATCGTTCTACGACCTTATATTCTACTACCGAACTGTTCACGTCGGTTTCCGGAATAAGGGTCACTTTGCCGATCGCATGCTATGAGCATTATTTTGGAGGGGTTTTAAGGCCTCTGGTGGAAAATTGATAGGCTATTTGTTCATCTCATGGTGTATTGATCAGAAGGCAAGGATAGTAATAGCAAGGAAAGTTTTTGCTATCCAAAAATGTGACTTTGTTTTGCCAGGAATTTGAAACCAAGAAATAATATTTTGTCATGATTTCTTTTCCAAAATATTCTTTGTACAATTATCTAGGTTCGTAAACAGCGCATTTTTGGAAAAATGAAATATGAAAAAATTTCTGCAAAAACTTGCATGTTTCCATCTTGTGAGGTTTCAATTTTGTGAAATCGTAAAATCCGGAACTTTGTATGAAATTAAATAGTGCAAAAATTGGGATCTTTCCCTTTTACTAAGCTCCTCCTCGATAAGATAGGCATTGAAATTTAATGTGAGATTTTTTTTGATATACTATCAAATTGGGTGGTTTCAGTTGACAAGGGATTTGGTCATAAGATTCACCATCTTATTCAGCTAAACCCTTTCAATGTTTAGCCGTCTAAAAATTTAGTAATTTGAAAATTAAAAGACTTGAGAATTTCAAAATTTTTTCATTTGAAAATTCGATAATTTAAATACTTGGAAGTGTGAAAATTAGAAAATTGGATATTCCCAAACACGAAAACTTAGGAATATGAAAGTTGTCATGTGTGTCCATATATGTATACATATGTGTCCTCAACCAAAGGAACATTTCGCCAAAGTGTACATCTCGATGGATTTTGTTTCGTGAACGGGTGTTCTGTTGGCTGACCCCCAATGCACCGCAACTCGAATTACGAAAAGGTTGTGTCGGGGTACCAGCAGATACCTGGGGGACCGTCGTGTGTGGTACTCGGAATCGGCACCGGTTACTTTCAGACGATTAAATATCAGACAGGTCTGTAAGTTCCTTTGCCTTTTTTTTTCAAAATCTAAAATTTAACGGGCTGTCTACGCGATTGATTAGATAAAGAACTCTCAATATTGTTTTCTGTTCTTCCAACTTTCTACACATATTTAGATAACGTAGTAAAATTTTAATTATTTTGTGAAATTATGGAAATTTGCCAGCGTATGTTCTTAATTAGTTATTTGTCAATGTTCAATGTCTGCCGCAATTGACGTCTGAGAAAGTGTAAATACAATTTCTGTCTGTATGAAGATATTCATTTTCTGGTGTGGGATGATGTAAAAAGAATTCGTAATAAGATGGTAGGCGAGTAAGCAAATTCGGTAATCAAATCTTGAAATTCGATAGTTTAATCCTTTGCACTCGAAAGGTGATGCACATTCACCATTCGGTTTAACAAATTGAAATAAATATTTTTTAAAATCGATATTATCCTACATATGACGTGCAAACAGTGGAACAGACAATAGTTGCAATTAATAATGGAAAAACAATGGCTTTGAAAAAATTTTACAAACTTTTTTAATTAATAAGTTTTAAAGTTGACATCTGACAGTAGCAAAAATTCGAGTACACAAGGTTAATTTTTACATAAAAAAACTCAGAAAGTTCTCAGACATATAAATTATCTCCACAAATATTGCGAATACTTTTGCAAAATTAATAGCAAATTAAATGTGAAATATTTGCAAGTTTCGGTGCATAATCGGTCACAGCAATCAGCCGAAACGATTTTACACGAAAATTCGCAATTGTCTAACGCGAGTCGAAAACAAGGCGATCAAATAAACGGAAAACACGTTAGACAAACGATTTGTTCCTGTTTGCACGTTCGTTGTACAAATTTCACCGGGCGTTGCAAAACTCCGAGATGGGATCGAGGACAATCAGCGTGCAAATATTTAGCCACCGATAACGAATAAATTGACACGTAAACTTGGCAACCCGTTACCACCGTTGATCGCGAGCAAACACGTTTATGTACGTATTTGCAGAGTGCTTCGATCGACTTGCAGTTTGGCACGTAGGATGTTAGAAATGGAAGAAATTTGGTCGAAGAATGACGTGTGTCGTTCTAACTCATTATCGATAGATCGATGAAAGGTTCGGCGGTGATATACGTAACTGTAGATTTATTTCGACGTTTGACGAAGGTATTTGTATAGGGTGATTCAAGAGTAATCGACAAATATATTGCTAGGTGATACCTTACTAGAAATAATTTTTGCTGGCTGCTTATATGAGTTTTAGAATAGTAGAGGTTTATCTTGACACTTGATGAAGATATTTATACAGAGTGATTCAAGAGTAATGAATCGACAAATATATTGCTAGGTGATACCTTATTAGAAATAATTTTTGCTGGCTGCTTGTATGAGTTTTAGAATAGTAGATGTTTATCTCGACACTTGATGAAGATATTTATACAGGGCGATTCAAAAGCAATTAATTCATAAATATATTGGAATGTGATATGTGTTTTTAGATTTTTTGTTTATATTTATACGTGTTTTAGAATAGTAGAAGCTATATATAATATAGTGTTATTATAATGAAATTCTATGTATAAGAAATGATACACATAAACCAATTATGCTACTAAATTTTCTTCAAACGACCAAGAATCACATGCCTCATGAAACTTTATTTCCTTCTAATTCTTTCACGGTTAAACTTCCGTCTAAACGAGTGACAAGCAGAAAGCATTCCTAAGAGAGAAATAAATTCGTCGAAAAGGATTAGAATCGGTCGCGAAAGAATTAAAAAGCCCCCGAGGCCGGTTTCAGCTCCGTGACGCATATTGAGAGCAGGGATATTTCCATGAAGTCCCACCTAAAAATACTTGACGGATGCTGAATCTCGTGGCCACGTTTCTTCTTTTGCTACTGTTACTGGGTTCTAGGGGTGTCGGGCTTAGCCGGGCAGGAAATGCTTCTCCCGTAGGAACGAGCCGTTGGAATTCAACAAGAATGCGACCGCCCTCTTCTCTTTCTCCTTCGACTTGTTGTCCTCTGACGTCATCCTCTCTTTTAGTCAATGAATCCCGTCTTCCAACCTCTGTCTGGTCTAGTCCTTCCAAGATCCTTGGCAAACGAATATTTGCCAAGCTAGACCTGCTGCTAGAATATTTGCCAAGAACTAGTGCCAATTATGGAGCCTTTGTGTCATCACTTAACGGGCCACGTGAATTCACGTTTTTCCATTCTGAATTTTTAAGACGGCGAAATTTACATTTTTCCATTCTTAGACGGGTCACGTACAGGTTTTTTCTGGAACTTTTATTAGGCTGCGTTGCTTCTTCATTTTTCACATCGAGGTTGTTTTTTTAGGTCGTACTTTTTAGCGATTTACTGATATACTGAAACCGTTTGATATTTGTTGAGTATTTATTAGAAACTGAACTAGGATTTATTTTTACTGATAGCAGAAATCAGGAATTATGGACCTATATCACATTTTAGCTTTAGGTTACTGTATTATCAAGTGCTACTAAAATTGATGAGTATATCCTAGACAAAATTTTATTCAACAATGCTAAACAGAAAGTTGAGATAGAAAGGTAAACTGAAAATAATATATTATTAACAAAGAAAGTCTGTTGGAAATGACAATAAATAGTAATAATTAGTAGAAATTATTATAATGAAAAGAGAAAGTGAAATTGCACTGACAGTAAAATTTTAGTTTATTTGTATGAAATTAACTACTATAAATAAATTGAATATTTTTAGTATATACATTTTACATTAATAAAATAATATATAAAATACATAATATAATAACCTTACCATATATAATATTATTATGTATTTTTGTCATATCAAAATAAATGAGATTTATTGATGTAACGTCTATTTAATATTCACTACAAAAATCATCGTGTCATATTATCAATCTTCATTCAATCTGCAATTTCTTCTACATTCATTATTATCGTAAATTGATTAATACAAATAATACAAAATAGGAAGTACATTGAAGAAATAGTATATTGTTACTGTTACTGCGAATTTTTATCAAATCAGACTCCTCAAGTGCACAAGTAATTTGCTATTACGTTTCAAGCTTCTCGTTGCTTTTCGCTTGGTGATTTAGCTAGTTCCATCCATGTAGAATGATGGCGATTTTGCATAGTGTTCTTAATAGTGCTGTAACGATCATTAAAACAACCGGTCTTCTCTCTCGTCCAAGAAATCTTCCAGGTCTCTTTGGAGCAGATACCGCGCGTGTGGTCTGATTTGCTACACAAATTCTTGCATGGTGTTTTACGTTGTGGATGATGCTCGACTAATTCTGCGAAATCGTTCTCTTAACATTTTAATAATCGATCTGGTTCAATCTTTCGAACTTTTTACATTTGCAGGGATGTATACTTGTGAATTTGTATGTCTTCAATCATCTAATTTTCAGTGTTTCTAACACGTCGACTGCTATGCTGAAGCAGTGGAGAACTAAAATTATATTAGATTTACTTTTTATTTTTAGCAAATCTCAAATATTTCCATAATTTTTGTGATAGTTAAGGCTAGGTATAGTTAATATCAATGTCTCTAATTAGGTTAGTGGACAAATTCTTAATAATAGAAACGATAGATTCGTATGCAAGTTTAATGTGTGGAAGTTGAATATGTCACACATATGTGAGTAACATGGCAGTCAAAGAATCTCTGAATGTCTGAATCTCAAAAGCCTTTTATACGTACACCTATCACATATGTATACCTACATATACATGTATATTGTCTTCAAATTGCTATATCTCTAATTCATTCTGAACCTACATGCCTATTTTATTCCAAACCTATACAGCGTCCCAGCACTTGCGAATAAATCCAATAGCGTAATTATAAGCTATTTAATATCTAAATCAAGATGAAAATTCATATCTACGAGAAATAGCATCGAGAAGATAAATCGCTTTATTTGCCTCCGTAGAATTTTGTGAATGAGTGTTCCGTTTCTACAAAACATTGACGCGACAGTAAGGATGGACGAAATTAGCGTACGAGCTCAATAGATGTAGCCGGCGAAAATTTATCGTAGCATTCGCAAACGATCAAGTTACGAATGACATAGGTGCATGAAAGTTCAGCCGAAATGGAAGATAGCATTCTTACGAGCGAATTAATTGGTCATTTCGTACGTTAGAGTTGAAGTTTCTTGCCACGTTGACGATAAACGATCTGCCCACGGCGAATCATTATTTTAGACGATTCTGTCACCTCCTTTGTGCTCTCTTGCAGCCTGCACTTGTCGCTCGAATTTCCTCGAGAAACATGATTCACCATGAAATTCACGTAGTCGTTTTTGTCCTCGGGCTACGATGGCTCGATTAAAGTCTACGTAAAAGTTCCTTCAGAGAACAAAATGAACAATTATCGATTGCGATATTAACGTGTCGGGATGATGGGTTTTTATGTGGTTTTTGCTCGTTGACGAGTGATGAGATCTTCCTTCCACTGTACTTACATTCCTATATTTCTATTTATGGTACATCTTTACATTTATACTTATCACACTCTTCCTGCATTGTATTTCTAAAGTTTTTTGTACTTCTTCTGCAATTATGTGTACATATTTTTTTATACTAATTATACTACTGCATTTTTCTATATTTCTATTTCTAAATTATCAAATTTAAAAATCTTTAAATCCTTCAATATTTCAATTTTCCGTATTCTAACTTAACTTTCTAAATCCGTATATGTTACAAATCTCTGTAGATACTTAGATTCAAAAATTTCTGAACTTCTGAATTTCTTGAATTTCTTGAATTTCTTGGATTTCTTGAATTTCTTGAGTTTTTTGAGTTTTTTTGAATTTCTTGAATTTCTTGAATTTCTTGAATCTCTTGAATTTCTTGAATTTTTGAATTTTTGAACTTGAAAATCTCCAAATTACCATATTTCCAAATTTCAGGTGTCATAATACAGTGTGTTCTGAAATCTCTCATTTGTTACAACTAACACCCAGCTATTTTGTATTAGAAGCATCGACAAAATGTGTGGACTGATATTTTCAACAAAACTTAAGCTTTAAGTTACTTCATTATATTGCTATGTCATTAAAGATGTTATTCCACAATCCTTAAATCTGTTTTGGAATAGCTCATTGTTAACTATGACACCCTGTTTTATATTGAAAATATGAACTAAATGTGCATACTGACATTTTCAACAAAGTATGACAATCAAATTGTCATACCATAAGTGTTATTACTCAATACGTTTATTCCATCAAAAGTGTAAATCCACAATCTTCAAATCTGTTTTGGATTCGCTCATTGTTAGCTATAACACCCAGCTGTTTTGTACTGAAAATATGAACTAAATCTGTATACTGACATTTTCAACAAAGTCTAACAATCAAATTGACATAACTATTATTGCTCCATACTTCCATGTCATCAAATCGCACTAGACTTTCCGTTTCTGATATAAACAATCTTGTAGAAACAATTCTAAACGTTCTCCCATCTGGAACTAGTTGCAACAGATTAAACCAAGGGGTTGAAACGTCTCCAGCTCGATATAGAAGCATGGATGCTATTTATAAGGTTCAAATCCAAGCTGACCAGAAAACCAAACATCGAGACCGTTTCGAAGAATCGGTAATGGAGTGTTAACATCCACCGAGAAGAAGAGAGACTTCTCGTTGCAAGATTCGATCGCGATGCGAAGATTCGTGTTTTATTTATGGACCAGAAAGAAAGAGGAAAGCTACGTTCTGAAGATACGTTCCTAGAAGCGTATGATGCAAATACACGAGGCGTTACTAGCGCGAAAACGTTACAACGGGGAATTCAATTCGATTCGCGTTGATTAAATAGCGAATTCGCTACGGGGCGATTAGACTTGGGAAAAATTCAACGAACGAGCTGCCCATTCATTTTTCTGTTTAATCGTACGTTTCATTTAGAGGACATTCTGCTTTGTGTCATATTGATTCATCAAGGATTTAAAATAGGGAGGAGATTTATTCTATAACTATCAAATGGGTTATTGTGGTTATTAGGTGTATCGTTGAAAAATAGAAGGCAAGAAAGGACACTATTTTATTTTAAGGATTTTTGAGAATTTCAGAATTGAGGTGTGAGGAATTTGGCAATTTGGGAATGTGAAGATTAGTGCAAAAGTCTAAGGCTTCGAGGGTATGGAAATTTGGGGATTTCAGGATTTGGGAAGTTTGCTGTTTGAAGATCTAGATATTTGGGGATGTAGACATTTGAGGAAGTGAGGATTTGGGAATATAGGGATGTAAGGATTTTAGAGGAATGAAGGGATTTGGTGATGTAGGAATTTGAAGATGTACTTCAGGATGTAGGGATTTCAGGATTTAGAAATTTGAAAAACTGGTAATATGGGAATTTAGCTATTTGGGGGTTTAGAGATTTGGACATATAGAGATTTCAAGATGTAGGTATTTGGGGATGCAAGAATTTCAGGATTCGAAATCGGAAAATTTAGCTATTTGGGGGTTTAGAGACTTGGACATATAGAGATTTCAAGATGTAGGTATTTGGGGATGTGAGTTTTCAGGATTCACGAATTTGAAAATTTAGCTATTTGACGATGTAAAGTTTTGAAGATGTAGGAACTTCTGAGATTAGAAACTTAGCTATTTGGGTGTTTAGAGATTTGGACATATAGAGATTCAAAGATGTAGGTATTTGGGGATGTGAGTATTTCAGGATTCACGAATTTGAAAATTTAGCTATTTGACGATGTAAAGTTTTGAAGATGTAGGAACTTCTGAATTTGGAAACTTAGCTATTTGGGTCTTTAGAGATTTGGACATATAGGGACTTGAAGATGCAGGTATTTGAGGATGTAAGAATGTCAAGATTTAATTTGTTAACCCTTTGTCTTACAATATCGTCGTCCGCACGTGACGCGTGTAATATGTGGCTCACATTTTCACCACGATTCAATTTCGCGTTTAATTTCAATTTCTACCCCTCCACCAATGATCATCATATAGAAAATGTCCCTAACACTTGAACATTCTCTGTCTGTCTTAATGTTACAACAATAATTAAGTCGCTCTGTCTGACACACTCGCTGAGAAAGTCATTTAGCTATTTAGACATTTGCAATTTAGACATTTAGCTATTTGCAAGTCCAGAAATTTGTGGACACATAATTTTGCAAATTTGGAAATAAAATTGTTTCTTGCTTTCTTTTTCCAACGACCTAATCCAAGAAACCTACTATCAAGATCACGAGCAGTTACTAGCGTAATATAGGCGCGTTAACGTAGTATCCGATATCTAAAAACGGTAGAAAGAATGAAGAAGATGCTCGTAGTTGGGGAAGCTACTAAAGGGGTTGCCGTTTATTTTCAGATCGTGCGCCCAGCGAAGGGGATCAACGTCGGTGCAAAAACAGCACACCCCTGCCACTTCCCGGCTCCCTTACCACCAACGGAGAAGGTAACTATGTCCTCAAGGTTATACATACCCTTTTCTCGCGTCTATCTCTGCTGTCTGAAAGAAAATGCCCGGCTCCGTACAGAAAAGGAAACCGGCGAGTGTCCCACTTGCGTTTCCAGCTCGTTGATCTTAACCCTTTGAGCCCCGGTATATGTTCCTTATCCTGCTCGTTTCGTTGCCAGAATGCCGTTTTCACGAGGAAAAAAATGCATCGTTATCGTTGACACCATAGCAAAGGAGGTCCTTATTCCAGAATAGATGTTTGCTAAATTCATGAAACACATTTGATTGATAATGATACATTATAATTTCATTGATTTTTTGTTCGATTTAATTTAAATTTATTTATTTAGTTCCATTTTTATTTTTTAGATTGTAAATTTATTTATTTAGTTCCATTTTTATTTTTTGGATTGTAAATTTATTTATTTAGTTCCATTTTTATTTTTTAGATTGTAAATTTATTTATTTAGTTCCATTTTTATTTTTTAGATTGTAAATTTATTTATTTAGTTCCATTTTTATTTTTTAGATTGTAAATTTATTTATTTAGTTCCATTTTTATTTTTTAATTTTCTGATTAAAATTGTTCTTTAATTAAATTCATTTAATTTTCATTTTGATGACAATTGTGTTTTAATTAATATTTTGAAGTAAATCAATCAGACAAGTAACCTATAAAATCATTGATAAACCCTTTGCGTTTAGTCATTTATTTACCAGATGTGCATGTATTTATTAAGGTTTTATGTAATATGTCTTCTATATACATTTGTTTACTATGTAGATATCTATATACATTTCTTTACTGGGTACTATAAAATGTATATTCTATATACATTTATTTACTACATACATAAAAGTATATTTTCCCAAAAGTTACATAAACTCATAAATTGACAAGTACAAATATTCAGTTTCACAATTCCGCTATCACGACAGGTATATTGTAGATCTGAAAGTATCTAGCATTCATCAGACGATGAAACAAATTTGTTCAAGGTCGATAATCCTTTAAACGTGTAATAATGTAGAAACGATGACGAAGAAGAGGAATGTACGAGCGTGTTAACAGTCGTCGAACGAAAAAATGTACACGGTGTAAACGACGTTCATTATAGGCTTAACGGTTGTTCCATGGATACATCGATTGTTGGGCTACGCCATTGGTCGCTGGCTACGCCTATATCCACGTGGTTAACCTTGAACGATGCTACGAACGATTTCTTCTCTTCGTCTTTCGCCGCGTTTTTCACTTCCGTGTGTCCAACAGAACAGAAAGACTCCCGGCTGAACTGGTTTGCAGGTTCGTCCAGGACTTTCTTAGAGATCTTTCAACGAACAGAGTTACCAGTTTCACTTTTCTCACGCCATATTCTGCAAATCTGACGTTTTTATTCAATTTCGTTGACATTGAAATACTCGTTCAGCTTTTTGGCCTTTTTTTATTGCTGTTTGTTCTCATAAATTAAGATTATTCTGAAGGATTATACTCACTTCCTGGAACGGTGCAAATTGTGGAGAATGTATGAGTTATTTCACACGTGGGACTTGACTAATTATGGAAATTTACGATTGATAATTCGGAAGACGGTTCCATTTCTTAATTTTGAAAATGACAAATTCATCAATTTTTATATTTTTAAATTTCAAATCTCTTACATTCTTGAAATATCAATTTCTCAAATTTCAAGGGCTGAAATTCCTAAATTCCCAAGATGTGAAATTTGGAATTCTTCTACTTGCACATTTGTTTAACTCGAATTGTCCAAATTCTCTAAATTCGGATTTACCAAATTTCTAAATGATCACATTTTTAAAATCCGTAGTTCGCAGATTACTTAAACTCATAAATACCCTATATACGAAATTCCTGAATAAAAATTTCTTACATCCGGATAAGAATTCCCTAGCTTTGAAATTTTCAAACAAAATTCCAGAACAAAATTCCTTAGATTGGAAATGTTCGTGTAAAATTCTCTAGATCCGAAATTCTAGAGAAAAATTCCCTAGATCCGAAATATCAGAACAAAATTTCCCAGATACAAAATTCTGAGACAAAACTCTCTAGATCCGAAATGTTCATACAAAATCCCCTAGATCAAAAATTCTAGAACTAAAGTTCCCAGTTCCAAAGTTCGAAATGATCGAGCAAAAATCCCTAGACCTAAAATTTCAGATCAAAACTCCCTAAATCCGAAATGTTCGCGCAAAATTCCCTAAATTGAAAATTCTAGAACAAAGCTCCCTAGATCTGGAATATTCGAGCAAAGTTTCCTAGATCGCAAATCTCCAAATTTACAAAATCCAAAGAATTCCCTAAACCTAAATATTCCTTAGATTCAAGATTCCATAATTCTCGAATTCCCTAGATCCCGAAATTTGAAATTTTCCAAAACCCATAAATCCGAGTAAACGTGCAAAATGCTGAAAATATCTCGTGGTATGTCTAGGAACTGTACATTCCTGGCTACCGGAAACAATACGGATCCCATAAGTTTGTCTGTCGAATTACCAGACACGCATGCAGTAATCACCTAACGACCACCCTCGGTACGCAGTGACCGTTTAAAGCTCGACCATTCCACTCACCCTCGGTAGCGAAGGATTAAACAAACCACGCTTAATACTGGAACGAAATTGCGCACACGTACGATAAGTTAAAAGAACCGAAATGATTTTATTTACGCACGCGGGACGATAACGCGTGTCGATCGGACGTTACCGTGGCGAAAGGGTTAACACGCACCGATGCAAAAGCACGATTACGTGGAACGAAGGATTAGCGAGGCGAGGTTGCGAGCAAGGTCAAAGATCGACATTCTTGTCGGGAGATTTAATGCTCGTCGCGGCAGCTGCATAATTCCGAGCAATATCGTTTGCTCTAAAAATAAGCGGTGTGTCTCGTAAAGAAAGGGCCCCGGACTAGGTGGACGTGGAACGTTTAAATACGACAGCCATACGAGAATACCAACGAACGTGCTCCTCTGCCGCATCCGAGCAACAAATTTCCTTAGCACGCGCGTACCAACGAGCTGACGCACGAATTTCGACGAAAACGTCTGCGAAAATGAACAAATTCAAATCTCTATGATATGCTTTTACCGAGTGAGTTTTCCTTGAAATCGATAGGTGATCTTGTATGGGAACTCCGGTGATTTTTGTGAAACTTCAGATCTGTGTATAGTCGTAGTTCGTTGTCTCTTTTTATTTTGAGAGAAAAATCAACCCTTCTGTCGGAGTTTATAACATGGTTGTAATTCGTTGGTGTCCTTTTTTACCTTAACAGAAAAATCAATCCTTCTGCCGTTGGAATTTGTTGGTGTCGCTTTTTACTTTAAGGGGAAAAGCAACCCTCCTGTCGGACTGCTTGTGAATCCAAACTACAGAAGAGATCAACAATTTAATATCAAGGTTATACCGCTTCTTTAGACAGGTGTAGTTTTCTCCGCAAGTAAAATGCTTTTAAAAAGAATTTTTCTCCCCATTTTATCATAAATGGGTTCACTCGAATAAAAGCGTAGTTTTTTTCCCAAAAGTAAAAACTATTATATTCTTAGATTTCTATCAAAGTTTCTTCAAAAACGTGTATCATTTCCTGGTTAGAAATATACAGTTATATAGAGTTCACAGTTGTTGGTATTACAACATTGTATTACAACTACTTTAACCCCTTGCACTATAATGACGAGCTACAGTCGTGACGCATTCGCAGTTCAAGTATGGTAAACCTTTCTTATATTTTTAGTTCGGTTGAATGTTCAATTTAAGTCTAATTGTAGTTTGTGCAGTTTACGATCGTTGAATACAAAATAGATCTGTTATTTTAACTTTCTTTAGTCTATTTGCAGTAGCAAATGCAGCATTCGACGTGTAGCATCCACTGAATAAATCACAGTGTGACTATGATTATTTAATAATAATTGAAAGCAACTTCATTAATTTATCAGCTGTAATTTATCAGTGTTGGTATTATCTGATGTGTTTCAAAATATTCTGTCTGCTTTTATTTTGCTTGTAGTTTACATAAAAATGTGAGGTCTACATTCCTCTTTTTATGAAATAAATATCGTTAGTGATCAAGTATAATTATTGTATAAACGAAACAAGTATAGTAGTTAAAAAAGCACTAGATTCGAAGGAAGATAGTTTTAAATCCAAAATTGATTGAATTTGTGAAAAAATTGAAATCGGATTAGCAGCTATTTGGATTGAAATATGAACTTACACGGCCATTAGCCAATCTAATAATTCATTACACACTTGCTTGCATGAAGATTTATACGGTCATTACTTATTATTAGCCAATAAACTAATACTGCATTATACATTTGCTCTCGTAAAAAATCACGCGGTCATTATTTGTTATTAGATAATCTAAGTTACACATCTCATGTGAAGATTCATATGGATGAACTAGTACATTACATTAATATTTCATAAACTAATCAATTAACAGCTGATTAATCTAATAAACTACGAGTTTATTAAAATGTTAAATTAATACTTCATAAAATGAATGGTTCATAAACTAATACCTCATAAAATGAATACTTATAAACTAATACCTTATAAAATGAATACTTATAAACTAATACCTCATAATATGAATACTTATAAATTAATATTCAATCTTCGATTTTTCTATTACTTCCATAACGTTATTCCAATTGAAAATGGCTGAACGATTTAGCTCAGAATTAAAGATATAAATTTTGTCGCCGATTCCGGCGAAATTCGTTGTGTGACGCAGCCAGCTTTTCACGCGTGACGCAGCGCACGCGGTTCGCGAACTTATGCTCGTTTTTCCTTTTGCACTCCGTTTGCCGTTTCGTGGAACGACTAAAACGCTTTTGGCCACTAGGAAACTTGCCCGCTCTGATACCACGCGAGCTACAACGCCCGTTGCGTGCCCGTTACGTGGAAATCATCGACCGATGAAAATTATACGAGATAATGGTCAACTTTGCTTACAACATCGACCCAGACACGTGACGCACATCGCCATTGAAATGTGACGGACCTAAATTCAATTTATACATCGCTGCTTTAATATTAACTATAGTTTCAACAGTTACAGAATTCTGAATTCAAAATATATTTAATATTTCAATTTTATTTATTTATTTTAAACTTTGCTGTACTTCGATGCGTCTGACACATGTGACGCACGTAGCCATTGAAATGTGATGAACTTAAATTGTAGTTATACGTGCATTAAGTTTGTAGCTTTAATATTAACTATAGTTTCAACAATTACAGAATTCTGAATGAAAAATACATTTAATATTTCAATTTTGTTTACTTGTTTTAAACCTTGCTGTACTTTGATGCGTCTGACACACGTGACGCATATCACTATTCAAATGTGACGAACTTAAATTGTAGTTAAACATGCACTGAGTTTCTAGCTTTAATATTAACTATAGTTTCAACATTTACAGAATTTTGAATTAAAAATATATTTATAAGTTCAATTATATTTACTTATTTTCAAACTTGTTGTACTTTGAGTTGTGACGCACCAGTTTGACTCGTGACGCATTTACAGTTCATATGTGACTTTATTCAAATTAACACTCTTTAACTTGAAGTTTCTGATAAAAATTTCTATAGCTGAAAAATGTAAAATACATTTTAATTTAGTTCGTTTTGTTATTATAGCTATGGATAGTTTTGACTGAAATTATACGGCAGGAAGTTAGCGAGTTAAATAAATTAAAAAATATCAATAGTATCATTTATTATTAAAGTACTAATGAATATAATAATAGTAAATTAGTGAATATTGACGAACAATTATATGATTGTATTAAAAATGACAATACTCTATCTTTATCAGGAACTTATTTAATTATAGTTCTCGAATAGAAACAGATTGGCGTGGTATCAGATGACGTGAATCGTTCACTTTGATATATTTAATTCTACTAAGTTTGAAAGTTGGCATTGGACTGGTGCGAATTCCTTTCAGATAACTGAACGAAATTTATCATTTTGTTGCAAAACATTGCATCTTTGTGTGTTGTTCTATTTATTGGCAATTAGAGGGGACAGTGTACTTGTATTTAATTCTAGAAACGTAGAATTCGGTTTATTTATGCAGAAAAATGTGTAAAATTTCAAGATATTTAAATAACACAATTATAATTAACCACTTGGCTTAATATTATTATAATTAACACGATTAATGTTTTCACGACCAATAACATATTTCGTAATTGTTACTGTTAACAATAGAATTTAAAAATATTACAATTAACAAGACGATTTAAAATGAGTACAATTAATAGTGTAACTAAAAATTATTATAGTTAAAAATACGATTTAAAAAATTACAGTTAAGAACACAATTTAAAATTGTTGCAATTAACAACATGTTCCAAAATTACTACAATTAACATGTTTCAAAATTATTACAATTAACAGTGCAATTTAAAATTATTACACTTAACAACATGATTTAACATTACAAATAACAACGCAATGTAACATTATTGCAATTGACAATATAATTTAAAATTATTACAATTAACAGCTTCATTTAAAATTGATGTAATTAACAACATGATTTAACACTGCAGTTAACAAGACGATGTAACATTATTACAATTAACAGCTTCATTTAAAATTGATGCAATTAACAACATGATTTAACACTGCAGTTAACAAGACGATGTAACATTATTACAATTAACAGCTTCATTTAAAATTGATGCAATAAACAACATGATTTAACACTGCAGTTAACAAGACGATGTAACATTATTACAATTAACAGCTTCATTTAAAATTAATACAATTAACAACATGGTTTAACATTACCAAAATTAACAACATGATTCAGCATGATCACAATAAAGAATACGATTAAAAATTAGTATAACATTAATAAATGATGTATTAATCACAATTTCGTAGTATGAATTGTTATTCCGTTTGTATTAACGTATGCGATTGAAATCATTATAAATTCGATGATGAGTGACCTTACATGTGTTGGTCAGATTCAATGCATTTTAATGAAGCACCGTCATCGTCTTCTTCTTAAAGAGATTACACGTCGTTGCGTAAGCAAACAACTTCGAACACATTAATTTAACATACTTAAAGCAAACAATGATCATCTACCTCTACCGAAGTATCCGTTCAATCTGTTGGCAATCGGTCAAACAGCATTCCATAAACAAGAGACTACGTATCTAACATACTGAAAAGAGCCCGAACAGGCACCTTATGATTCTAATCATATTGCTGCGATTGAAGAACAGTTGATGCAAAACACTTGGTTCGTTCTTTGTCAAATTTGTCGATGACGAAATGTGCGATTCTATATTGCGTACGTGGTGCATCCCTCGAATATTAGGGTACTTGAATAACACGCTTCAAAATGGCGACTATCCTCGAATAACACGGTTCAAAATGGAGATAACTCTCAAGTAATATGACATTTTAAATTTTCGAAGTTGCGAATGTTATTGGAGGATCCTTGAGTAGGCAGTGCTACGTGTAATTTAGTTTTTAGGGAAGAATAGAATTCGGGACTTTCTCATTTGAAAACCTTGAGGTTTTGGAATTTTAAAGTTTTGGGAATTTGGTATTTTGAAGTTAGTATATTTGTATATTTTGATGTTGTTTTTCATACTTTGCAAACTTCATACCTTACAATTTTTTAATTCCATACCTTGAATTTTTTGGAATTTAAAACTCTAAAGCTTTAAGAGTTACAATACACCAAAATTTTGTAAACTATTAAAATTTAGAAAAGTGTATTTACAAACTCTAATAATATAATTTAAAAATTTAATAAATGATTCAGAAGTTACTCACCTTTATAAAATTAAAGAAATACCATCCGTCTAGTCAGTAGCTGATTTATACTAGACAGAAATATATTTTATTCTCAAAATGATCACGTATAATTATTTTATAAATTTTATACTTAAATGTATAAATTATTTTACCTAGACCATACAGTTCTTAATAGAAATATTAAGGAAATAGAAATATAACTGCTATTACTTCACAAAGCCATGCTTTGCTGGCTGAAGAACTCCTCCCTTGTTAACCACTTTTCCGCACTTTTGACAATTTTTCTGGGAGTTTTGGCCCATTTTAGGACAGTTATTCTCTGACAAAAGTCGTATCTGGCACAGTTAGCCTGTACATTTGTAAAAGTAAGTGGTCATAATGTTTTTTTATACTATTCTCACAAAAAGTTATATCTGACACGGCTTAGCCTGTCCATTTACATACGTGAATAGTCATAATGGAGTTTTATAGTCTTTTTATGAATTCCGACATTCAGGTATTATTATAGTAATCATACAGTCCTATCAAATTAGGACCACGTACTAAAATTTCACTTTAACGGCTGTAACATTATGTCATACAAGAAAAATTGTCTTAGGTCATGCAAATTATTGCTAAATACGTTCATAATGACATATATATATATAGCAACCGATTTGTTACTATCGTGATAATAATCAAATCGTGTGGGTGATGAGCGATTAAGGACTGTGCGAACTCGTTACACTCGAGTTTCGAAAGTTAGGTCAAATTTGGTGAATGGAGAACATTGATCATCAATTTTCACTGAGAAAATCCTTCGAGGATTCCTATTTTTCTTCGTTCCTCAGAATCTCTAATAAAATCGTTCGACGTCATTCGGGTAATTCATGTGTTCTAATTAATTCTGATGGTTAAAGCTAGACATGGTTAACAGGAATTTAATTGTATATTCGTTATTACAATTCTATAGTTTTCAGACTTTTCTGAATGAAACAGTGTGTTTACGAAATTTTTTAATTTTCAGGTTCCAAAGTTCCTTTATCGAGTTTTACTATTGTCAAATTTAATAATTTCGTAAGTTTCGAAATTTCTTATCTGTAAATTATTACAATATTGAATTCTTAAATCGTTGAATACCTAATTTTTTGGAGTATCAGGTTTTCAAGCTCTTAAGTTCGCAAATACTTAAATATTTCTCAATGTTTTTAGGTTTCATTTCCCCAAATTTCCAAGTACCAAACTGTTGCATCTTCAACTTCTCATATCCCCAAACTGTCACGTCTCCAACTTCTCGTATTTCCAAATTCTGAAATTTTTAACTTCTTATACCTCCAAGTTCTCAAACTTCCAACTTGGTATATCCCTAAATTCTTAAGTTTTCTAATTCTCAAGTCCTCAAACTCTCAAGTTTCCAAACTCTCAGGTCCGCAAATTTTCAAATCTACAACTTCTCATATGTCCAAATTCTCAAGTCCCCAAACCATCATATTCCCCAAGTCTCAAATTCTTAAACCCTCATTTTCCCAAATTCTCAAATTCCCAAACTCTCACATTCCCAAATCCTCAACTTCTCATATTCCCAAATCCTCAAATCCCCAACTTCTCAAATCCCGAAACTCTCATTTAACCAAATCCTCAAATCCCCAACTTCTCAGGACCCGAAACTCTTATTGACTCAAATTCTCAAATTCCCAAATTCTGAAATCCTCAAACTCTTGTATCCCCAAATTCTCAAATCGCCAATTTCTCATATTTCCAAATCCTCAAATCCCCAACTTCTCAAATCCCGAAACTCTCATTTCCCCAACTTCCCAAATTCTCAATTTCTCAAATTTCCAAATTCTCAAATCTCCAACTTCTCAAGTCCCCAAACTCTTATATACACAAATTCTCAAATTCCCAAATTCTCAAATCCTCAAACTCTCGTATCTCCAAATTCTCAAATCGCCAATTTCTCATATTTCCAAATCCTCAAATCCTCAACTTCTCAAATCCCGAAACTCTCATTTCCCCAACTTCCCAAATTCTCAATTTCTCAAATTTCCAAATTCTCAAATCTCCAAACTCTTATATACACAAATTCTCAAACTTCCAATCTCCAAATGCCCAAATTCTTATATCCCCAAATTCTCAAGTTCCCAACTTCTCATACATCTAAATTCTCAAGTTCCAAAACTCTCATCCCTCCCAAACACTCAAATTCCCAACTTGACCACAAGTTCCTTATTTCAATCTTCACATTTCATTAAAATCCATTCTTTCAAATCAGCATTGATTTCTATCAACCTAAAAAATAAACGTATACACTAATTTATGTTTCCTCATTTGTTCTATTTTTTAACTTCATTTTGAATTTCAAGTTAAGAACATATCCCAGTACGTTCACTGTTAAAATTCCACCAACAGATGATCCCTCATCAAAGCTACACAAAACCTTATTTTCGTACATTTTCTAAAAACCAGACAACTATACCTTAACCCCTTAGCCTACAACTACGGGCATAGCCCGTAGTAGAGTGATTGTGTCAAACCTAAATATTATAGGCATAGCTCATTGCACGATCATCAGGACATACGTGAACCTTGTTTACGCTGTCGGCCCAAAATTCTTGTACGTAAATTGCAATTTAAGGGGTTAAGATTACAGCAATAATTAGTTAGCTATGATACAACTGCAGAACAGAATCATAGATTAAGGGGTTAAATAGTATACGCAGTGTAAAAGTATTGTAGCTAGTAAGGTTTGAACATAACTGGTTGATATACGATACGGGAGGGAACAAAGGGCATTAATAATAAATAATGACGTGAAATCTCTGTCAGTAGCGGACGGTAAGAAGCGGCGTGCGTCCTGGAGGCAGGACTCTCGGGTGTGGAGTAGGTAACGGGAAGAAAAGAGAGGGAAAGCCTGGATGCAGGTTTCA
Source organism: Megachile leachella (assembly GCA_963576845.1). NCBI lineage: Eukaryota > Metazoa > Arthropoda > Insecta > Hymenoptera > Megachilidae > Megachile > Megachile leachella. The sequence goes on along the minus strand of OY756255.1, from coordinate 6,470,493 downwards.
GAATGGCACAATAGGTCGGCTAAGGTGGGTGGCATTCGGCGCGACTGCTTGAGGGAACAGGGGGACCCTGGCGCCAGACAGCTGCCGCGTGTCTCGACCTCGCTCGCTCGTTCGCCTTTCCTCTCCTCTCTTCTCCTCTCCTCTCCTCTCCGCTATTTGCCTCTCTTCTCTTTGCCCTGTTCTCTCTCTCCTTCTCTCTTTCGATTTCTCCTTTCCTCGCTCGAGTTCCCTGGTCTGGTCTCGTCTGTTGCGCGTCACGGCCCGTATAACCGCGCGTATGCGAGACGTAGGCTACGTATGTGGTGTACGGGGACCACCGGATTTGACAGTTTCCTGCTGGACTGTTTCGCGATTTTGGAGTTTTGGAATTTGGGAGTTTGGTTTTGGGGTTTCAGAGGTTGGGGGGATGGAGAATTTAAGGAGAATGTTTGGGACATTTGGAGTTTGAAGTTTTGAGTTTGGGGAGGTGGAAATTTAGAAATAGGGAATATTGGGAATTCGGAATTTAGGATATCAGAATTTGGAACTTTTGGAATTTGGGATTTTTAGAATTTAGGATTTGGGATTTTTGGAATATGGAATTTTTGGAATTTGGGATTTTTGGAATTTGGGATTTTTGGAATTTGGGATTTTTGGAATTTGGGATTTTTGGAATTTGGGATTTTTGGAATTTGGGATTTTTGGAATTTGGGATTTTTGGAATTTGGGATTTTTGGAATTTGGGATTTTTGGAATTTGGGATTTTTGGAATTTGGAATTTTTGGAATTTGGGATTTTTGGAATTTGGGATTTTTGGAATTTGGGATTTTTGGAATTTGGGATTTTTGGAATTTGGGATTTTTGGAATTTGGAATTTTTGGAATTTGGAATTTTTGGAATTTGGAATTCTTGTAATTTGGAAACCCTTAGATTTTGGAACCCTTGGAATTTTGAACCCTTGGAATATGGAATTCTTGGAATTTGAAATTTTTGGAATTTTGGGATTTTTGGAATTGGGAATTCTTGTAATTTGGGATTCTTGGAATTTGGAACCCTTAGATTTTGGAACCCTTGGAATTTGGAACCCTTGGAATTTGGAACCCTTGGAATATGGAATTCTTGGAATTTGAAATTTTTGGAATTTGGAATTCTTGTAATTTGGAACCCTTGGAATTTGGAACCCTTAGATTTTGGAACCCTTGGAATTTGGAACCCTTGGAATATGAAATTCTTGGAATTTGAAATTTTTGGAATTTGGGATTTTTGGAACTTGGAATTCTTGTAATTTGGAACCCTTGGAATTTGGAACCCTTAGATTTTGGAACCCTTGGAATTTGGAACCCTTGGAATATGGAATTCTTGGAATTTGAAATTTTTGGAATTTGGGATTCTTGGAAATTGGAATTTTTGGAATTTGGAACCTTTAGAATTTGGAACCCTTGGAATTTGAAACACTTGGAATTTTGAACCCTTGGAATTTGGAACTCTTAGAATTCCTGGAATTTGGAATTTGGAATTTTAGAAATTCGTGGTAGTTGAGGTTTCTAAAATTTAAGATTTTTGGAATTTTTTAAATTTCCAAATTTTACTATTTCGTGTTTTGGGAATGGGAGAACTGAGGATTTCCAAATTTAATAATTTAAGACTTGAAAATTTGAGATCTTGTGAATTTAGGGATCTGGAACTTTGAGAATGTGGAAATTTCGAAACATGGAATGTTTAAAATTTTGATGAATTAAGATATTTGGAGATTTGAAAATGATCATGTGTACGAGTTAGAGTTATATTCGAAAGGGAATTTTGAAGAATTTGAGAAATTTCGACACTCTTGAATTTTATTGAAAATATAGATGATGTATAATTGCAGTATTTAGAAATTTGAAGATCTAAATGTTGAAACTTTGTTGATCGAAAGTTTGCAAACTTATAAACCTATAAAATACAAAAATTGAAAAAGTCGGAAATTTAAACATGAGAAAATTACCAAAGCATTCGAACTTGGAGTACCTTTGAATACTTTACAATATGAAACTTTGAAAATTCACAATTTAGAAAAATTGTTTGAAACTCTAATAAATTTTTAAATTAAATGTTAAATCTTGAAAGTGGAAAAAGGAATAAACTATATAATTAAAAGAATCGGAAATCAGAAAATTTAATACACTTATTTGAAAAATGAAAAAATGAGAATTTATAAATTAAAAAATTTGAGGATATACAAATTAAAGAATAGTAAATTTAGAAAATGTACTAATCTAAAAATTTAAAAGTTTGAAAGTAGAAAAATTTGTAAACGTAAAATTTATAATAATTGAAATCGTGCTAATTCCTTCATTACTTTCGTACTTAATTAATTTAATAGAAGCAAAGAAATATGCATGATTTTTTAAAAAATCGAAAATTTCACAAAGTATCGTGTGTTTATAATAGAGTGTCAGGGTACTGTACATTATAGACACGTTCTCTGTATGTATACGAGGCTGAACTCGCTATTTTATTGATTTATTTTGGCGCTTTGGTCTCTCTGTTGCGCTTGGCCATGCGATCGATCGAAACCTTGCTGGCTGTCTCCAGCTCGACGAGAAACGCTCGATTCATGGCTGCCTGTGAACGAGTTCACCACATTCTAATACTATTTAGTACATCGTAGATTCATTGTAAATCTGCGATTCATTCATGATGTAATCCAGAAAAAATTTACGATTTTTCTGTAGAATAATTCTGAAGATATTTCTTCGGATAAGTTCCTCAACAAGAATTTTATCTGGAAAAGTACCTTAAGGGATATTTTACATGGAAGAAGTACTTCAAAGAGAATTTTATATGGAAAAGCACTTTAAAAGGGATTTTATATGGAAAATTTCCTTAACAAGGATTTTATCTGAAAATGATCTTCAAGAAGGATTTAATATAGAAAAGTTTCTCAAAGATGTTGTCTGGAAAAGATCCTTAACGCTAAACCTACCGACGTATATGTATATTTAATTTGAAATAAAGAATGAAGTCAGAAAATAAATAAGCAAACGACAAAACTTGTACACACATTAATTCTTCATCTTGATGGAGGTTAATGCTGATATCAGAAAAATCGTGTAAAAATAAATTGTGTAATTTATAATAAGGATCTTATGGAACGGTCATTTGACTGGTTTGCTAGTTTTAGTGTTAACAAGGATCTTATCTTGATAAGTTCCACAACAAAGATTTTATGTGGAAAAGTTCCTCATCAAGTATTTTATCTGGACAAGCTCCTCAACGAGAATTTTATATTAGTTCTTCAACAAATATTTTATTTGGCAAATTTCCTCAACAAGTATTTTCTCTGGGAAAGTTCCTCAACATGTATCTTCTCTGCAAAAGTTCCTCAACAAAGATTTTATGTGGAAAAGTTCCTCATCAAGTATTTTATCTGGACAAGCTCCTCAACGAGAATTTTATATGGAAAAGTTCTTCAACAAATATTTTATTTGGCAAATTTCCTCAACAAGCATTTCCTCTGGAAAAGTTCCTCAACATGTATCTTCTCTGCAAAAGTTCCTCAAGAAGGACTATATATGGAAAAGCTCTTTAATAAGAATTTATGCAAAAAAGTTTTTAAATTTAGGCATTTAGAAATTTAGCAAATTTACGAATATGGAAATTAGAGAAGGAAAAAATTTGGAAATAGGTGAATTTTGAAATAAGGAAATTAAGAAATTTGAAGGATCCTAAATTAAGATATCAAGAAATTAGAAATTAAAAAATTTGCGTAAAATTTAAAAATCTGCAAATGAAGAAATAAAGAAAATTAAAAAATAAAGAATTGAGAAAAATTTCGGAAATTAGAAAACTTAAAAACTAATGTGTTACCAACATACACGAATTTTTTTTTTAAAAGAAGAATCAAAGAGACTCCAGACTCAGATAGACTTTGCGATCATGCTGTCTGCGATCGGCCGCCTCAAAGATAAGTACATTTAGACGATACATTTCTTATTGCACTCCATTTCAATTGCTATAATTAAAAATAATATTCTGCTTCGTATCATATCACGTTCTTACAACAAAATTCAATAATACACACCTATACTGTTAAACATCGAACAAAGTTGCAAAATCTTGCAGTTGGGGAATCAAACTTACATAGGAAATTATGAAATCATTATCGTTCTTATAGTTATTATTATAATAACGTTACCATTATTATCATAATTATTATCATCACAATTAGCATTTAAAAATTTGCAAACGAAATGCTATAATTATTATTATAATTATTGAAATTTCAGAAACATTTGAAAATTCAGAAACGAAGTGCTATAATTATTATCATCACAAATTACATTTGGGATTCTTGGAATTTGGAATACTTGGAATTTGGAATTCTTGGAATTTGGAATTCTAGGAATTTGGAATTCTTGGAATTTGGAATTCTTGGAATTTGGAATTCTTAAGAATTTAGAATTCTTGGAATTTGGAACCCTTGGAATTTGAGATTCTTGGTATTTGAGATTCTTGGAATTTGAGATTCTTGGAATTTGAGATTCTTGGAATTTGAGATTCTGGGAATTTGAGATTCTTGGGATTTGAGATTCTTGGAATTTGGAATTCTTGGAATTTGAGATTCTTGGAATTTGAGATTCTTGGAATTTGGAATTCTTGGAATTTGGAATTCTTGGAATTTGGAATTCTTAGAATTTAGAATTCTTGGAATTTGGAACCCTTGGAATTTGGAATTCTTGGAATTTGAGATTCTTGGAATTTGAGATTCTTGGAATTTGAGATTCTTGGAATTTGAGATTCTTGGAATTTGCGATTCTTGGAATTTGGAATTCTTGGAATTTGGAATTCTGGGAATTTGGGATTTTTGGAATTTGGAGTTTTTGGAACTCGTGGTATTTGGGGTTTCTGAAATTTAAGCTAATTATTATCATCACAATTCCCACTTAAAAATTCAGAAACGAATTGCTACCAGTAGCATAAAATCTCCAAATGAATGACATCATGTTACATTTTTACGCAAACAGTTGAATAAAAATCTGACGTTGAATCTCGTAGTAAAAGACGCGGTATGTGTTTTCATTCCAGATATTTGATTCATTTCCCGTGCCCGAGATTCCTCAATTATTTTCAGCTTGTACCAGTCGCAAAAAGTGTTTTCGAGCGAGGGCCCGAAAATATCTATCGAAAGGAGTATCCGGCTGCAGACGCGGCGTTCAAGAACGTTCAATTCATATCCACGCGATCCGGCGGGAAAATAAATGAAGCTATTTTCGTAGACACCGGCTCACGTTATTCCGGATCGCCAAAAGAGACGAATACAAGCGAGATTCTTGTACGTGATCGGCCTTTCGATCGGCTTTAATCAACATTTCCAAGGTGACGCCCGCTACGTCGCGTAGAATCTCAAACAGAAACTGGAGAACATTGATCATCAATTTTCACTGAGAAAATCCTCCGAGGATTCCTATTTTTCTTCGTTCCCCAGAATCTCTAATAAAATCGTTCGACGTCATTCGGGTAATACGTGTGTTCTAATTAATTCTGATGGTTAAAGCTAGACATGGTTAACAGGAATTTAATTGTATATTCGTTATTATAATTCTATAGTTTTCAGACTTTTCTGAATGAAAGTATGTTTAAGAAATTTTTTAATTTTCAGGTTCCTAAGTTCCTTTATCGGGTTTTACTATTGTCAAATTTAATAATTTCTTAGTTCGTAAGTTTCTAAATTTCTTATCTGTAAATTATTACAATATTGAATTCTTAAATCGTTGAATACCTAATTTTTTGGAATATCAGGTTTTCAAGCTCTTAAGTTCGCAAATACTTAACACTAAAACTACCAAAACGGTCAAATGACCGCTCCACAAGTTTCTTATTATAAGATACACATCTTGTTAAAGTATATTTCTTGAAATCAACATTGATTTTCATTAAAATGAAGAATGAATGTGTATACTAATTTATGCCTCGCCGTTTGTTCATTTATTTTTTAACTTCATTTTTAATTTCAAATTAAGCACACATTATATGCTGGTAGGTTTAGTGTTAAATATTTCTTAACGTTTTTAATTTTCGCATCCCCAAATTACCAAGTACCAAACTGTTGCATCTCCAACTTTTCATATCCCCAAACTGTCACGTCTCCAACTTCTCGTATTTCCAAATTCTGAAATTTTTAACTTCTTATACCTCCAAGTTTTCAGACTTCCAATTTTGTGTATCGTCAAATTCTTATATCTCGTAATTCTCAAGTACTGAAACTCTCAAGTTTCCAAACTCTCAGGTCCGCAAATTCTCAAGTTCCCAACTTCTCAAGTCCAGAAACTCTCATTTACCCAAATTCTCAAATTCCCAAATTCTCAAGTTCCCAACTTCTCAAGTCCAGAAACTCTCATTTATCCGAATTCTCAAATTCCCTAATTCTCAAATCCCTAACTTCTCAAGTCCGAAAATCTCGTTGACCCAAATTCTCAAATTGCTAACTTCTCATATTCCCAAATTTTCAAATCCTCAACTTCTTAAATTCCCATCTTCTCAAATTCCCAAACTCTCAAGTCCCGAAACTCTCATTTTCCCAAATTCTCAAATTCCCAAATTCTCAAATCCCCAACTTCTCAAGTCTCCAAACTCTCACATTCCCAAATTCTCAAATTCCCAAATCCTCAAATCCCCAACTTCTCAAGTCTCCAAACTCTCATATCCCCAAATTCTCAAATTCCCAATCTCCAAATGCCCAAATTCTCAAGTCCCCAACTTCTCAAATCCCCAAATTCTCAAGTCCCGAAACTCTCATCCCCCTAAACACTCAAATTTCCAACTTCTCAAATCCTCAATCCCTATCCCTAAATTCTCAAACCCTCAAATCAGCATTTTTTCAAATCCCCAACCCCTGAAATTTCCATAATCCTCTCTCTACTATTAATAAAATGCAGCACTTAACCTAGTTGCACCCCACAAAAACCCTGTTCACGCCAATGACCGCGGGTTAGGGGAATTGCAACATGTTGCACAGCGTGAAACCCCTGAATAGAGACAGATGTCCCAGCATTGTGCAGCAACAGGTTGCTCGTGTTTGCTCTTTTCTTCCGCGTGAGATCCCCGATCTAGGCCACCCTCTTCTCATCCTCTTCACTGGGAAAATCGTCGTTCATTCTGCTCGTTTTCGCCAGCCAATCGTCTACTCGTACTCTCTTTCTCTTTCGTTTCCTCTCTCTTTCACCGACAACCCCTTTTATCTTCCTTTCAACCTCCGCGTTTGCACTTTCTCTTTCGTTTCATTCTTTCACCCTCATCTTATCGTGCTCCCTTAGAAGATCTCTGCTCATCTTCCTACTTTTACTGGTCTAAATGTGGCTCGTCATTTTTTTTTAGTAGTAAGAGGTTTCTCTTTTACTTCTTTCTATCTTTTTTTCCGTACTTTTTCTCTTCTTGAGTCTTTTTATACAGAAAACTGCAACTTTTTACAGTTCAAGTTATTCAACTTTTGCAGTTCAATGCAACTTTCTGTTGTGCAGTTGTATATTCTATTTCTTCTTTCTGTTTTGACACCCCTCGTTATATCTATAGCGTGTAAAAAATATTCGTTTAATTTATATTATTTGACTTTTTGGGTTTCTTTATTTTGTTCTTAAAGGATTCTTTTTTTGATTTTGTAGGTCTGTTTCTTCTTTATTAACACCCCTTATGTGCTCCACATTATTTATGTGCTTTTGGGTTTAGTTATTTTATTTTCTTTACTTTGAAAATTGTTTATTTCGTTTCTCTTTTGTTTGTTATCTAATTACTATTTCGCTAGTAAGACTTGATGTTTAGATTCGTAGCTAAGATGTTAGAGAATTTATTTTTATTCAAACATTTTGCAGCCGAGAGAAAGTATGTCCTCGCTGATTTACACATTGATATACAAGGTATCCATAAATTTACCCTGATAACAAAATATTCTTAACTGGATGCAGTAAATGAAATATGTAATTCTTAATTGGGTGCAGTAAATATGCGTTATACCACATATCTACCCATTAAGTTTTGAACCTCGCATGAACATTTAATACAGGTGTAATATTTAAATCACTTCAACGTGTGCTCTGGTAACATGCAAAATTTCAAACCTGTATTCAATCTCTTGCCACACATTCTGCAACATGTCTCATGTGATTGTATCAATGGCATCTCTGAAACTGTTGAATGAGATACATCTATACATAACTTCACGGACTCCCTAGTAGACCTGCAATAAAACACGAACGTTAGCATCATAAATATGATTAATATTTAATCTTGAAATCAGTGTAAACATTTATGGACACGGTGTATTTATGTTCGTACTGATTTGCATATGATATATTTGTATTCATACTGGTTTGCACATTGATGTATTTACGCTTGCACTGATTTGCACATGATATATTTATACTCATACGGATTTGCACATAATGTATTTATATGCATTCACGTTGATTTACACTTGATATACTTACATTGGTTTGTACATTGATATATTTATATTCGCATTGATTTGCACGTGATATATTTATACTCACACTGGTTTACACATAGATATATTTATATTCGCATTGATGTGCACATGATATATTTATACTCGCGAGTTGCACATAATGTATTTATACTCACATTGCTTTGTACATGATATATTTATATTCACACTTATTTACATAGGATATATTTAGACTCACAGGGATTTGTATATTGATTTATTTATATTTTCAATACATACATTGGTGTTAAAAATATTTTAGAATTAAGATAGAAACAATCCAGTTATCAGAAAGTGATTGTTCATTTGCAAACTAATTGACTAAGTTTAAATAAAATAAACATTTTAAATTACTATTATTTTATTCCGTAACTGAATTATGTGTATCAGTGTATTATGTACATTGATTTGTAGGTTTAATGATGTACTTAAAGAAAAATATACTTTGCCTTAGAAATGTTACGTACATTCTTCTGTGTAAACTCTACAAGTAGAATTTCCATAAACTACATATTTTATTTCTGTAATAGTGAGAAGATAATTTTCTAAATGTCATGCGAAAAATATTACTGAAATTGTTAAAATTGTTAGAGATTATTGTTATAATTATTGTTAAAATTGTTATAGAATATCGTTAAAAATTAACCTTGAAATTATTAGAGATTATTATTAAAATTATTATTAAAATTGTTATAGAATATAGTTAAAAATTAATCTTGAAATTATAAGAGATTATTATTAAAATTATTATTAAAATTGTTATAGAATATAGTTAAAAATTAATCTTGAAATTATAAGAGATTATTATTAAAATTATTATTAAAATTGTTATAGAATATCGTTAAAATTAACCTCAAAATTATTAGAGATTATTGTTTAGATTATTATTAAAAGTCTTACAGAATATTGTTAAAATTATTATTAAAATTGTTATAAAATATTGTTAAAGTTAATCTTAATATTATTAGAGATTACCATTAAAATTATTATCAAAATTGTCAAAAATTATTATTAAAATATTATAAAAATTATTAAGAGTATCATAGTCCTGAATTAATCCCTATGAAAACACCAGTTGACGGAAGGTGTAACAGCAAAGCAGAGACAATTCCCTATTGAGATTTCTTCTTCGATGCTTATCCGTTTGTGGATCTCGATTTCGATTTCGTTGCGATGTATTCTCGGCAGGGTATCTTTGCAAGAAGGTCAAGGACAATGCGATGAACTCGGATCGAAGTCCTTAAAGGGGAGAGAGTTCTTCCCCATAGAAGGAAAACTTAGAGAATTGTTCTTAAAGTAGTGAAAGTTGCATCTATCTTGGGAAAACTGTTACTGTTTTGGACTATCGAATAGAAACTTATGAATTTTAATCTAATATCGTGGATCATAACATTTTATGGGGTTATTAATTAGATATTATTTTTGTTAAAAATTTGAAATTTCTATAGCTGCAAATTTGCAGATCTGAAAATTTATAAATTTGATATTTTTGTGTATGTAACTGCTCAACTTTTTAAATTGACGAATTTGCTAATTTGCAAATATGTAAAATGAGTTTTGAAATTAAGATATTGGATTTCTTTATATTTCTGAATTGTCAAGGCTTCGGATTTTTAAACTTTTATATTTCTATTTGATTTCTACATTTTTAAATTTCCAACTTTTCAAATTATCAATTGTGCAAGTTTTAACATATAACAATTTCTTAATTTTTAAATACTTTAATTTTCATGTTTTTCCATTTTCAAATTCTGAAATTCTTATATTTGTATATTATCAAATTATCAAATATACTAATAGAATGTATAGTACAATATGTATAGTATATGATATATTGTACATGATGTAGTATGTGCAGGATAGTCATTAAATTTTTCATTCTTAAATTCTTCTATTCGTATATTTTCAAACTATCAAACACTAGTATATATTATAATGTTACATACGTATGTACAGTTCATGATATATTATACATATGATAAATAATACGCTGATATATCATCGATATTATACGTATATCTGCAACTTACATGTTACATGACGCATGGTATGATAAATGGAGTACCATGTATCGCATGTCTACAGTATAATAGTGTCAATAGAAGGATGTCGGTACTGAGTAGTATATTATTAATATATTAGTACATAATAGTACATACAATAAATATTATAATAATGCAAGACATATATGTATATTAAACCTATACATTAAATTCACAATACAATATATTATACGTGATTAATGTATAAAATATTATATACTATGTTATATGCATAATATCATGTATGATATGATGTGTGATATAATATATCATATATGGTATATATGTATATTGAACCTATATATTAAATTCACAGTACAATATATTATACGTGATTAATGTATAAAATATTATATACTATGTTATATGTATAATATCATATATGATATGATATATCCTATCATATGTGATATGTGATACAATATATCCTATCATATCACATCATATGTTATACATTAATCACGTATAATATATTGTACTGTGAATTTAATGTGTAGGTTTAATATACATATCGTGTATTATTACATTAGTCATGTACTATACATATTGTAAACAACATCTGCAATATAGTACATCATATTAACAGCACATTATTCACAGTATTTATACTACTACTGCATCCTCCCACACTACCAACTTCTATATCCTTCAACCTTCTATACTTGTTACAACAACTACTACTCGATAACTGTTCGTTTCAAACACGTGTATTGATTCCACTACAATAAACTTGATCGATATATCACAAGTCGATTTCCATTATCAACTGTATCGACTCTACGATCGACTTCTACTATGTCCAAAAGCGAACGATACTAATCGCAAGGTTGGAACATGAATTAGTGACGCGTTGCAAACAATGAGGAAGAAAACGAAAGAAAAAATTCAATCGGATATTATGCTACACTTTAATCCGTACATGCATTGGTAGCTTTCTGTTTACTTCTATTTTACGAGTCCGCCTTCCAGGATTTATGACGCTAGGCAGCGGCCATTTTTTTCCTCTTCGATGGAAAGGTATGCGTACAGGTGTGGAGCCGGTGCAATCATAAACTGATTTGATCGCTATCATTTGATCTCTGTTATGAATTCCTGAATAACGTAACATGATTGTTAGGTTCAAAAGCTTCTGACACCCTGTCATCGTTTAATTGTTCAGGTATTGTTTCCGTTTGATTGAAGAGTGGAATATGTAAGCGTTCTTTTAGTGTAAGCTTGTAGTTCGGCCGCAGAGACTCATGTTTTATAATTCCAGACTGTTGTTTCAAATCAGTTACAAACTTTGAGAATGTTGTTACAAATCAGTTTAAATATTTTTAATTCATTAAAATGTTGATTTGAGAGATTGGTTTAAAATATTTGTAAGCAATTCAAATCTTGGTTCAGAGCATTTTTAAATAACTAAAATTTTGGTCTATGATATTTCAGATCGATTCAAATGTTCAACTGAAGTATTTTTAATGAATTAAAGTCTTTTTCTAATTAACTAAAATGTTTTTGATTGTTTAAAATATTGATCAGAAATATTTGCGATCAAGTAAAAACTTAGTCTAAAGTGTTATTAATCTATTTAAATTTTAGTCTAAAATATTTTTAATTAACTAAAATCTTGGTCCACAATATTTCAGATCAATTAAAATTCTAGTCTAAAATGTTTATAATTGATTCAAATATTTGTAATTAATTAAACTATTGATTTAAAATATTTCCAATCGATTAAAACCTTGGTCTGAAATATTTTTATTAAATTAAAGTCTTGACATAAAACACTTCAAATTAATAAAATGTTAAATACTGAATATTTCTAAAATTATAATTAATAATCATTCTCGACTTCAAATTAATATAATTCAATTATCTATCATATTATAACAAGTTTAATAAATTAACTCAATTAAATTACCCAATTATTTTGATATTTTATCCTAATAAGCCTCTCAAAAAAATCATCCTAAATATCAATCAAAAAGTATAATTCAGTTTCCTGATGATATAATAGATCCTGGGTGCTCCGAACGAATTTGAACCATGAAATCCACTTTGAAAGATATCTCAAATTATCATCGAGTGCCACATTAATAACTCGATAATATGTTTTTTATCATATATTGTCGAACTCGTTCACAGTAAACATTCTCAAAAATTTCCACATTCATTTAAAATTTTTTCAAATCTATCTATATTCAATGATTCTTTATCTTAACAAAAATCAATGTACATTTTGACAAAAGCATCTTAATAATTTTCAAAGTTTAAAATTTCTCCATTGTGATTCTCAAATAAGGATTCGTATAATAATTTTTTCTTACCACTTGCAATAGGATTATATTAAAAATCTATCTATCGTAAATAACCTTATACAATGTTTCTTTATCTTAACGAAAATCAATGTACATTTTGACAAAAGCATCTTAATAATTTTCGTAATTTAAAACTTCTGCACTGTGATCCTCAAATAAGGATTTTCTCTCATCAATTGCAATAAGATTATATTAAATAAATTGTATATTCAATCAACATTTATATTTTAGTTTTCAAAATTGTTTTTCACTTAAATTTTACCTAACAAAAATATTTGACACGTGTACAAATCATAAAATAAAAATAAACGGCTTAATTTAACGCTAGAACTACCAACATTGAATGCTCGTTTTCATCGAAAGCTAGTTGTTACCTCAACAAAATATGACAGATTTCCATGAAGACAATAAAATTTTGTAATATAAAATGAGAACTCTAAAACCAATCATTTTGAGTGGTTAGAAATTCTAGTGTTAAAAAACTTCTGAAGTAAAAAGTGTCAGAGTCGCCATCTGCCAACAGGAAAAATTCGACCACAAAGGGTCAACCCCTTATGATTTTCTCGGCAAGTATCTCAGAGATTCAATTATTCTTGTAACATCGAAATCGACAGAGAATGTTCAAATGTTAGAGATATTTTGGATATCATTGGTGAACGGGTAGTCAAAGATAAATTCAATTCTGGTGAAAATATGAGCGGTTCCCTCGCATTTCAGTGGTTGTCACACGGGAGATATCGTAAAGGGTTAAACAGCGAACGTAGTAAAATATAGTCTTTTTTTCGCATTTATTCAAAGGAAGAAACGCGTACCGATGTCGTGGCGATATACAGCTGACGAAGAGCACTTCTGGATCTATTTTCGCTCGATCGAAAGATTGAGGCCGTCGACCCAAACGGATCTCATGAGCGAGCAGAGAGGAGAGAAAGAAAGAGAGAGAGAGAGAGTAGCTAGCTTGTTGAGAGGAACCCGAGAAGAGAACGAGAGAGTAAAACGAAGAGAAATGAGGGATTCGGAGAACAGAAACAGAAAAGAGTAGAAAGAACGTCGAAGAAACAGAAGTTAAAAGAAATAAAGAAACGTGGAATGGGGTGTTGATGCACAATGTATCTAGTTTGAGTATGTACACAGTGAATCAGCAGAAACAGGTCGTTTAAACACATTAACTGATCAAATGAGGATGATAGTTAAATATGAACATGGTTAAAAGGCTGAAGTTACAATGCAGAGAATTCATTTACGATGTGTAGACATTCTTTCAGTTATTTTACATATATTTAATTATTGTTACTTGTTATGCACAATTATTTACATTTTTCTTGTATCACACTGTTATGTATTCAATTTTTTAGTTTGGAAATTTGCAGATTTTCAAGCTATTTGTGGGGTTAATTTTTGAAGTTGAAAAATTGTAAAGTGCACTCTTGGAATTTGTAAATTTAGTGTGTGTGTTTGTATATGTTTCTAAATTGCTAAATTTTTGGCTGCTTTGGATAAATTTTTAAATATGAAAATTTGGTAAATTATAAACCTGAAAATTTGGAAGTTTAAAAATTTAAATGTTCCAAAATTAGAAAATATGGAAACTGTCTCATATCTAAATTTCTAAATTTCAAAATTCCTATAGTTCTGAGTTAAACTAAAATTAAATGTTTAACAAGTAGTAAATTTTGAAACTTAAAAATTTGGAATTCCAATATTCTTAAATTTCAAAATATAAAAATTTGATATTTCTTTTCTCAAATTTAAAAATTTTTAAATTGCATATTTATACATTCATAATTAACTAAATTTCTAAATTATAAATTTGCAAAATTTGAATACATAAAAATTACAAAACTTTCAAAAAATTGCCATATTTCTAAATTTTCAATTATTCACGTTACCATATTTCTAAACTTTCAATTACACAAACTTCTAAATGTACAACCTAAAGTTGTTCATAAACTTTGCATCCTACTTTTACAACAGTGCAAGCTTACTAACACAAAATCCCTATTTGCACAAAAATATCTTTCCCTTAGGAAAATGTTTCTTCATAAATATTTTTGTTCGTCGTTTACTAGAACCGTATATAGAATGCGTATAAAACACATCATCGAGAACGTCGCCTACAATCAATCCTTCATTTTATTAAGAGGCTTATTCGTGCTGCGATTTCATTCCGGTTGAAGTGGCCTGATCCAATTCGATTTCATGGCGTCCACTCTTTTCTATTGACGAGAACCGCCTGCACGCTGAATTGTCGCATTCCCCTAACCTTACTGAGATATCAAAGACAGCATTTCAACAAATTTTACAGCAAGAATTCTTCTTTAGAAAAATTCTCATCGTTGATTCTTTCGCAAAAATCATTTTTAACCAGAATTTTTATGTGAAATAAGTTTTAGGGGGATCTTTTTACGAGGGAATTAAGTTTCACCGAGGATTTTTATGTGGAAAAATTCTCCACAAGGATTTTTATGTGGAAACATTTTTGGCTAGGAGTTTTATGTAGAAAAATTTTTAGTTAGAATTTTTTGGTAGAACAATTCTCTGTGAAAATTTTTATGTGCAAACATTATTATAGTGGGTCTTTTATGTGGAATAATTTAGAAATTTTAAAGTTCCGAAACATGGAAATTGGATTGTTTGAATTTGGAAAATTAAGAAATGTATAAATTATAGAAAGTGTAAATTTGATAACTGGGAAATTAGATTGGAAAATTGGAGAATTGGCGAATTTGGAAATTGGGACTTTGGTGAATTTAGAAATTTAGCTTGGAAATGTTGGAAATTTGTACACCGGAAATTAAATTTGAGAATTTGGAAGTTTGAGAATTTAGAAATTTGAAAATTTGGAAATTTGAGAATTTGAGAAATTGGGAATTTAAGAATTTGGAACTATGAGACTTTGGAAGTTTGAGAATTTAGAAATTTGAAAATTTGGAAATTTGAGAATTGAGAAATTTGGGAATTGGGAAATTTGAGAATTTGGAAGTTTGAGAAGTTGAAAATTTAGAAATTTGAAAATTTGGAAATTTGGAAATTTGGAAATTTGGAAATTTGGAAATTTGAAAATTTGAGAATTTGAGAATTTGGGAATTTGAGAATTGGGAAATTTGGGAATTGGGGAATTTGAGAATTTGGAAATTTGAGAATTTGGAAATTTGAGAATTTGGAAATTTGAGAATTTGGAAATTTGAAAATTTAGAAATTTGAGAATTTGGAAATTTGAGAATTTGGAAATTTGAGAATTTGGAAATTTGAAAATTTAGAAATTTGAGAATTTGGAAGTTTGAGAATTTAGAAATTTGAAAATTTGGAAGTTTGAGAATTTAGAAATTTGAAAATTTGGAAATTTGAGAATTGAGAAATTTGGGAATTAGGAAATTTGAGAATTTGGAAGTTTGAGAATTTGGAAGTTTGAGAATTTGGAAATTTGAGAATTTGAGAATTTGGGAATTACTCAATTAAAAAATTTCTAAACTTGAAAGTTAAAAATTAAAAATTGCCAACAAATAAATTAAAAAATAACTAAACTAAAAATTTACGAACTTCATTTTGCAAAATTATAAATTCTCCTATTTCAGTACCGAACGTATCCGATTACTCATTGGTTTTTCTGCAAGGATTAAAAGGATATGAATAGCCGTATACCTGAATGACCCACACAAGGGTTAATCATTTTTGAATTTTTACCGGTTGATCGAGTGGCTCGGAATTTACACGTCCTCTGATCGTCGATCGGAACGAATTTATGAAAGTGAACGCATATTGCATTCCACGGCAAAGAAACGCCTCTCGTGTCTATCTGAAATAATAACCGGTGGCTCGTTGAAACGGCACCGTAAGATAGATGCGTTCGTTCCGCGATCTTCAATAGTTGCTTTCATGATATCTGTTGCTCGGCTCTTACCGCGTTGCAGTCCGAAGAAATTTGCTGAACTCCCTCGCGATAATCTAAATAAACGATTACTCAATATGGCTGTTGCAATTTCATTAACGTTTTGATATCTTTGTAATCGTGAGTTATTATAGCACCTTATCACAATTAAATGTTTCGATAAGTTGAAATTGAAAATGAAATTGTTTCATTAAGAATTTATTCAAAGGGTGATAAAATGTAAGTTAAAATGCAGTTTAAATTCGCAACGATTTTGTCTGCTTTATTGACGAATAAAATGTAATAACTAATTTATTGAGAATGTTTAGAACGTCGAATTGAGAATCTTAAAAATTGGTGCAATTTAGAAAATGTGAGCTTAGGAATTATTGAGGTTTCTAGTTTAGAAATATAAAGGTTCAGAAACCTTTTAAATTAACCCTTTGCGCTCGAGAGGTGACTCTCAATTACCATTTTATTTAATACAATAATTTGAAATAATAATAAGTTTTAAAGTTACTGTTTGCAAACAGTCGAGTGCAAAGGGTTAAAAATAAAAATATTCCATAGAAATATTCAAGTTAAAAATACAAATATTAACTCTTTGTACTCCTTAATTTCTATTACCTATCAGCTCCTTTATTTACAAAATAAATCAAAAAGGGGTTCTCAATAAAATATATCGCAACAGTGTGGACAAATACATTTTTCATTGTTATAAATTGTAAACAAATGAAAATATATATATGTATATTCAATCATTTATTTGAATTATTTATAAGATCCAAGAGAAATGTGATGTTCAGCAACACTTGACATAGGAGTGCAAAGGGTTAATGTAAGGTACAAAGAAACCTCTACTTGGTAAGTTGGTGAATATTCAGATTTATGAGTGTCAAGATTTGGAAGTTCCAAAATATTGACTTATTCGAATTTCAGCATTAGAGAAGTTTGGAAATTTGTGAATTTAGCAATTTGGATATATTGGGAATTTTAATAGTTGAAAATACGAAAAAGTTGCAAACGGTTAAATTACAAATAATCTAATGTATGTGTTTATAAATTTATACACCATCAAATTTAATGATTTTCTTTTTTCTCACGTGATACTCCAACTTGATATAATAAATGACATCGCTTGAATTCAATTACTCGTGTATGAAGTACGGTTACATTAAATACTAAATTTAGATACGAATATTCATATAAGTATAACTAGAACAGAATATATCAAATTAAACCTGTTTCAATGATATAAATAATGCAACCGAGTTACCTTCGATTAGGTAAGCTAGTTAGTTCGATTCAGGTTTTTGAAACTAGAGATTTTTGATGTAACAATTTGGAATGTAAGCATTTTTTGCAATTTCGGTATCTAAGAATTTTTTATTTTAATCTAGTGATTATCTTATCGTCCAGATATTATTTTTTAATCTAGAGACTTATATTCTGAAAATTTTGAATCTAGGGATTTATGATCCAGAGATTTTTCCATTTAGGAAGCTATAATTTACATATTTAAAATTTAGTGATTACGGGAAGTTGGAACTTGGGGATTTTTAATTCAGAAATTTTTTAATCTAGAGATTTCTGTTCTGAAGATTTCTGGAATTTTTCTATCTATGAATTTTTTAATTTTGAATTGTTCGAATTTAGGAATTTGTGCTTCAAAAATTCTCGTTCCAGGAATTTTTTATCTACAAATTTCGAATCTAGGGATTTTTTATTTATAAATTTGGAATCTAGGGCTTTTTTATTTATAAATTTGGAATCTAGGGATTTTTAACTCTTGATATTTCTGCAACTAGGGATTTATATTCTAGAAATTTTTAATCTAGTGATTAAGTATGTACAGTTTTGGAATTTAGGGATTTGGAGATGTTGGAATTTTGCAATCTAGGGATTTTTTAATTTTGTATTTTTCGAAACTAGAAATTTGTGCTGTAATAATTTTGGTTCTAGGAATTTATGATATACAAATTGGAAATCTAGGGACTTTTAATCTTGATATTTCTGCATCTAGGAATTTTTTAATTTTGGTATTTCTGTATCTAGGGATTAGTACTATAAATGTTCTAGATCTAAATATTTAAGATCTACAAATTTGGAGTCTAGGGATTTGAGGACGTTGAAGCTTTGAATTCTAGGAATTTTTTAATCTTGATATTTTCTTATCTAGGGATTTGTAAATGTTTCGAATTTAGGCATCCGAAATCTACAAATTTGACATCTAAGGATTTCGAACGTTGAAATCTGTGAATTTAGAAATTTCATATCTATAAATTTAGGGATATACGATTTTATAAATTTCTAGATCCAGGAGTTCCAAATATAAAAATCTAAGCACGAAGTAATTCGAAAGTCCCAACACTTAAAAACCTAGAAATCGCGTAATTTGAATGTTTGAAAAACGAAGGTTCCAAAAATTAAAAATTTCAAAAACTTGAACCTTCACAAATGGAAAATATAACGAAAAAATTGTCAAGTTCACGTATGCATCCAAACGGTGCATTTCAGTCAAGCGTACATCGCCACCGTCGGCCGAAGAAACGTTCACGTGTCCGAACCCAACCTAAGCCATTCAGCATTATTCTCCGATCGATCAGCGGAGGAAAAAATTCAACCGATCCCAGTTGCAATAATCCCGGTGACTTAACGACGCATTGTTAGCGTTCGATTAGCAGCGAACGAGTAATGGAATCGGTAATTAAATTACAACGAGCCGCGGCTCGGTTACAAAATAACCGTTCCCCGAAGCATCAGGAACGAGAGATATACGAGGCCATCTGTCAAAGTTCGCATACTCTTCCGAGAAGCTTGCTCTCACGCCTCCTCGGTATCTCTCGGCGAGAGCTCTCTCTCTCTCTCTTTCTGTCTCTCTCGCTCTCTCCGTCGATGGTTTGAATCGACGTCGATAGCAAGCGGCGCCAATCGGCTCTGTGTAAATGCCGTAAAACCTGGGGCTCGTTCCACTTGGATTCAGCGCGATAAAGCACGCCGTTACACGCTGAGGACGGCCAGAACTTGTTGGAAAATTTTTTTCCTTACCAACACGCGACTCGACGCCGATTTTTCAGAAATTCTAATGGACTCGCGAGAGCGGATGATAAGCGTTTCACTGGAGTTCTCTGTTTAGGTGAGATTTTGCGCCGGGACGCGGAACGTGTTTAAATATCGATTCGGTGGAGAAGCCTCTCGGTTTTTATGCGACCGATATTCGAGGCCGTGGTAGACGGATGTTTTGCTGGGAGTCTGCTGAGATGGCCTGATGATCAAATGCACCGTGCAAATGGGCTACGGTGTCTGTAGGGTACTGTTTTATTAATGGAATTTGGAAATTCGATTGGGAAGTTTTCGTTTAGAGATTTGAAAGTGAGGGGAGTAAGCATTGCGATTTTTTGATATAGAGAGATTTTGGGAGATTTCGGAAGTTTTTGAATTTTGCGAATTTTTAAATATAGGTAATTTCTAATTTTTTGAATTTTTAAATATAGGTACTTTCTAATCTTGGGAATTTTTAAATGTAGGTACTTTTGAATTTTGAGGACTTTTAAATATTATATAAATATACTAATATATTTAAATATAATAATGTAATATTATACTGTCGGATTTAGGTAAATTTGGGAATTTTAGAACATGGATAATTTAGAATTTGTAATGGGGGTTGTAAATTTACAAATATAGTAATTTGGAAACTTGTAAATATTTAAATTTGTCATTCAGAAATTGAAAAATTTGGGAATGAGCAAATTTGAGAATTTTTGTATTGTGGGGGTTTAGAAATTTGGAGTTTGGAAATTAGAAAATTTTATGATTTTGTGATATTCTAGATTTTTGTAATATTTTAGGATTTTTGAAATTTGGGAATTTCAAATTTTGAAGATATGAATTCTAGAAAATTTCATAACTTGAATATTTGGAAATAGAAAATTGGAGTTTCAAATTTGAAAAGTTAAAAACAGCTAGTTTTGCAATTTTGCAGAGTTTAAAATTTGAAAAATTTGAGAATTGAAAGGCACACAGATTTGAATGTGTTGAAAATTTTTGAATTTTTGAATTTCAGAATTTCCAAATTTTAGAATTTTCAAAATACAGAATTTTTGAGTTTCCGAATTTTTGAAATTTTGAATTTTAGGATTTTCAGAGTCTTCAGAATTTTCAGAATTTTCAGAATTTTCAGAATTTTCAGAATTGCAGAATTTTCAGAATTTTCAGAATTTTCAGAATTTTCAGAATTTTCGGAATTTTCGGAATTTTCAGAATTGCAGAATTGCAGAATTTCTGAATTATAGAATTTAAAAGTGAAAAGTATAAGAATTTAAATATTTGAAACTTCTGAAGTGCAAAAATATAAAGATATAAAAATTCGAAAATTAACCAATATTAAGATTTGAAAATTTGAAATTACAAAAATATGAAAATACAGGAATTTTCAAATTCATACTAAATATTCTTAAGTTTAGAAATGTACCAAATTTTAGAATTTAGAAATTCCAAAATTTCATTACAAAACTGAGCAACTATTGGAGACAATAGATATAACAAAAGTGTACAGTAAACGCATTTCTTCAACAATACGTAGAAAACGCACTTGAATTTAATATTTTCCCAGTATTACACTTACTTGTTCTCGATACAGACGTTTGTAATCAAATTTCCTAGAGCTGTTTACGCTCGTAATCTATTCCGTTTTAAATTAATTGATTCGATAAATCCATCGGTTCACCTCAAACGTAACGAAGACGCGACGGGGGATAACAGTAATCTAAATAACTTACTGCTAATTAACTGGGTAACAATAAATATCATTATACAGAAGTTTATAATGGATGAATTGATTAGTATTGTATCTCTGATATGATCGTCTATAGATATCTAATCGATTAGTGAGAAATTAGCGATAAGACTATAACAATAACGTATAATACGTTTGTCTTGTTTTCATAAATGAATGGTTGACTCGTAAACAGCGGATTTAACACACATTAAATTTTAAATTTCTTTTTTATTTACAAGTATATTATGTAAGAATGTGAAATGTAATTATTATAATAAATATATAAAATGTACTATGTTATCATATAAATAAGTAAAATATAATTATTCTAATAAATATATAAAATATAGTAGGTTTCATGAACATATAACATAAACATACAATATATAATATAATATTTTATAAGCATAAAATAATCATAACATATGCTTATGAATCATAAATATTATATGTTTCATAAATATATTGCATAAAGTAAAATATTATTATTGCAATAAATATAGAAAATGTACTATGTAATGTCTTTATATAAAATATTTAAATTAATAAAAATAAGTTTTGTATTATTTTCGCTATTCTTTTCATGAATATATTCAGCACAATGTAATTGTTAATAAATGTAGAATTTTGGAAGCTTTCTTTTATTATTGTTTTTAATTTGAAAGTCCATAGATAAAGGAGAAACCGTGGAAGATAAACGAGGTTATAATAGAATTTATGCTCTAGTTCATTAAATTTTTCCATCGTTATCTCTCACAATGCTACCTATGATGCTTCACGAGATAAGGACGATTAGATTCAGTAGCACTGAATCTAGTTAACAGAATGTACAATATTTTGTCATTAATCATAGAAATTTAGATTTTGCGAAAGTGTCTTAGATTTCTAACAGATTTTAAATTAATGTTTGGAATTCAAAACGTGAAACATTGAAAGATGATATTGCCGAATTAAAAAAACAGAACTTGAAAAATAGAAGAATGGAAAAATTGAAAAATTGAAAGACTGAAAAATTGGAAAATTGAAAAATTGAAAAATTGAAGAATGGAAAAATTGAAAAATTGAAAAATTGAAAGAATTAAAAAATTGCAGAATTAGAATGTTAGAAAATGAATAATTCACATATTGAAAAATTGTAGAAGAGAGAAATTAAAAAATGAAAAAATTTACGAATTCCTACAAATATAACCGGTTATTGTACCAGCATTAGTTACTACATAATATCTAAATATGTAATTATTCTGCATGATTAATCCATTACGAATTTAATGATTGCACAACATACCAGTGACTGACTTCTGTCAAGTTTCTCTATCAACTTAAAACAATAAAATAAAATAAACCGGTTTACATAAAGAAAGTGGTTAAATTCACTAGAAGTTTGATGCAAATTCTTAACAATCTATCACAAATTTTGGATTACATTTCACCACCTTATACGTCCTTGCCGCTACAAAGGGCTGAAATTCCGAATAAACTTATCTGTTAGCTGTGATCGGCAGGTGTTGCACAGCAAAGGGCTGACAAATTCCTGACCAAGTTTGTGTCGAGTCGAATAACCGGCGCTTGACGCTGGAAAACGTGGAATGCGTTGTAAAACTACCATAGCAATTAGCAAACATAGGCATATGAGGTTGTCGTTACGCGTGCGCGGCTTAATTCCTCAAGTATCTCTTTTTTTGTTCTTTTTTTTACCTACGGTCACTATCTATCTTTCCCTTCCTCTATGTATTCTGCTGGTACACGTTCACTTCATAGTCGCCTCTTTTACAGTCGTTCTCTCAAATACACGTACTCCCACTTCTTCTCTCCCTATCTGCGTGCCACTCTACCCCACACACATTGGCCGAGCATAAACACGATACGCAATGTCTGCCTACCAGAGTCCAAATACGCGACGTGGCTCCCACGCAAATCGCGTCGCATAAGGCGCCTCATTTAAAGGAAGAGCGCAATCTCATTCCGAAGCCACCGATGGAGAATCGTAGGCTTCTACCATTCGATGACACGCCTATGTTTCTTTGATTTATGCAGGTCTTGGTCGATTATAGTCTAAAACTGCGGTGTCAAGTAGTTGTGATGGAGAAGGTCTCTGCTATTTGATAGCATGTCTCTTTGATTTATACTATTGTTCATCAATTATATTCTACAACTCTGATGTCAAGCACTTGAAGACACCATGAAATAGGTCCTAGATTGTTCAAGCAACTGAGCTAGTGAACTGCGCCGCAAGCTACTGAGGGAGAACTGTAGGTCTCTGCTATTTGATGGCATCTGTCTTTGATTTATACTATTGTTCATCAATTGTATTCCAAAACTGATGTCAAACACTTGAAGATGACATGAAATAGGTCCTTGATTGTTCAAGTAACTACTTGCAACTGTGCTAGTGAGCTATTCCGCAAGCTACTAATGGAGAACCGTAGGCCTCCACTATTTGATGACATACTGTCTCCTTGATTTACACTATTCTTTGTCAATTATATTCTAAAACCTTGATGTCAGACACTTGAAGACAACATGAAATAGGTCCTAGATTGTTCAAGTAACTGCTTGTAACTGTGCTAATGAGCTATTCCTCAAGCTACTAATGGAGAACCGTAGGCCTCCACTATTTGATGACATACTGTCTCCTTGATTTACACTATTCTTTGTCAATTATATTCTAAAACCTTGATGTCAAACACTTGAAAACAACATGAAATAGGTCCTTGATTGTTCAAATAACTGCTTGCAACTGTGCTAGTGAGCTATTCCGCAAGCTACTAATGGAGAACCGTAGGCCTCCACTATTTGATGACATACTGTATCCTTGATTTACACTATTCTTTGTCAATTATATTCTAAAACCTTGATGTCAAACACTTGAAGACGCCATGTAATCCTAGCTTGCTTAATTCTATGGATTTCCGAAAAAAGTATGTTGTAGTTGTAGATTATCGACTTCTTGAATGCTCCTTCACATTTCACATGGTGTAAAAAAACAGAAGTCCTTCTCCTAAAATAAAGTTAGTAAAACCATGAAATCTGGAGCAGTATTTTTCAAATAATTCCCAACAGGAAATATAGAAAATACACATTGAAAAAATCGCATGTCAATGCCTCCTTTAAAAGAAGATTCCAAAGCCACGGATAGAGAACCGTAGGCTTCTATCATCTTATGACACGCCTATGTTTCTTTGATCCATACAAGTCGTCGTTGATTATATTTTAAAACTGGTGTCAAATACAGTAGCTCCGCTATTGACAGAGAACCGTAGGTTTTTACTATTTGATAACATGCAGGTTTATTTGATTTATACCGGTTTTTGTCCATTATAGTCTAAAATTGCGGTATCAAGCACAGTAGTTACTCCGCAAAACCAGCTACTGACTGAGAACTGTGGGCTTTTACTATTTGATAACACGCCTATGTTTCTTTGATTTATACTAGTCTTCGTCGATTATAGTCTAAAACAGTGGTGTCAAGCACAGTAGCTGCTCTGCTACTTCAAGACCAGTCGCTGATGGAGAACCGTAGGCTTTTACTATTTGATAACATGCATGTTTCTTTGATTTATTCTGGTATTTGAATGTAGCCTAAAATTACGGTGCCAAACACAGTACTTATGAGATACTATAATGTGGCATATGAATTTAAGATCTATGTGGTATTAGAAGAATGAAGTCGATTTTTAGAAATACAGAAAATATCTTGAGAAAATGTTGCTGATAGGAAGACTAATGAGGTTTCACATAAAGAGAGATTTATAGATGAACATTTAACATGCGTGTTAAAGTCGTTATTACAGAAAGTTACACCTGATACTGATAAAATAAATTCTGGTAAAAGTTATCAAATTTCTAGTAAAAATAATAAAATTCTGAAATACAGAAATTTGAATTTTTGAGATTTAGAAAATGGAAGTTTGAAATATGGAAATTTGAAGTTTGCAATTTGAAATTTGGCAAATTTGGAAGTTTGAAAATTTGAAAATTTGAAAATTCGAAATTTTGGATTTTTGAATTTTAGAATTTTTGAATTTTTGAATTTTTGAATTTTTGAATTTTTGAATTTGCAATTTTGGAATTCGGAATTTTTATAATTGCAATTGTGGAATTTGCAACTTTGCAATTTTGGAAGTCGGAATTTTGGTAATTGCAATTGTGGAATTCGGAATTTTGGAAGTTGTAATTTTGGATTTTGGAATTTTGGAATTTTGGAATTCGAAATTTTAGATATTGGAATTTGCAATTTTGGAAATTTTGGAATTTTGGAATTTTGGAATTTTGGAATTTTGGAATTTTGGAATTCGGAATTGTGGAATTCGAAATTATAGAATTTGCAATTTTTAAATTCGGAATTTTGGTAATTGCAATTGTGAAATTCAGATTTTTGGAAGTTGTAATTTTGGATTTTGGAAATTTGGAATTTTGGAATTTTGGAATTTTGGAATTTTGGAATTCGGAATTTTAGATATTGTAATTTTAGAATTTGCAATTGTGGAATTTGGAATTTGCAATTTTGGAAATTTTGCAATTTTGGAATTTTAGAATTTTGGAATTTGGTGTTTGCAATTTGGTATTTTTGGAATTTTGAAATTTTTGAATTTTGGAATTTGTAATTTTGGAATTTGGAATTTTATTATTTGGAATTTGGAATTTTATTATTTGGAATTTGGAATTTTGAAATTTTGCAATTTGTGGGATTTGAAAATTTGAATATTTGAATATTTGAAATATGGAAATTTGGAAATTTAGAAATTCAAATTTTGTTTAATTCGCGCATTTGTAAATAGGAATAATATCGATACATCTAAACCTCGATACCATTCTGGTATTATGAATACTGATCGACACCTTCGATCCTCCTTCAGTCGCTCCTAAGCTCCAATTACTTATAATATAAATACACGCACTAACAATGTTTGCCTACCATTGTCTTAATACAATGCTTAACATTTTCTCTAATCAGGCAGATTTCACTTTTCCTTACCTCCTCTCATGTTTCACTATTATTACTCGTGTCAGGCGTACATCCATCCACGCGGGAAGAAACGAGCCGCATTAATTATCGCGATAAAAGTTGGCGCAGTGTAAGTCAGACGGTAACGATACGACGTGATACAATAATAAGAACGAATAAAAGCTTGAACGGTAGTGGGTACTCGCGTGAATTATGCCACGATGGCTATCTTGGTCTATTATTCTCGCTTCTTAATGACCCAACGACTTTTATCATTTTATTATGCGGTGCCAGGCCTCGTTTGATTTCTATCGCTTATTAATTCTCTCGAACGATCTGTTCGATCCTTAGCACGTGGAGGTGCCCTCTCGATGGATCGACTCTCTGCCCACGCTGTAATCTTGAACGTTTAACCATTGCGCTTCATGGATTCACCGTACGCGTTTTATTGCCAATAATCAGCTACGTATGGTGTTTATATGAGTCCCACTGAAGTACAGTGGTTTAACCTCTTGTAAACGAATGGATAGATACTATTTAACTTGTTCGAAATCATGCAGCAGGTGCGTTCAGTTATTGCGGAAATGACACATCAGAGGAGGATTTATAGGAAAAAAAATTAACACATTTTTTTTTAGTTTCATTTATAAATTTAGATATGATAGATTGAAACATTTTATTTGTTATTTTTAAGGCTTTATATTTGTAGATTTTAGAATTTTTTTTGTAATCTTTAAGTTTATAAATTTCTATCTTTCTAGATTTGCAAATTTTTTCATTTTGAAGTTGGAGAATTAAGAAGTCATCAAATTTACAAATTATCAAATTCCCAAAACTTCAAATGCGAAAATCCTAAGATCTCACAAATTTCCAAATCTCCAAATTCCCAAATCGCCAAATTCTCAAATCTCCAAATTCCCAAATCTCCAAATTCCCAAATCGCTAAATTTCCAAATCTCCAAATTCCCAAATCTCCAAATTCCCAAATCGCCAAATTTCCAAATCGCCAAATTCCCAAATCTCCAAATTCCCAAATCTCCAAATTCCCAAATCTCCAAATTTCCAAATCTCCAAATTTCCAAATCGCCAAATTCCCAAATCTTCAAATTCCCAAATCTCCAAATTCCCAAATCTCCAAATCCTCAAATCTTAATATCCCAAAATTCCACAGTTTCAAAATCTCCAATTCCCAATCCTTAAATTCTCCAACACCAAGTTTTTCATTTGAATTTAGCGCGCTTTCTAAGCAAAATGGCGGACAATCCCAGCATTCAAACATTCTACACAGTCGTATTTAAATATTTGATTACTTTAATAACTGAGACTTATTCTTACATTTCAGTAATTTTTTGTTAAACACTTAATAATTCCTTTCTTCTTATATTTCAATAATTTTAACACTAAAACTACCAAACCGGTCGAATGACCGTTCTATAAGATCCTTATTATAAATGATACAATTTGTTGAATTGATTCTTCTAATATCTACATTAATCTTCATGAAAATGAAGAATTAATGTGTGTACTAATTTATGTTTCGTCATTTGTTTATTTATTTTTTAACTTCATTTTTCATTTTAAGTTAAGTACACATTATACGTCGGTAGGTTTAGTGTTAAGTAAAATATTAATTGAATCGTATTTCTACTTATTGTTAAACATATTTCAGTCACTGTAATTAGTTATCTTAATAGCTATTTCTTATTCGAACTATCATAATTTTCGTTTGAATCTATTTGAGATTTTGAAAGGTGATATAACACCAGCTGTCATAGGATAGGAACGTTAATTGAATTTTCAATTCGACGTAAATCAACAAATTTTATTAAAGAGATGTAATGCGATTCCATCGATTTATGGAAAATGCACGTTTAATTATTAGATTCTAAAGATCAGCGTAACAACTGGTTAGTTTCGTAGTCACACCGTGAAATGTATGCATATGAATTAAATAAATTAGCTGAGCATTTGGTAAGGCTGGCAATTAAATTGTAAATTTATTCGAGTAATTTATGGGGGTTATGTTAGCTAACCGAATATTTTACTCAGGGCGATATATTACATTATGCACGATAATTAAGATTTTCAGTTTTGATTATAGCTTTACCTTTGCTAATAATACATTGCAATTGGTCGAAACGTGCTTTGCTTACATATTGTAGTGGATCGAATTATCGGTTACACTTAGGCAACTATGGATTGATATTGGAATTTCTTTATACCGTCATTTTTATACTTTTTAATTCTTTATACTTTATTCTCAAGACCAATTTCTTCACTCACAATTAAATACACGATTTTATAAATAAAAATAGTACGGATACAATTTTTATTTTCTTGTAGTTTTCACTTATACTGTAACGTTTTTGGGTGCATTTACGTTGCACAATTTTTATTTTATATGATTTAACAATAACAGCTTATGAATAATAATACAATCAAAAAAGCAGAAATAATCATACTGCAATTTCATTAAATGTTGTTTATTAGAATCACTTTTACTGAGAATAGTAAAATCTTCCGAAGGTATAATTAATACCATTTTTTCTGTTTGTATATTAATTTTGTTTCTGCAAAAAATTATCGCAACATTCTTGTACATGTATGTATAAAATTTATATATGGAAAATGTGACACGTAAAAGACGTGTTTATTAGAAATATTTTTGTAAGTACGAAATTTGTTATTCACCGATGTAATTGCAGTGGAACATTGTAGAAAAGAATTTCTATCGAATGGTCGTGCGATGCACCGTGTTCATGCTAGGCGATACGCGTGCTGCACGCGAATATACACGCGAAAAGAAAAGAAAAAATATGAAGGTCGTTCGCAGGAATTCTAAAGGTGCAACGACACTGTCGCAACCCTGGCCGAGGATCAATAGCTTTGTTTTGAAAGCTGCATAGAACCAATGAACTGGATGTGCAGTAGCGAGGATAGTCTTTCTTTCGGAAAATTGCAATATAGCGCAAGGAAACTATGTTCGCTGTGTACATTCATGGCTGAACGTGTGAACATTCATTGAAATAAAATTATTCATTTTAAAATTAAGATGACTTTTAAGTTAAAAATCTTTAGTTTTTTATATTTATAAATTATCAAACTTCAATTAAATTTGTGAATTTGTAAATTTAAGAATTTGAAAAATTGAGAATTTGCAAGTTTGAAAATTTATAAATTTAAAAATTTAAGTTTGAGAATTTGTAAATGTCCGAATTTAAAACTGTAAAAATTGACAAATGATCAAATTGGAAATTTACAAACTAATTTCCAAATTCCTAAATTTACAGATTTCGAAATTTTTAAATTTGCAAAATTTGAAAATTTTTTATTGTTTACGAAATGAATTTAAGAAACTGCACATTTCGCATAATAAGAATGAAAGATTTCAACCGAGTATATTTGAGATTGAATTGACCTATTCTTTGATGCAGACGACCGAAGAGATCAATCCAGCAAAATGATAGCGCAAATAGAATTTATTTATTTTTCAGTCGATCATAGGTCACCGAGCATGAAACGTTCTCGCCTCTCCACTTTCGCTGATTATATTTCCCCATTGAAATCGAAAACGTGGAAAATATGTATATCAAAAAATTTTTATCAAAATAACTCATTCGTGATACAGCTTTTATACAATTTCATTTTGTAATAAACGCGTGACTTGTTAATAATTTATTCCACTATCATTTATAATGCATGTTATTGAATTGGCAATAAAATTCAATATTTGTTGTCAATTTATTCAGTCATATTTTAATTTTCAACTAAAGATGAAATTTAATTAAATTCAAATTTTATTACTCGTACATTATCATGATTAACTCTTATTTCCAACTCAATTTACTTATATTTTAATTTCCAAGTAAGTATAAAATGTGAATCAATAAAATAATTAATAGAAAGTTGTAAATTTAATTGTAAATCTAATAATGTTCATTATAAAGTATCACAATTATTTATTTATTACATAAGTGCTTGAGCAGTATAAAATAGATTAGGAAATAATGGAAACAGTTATCTTGTATTTATAGAATAATAAATTACACGTCTATATATTTTTTAAACAGAAATTAAATACAAATTTTAACGTGAATTAATTAATTTGATGGCCACGTATCGATACATATATCATTTTCCTTAATTAATATAAACAAGAACGCATTTCTAATTAGCAAAAGAAAGAAATAAACTTCTGATTCAACAGGTACTATCTTCTAGCCATAGATTATAAAGTGATATGAAACGGAAGTTTCAATCGTATTGATCTGTATCTGTTGATTCCTATCGATATACAGCTGCGCTTCGAATCGATTGATTTATGACTCGAGCAAATTTAAAGACGACAGAATTATCCCAAGTTGAATTATAGCAAGGAACTACCTGTGCTACTTGTCACATTATTCCAATATTGAATGGAACATGTTCTTATCTAAGGAAAATATCGCTTGCTACTCTGAACCGCATGATATGAATCTTTTTCATTTTTACAAGATCATTATGTTTAATTAAATTCTTGTGGATTTCACTTTCATGTTTTATTTACACTTTCTCTGACAAGATTTTAAGGCTTGATGTAATTATTTATAAGCATAATATACTTCTAACAATATTATAAGTGTATCATCACATTTATAATTTATTTCATATATACATATACGTAAAATTAAAATAAAGTACATTAAAGAAAATATGTTAAGTACATTTTGTTTTGAACAATTTGACTACCACATATACTTGATTAAATTTTTATGCAAACCTACCATATTATTTTATCTGGTTGTAATTACTTATATTAAGTATTTGAAACTATGACAAAATATTGCGAAAATATTCGATAAGATTTGTTATAATCAGAATGATCTAATTAAATTTTCAACCACTTCGTTATGGTAGCTAAGGTGTTTAGAGAAGGTATTTAAAGAAGAAATTAAGAGAACAAATTGCTACATGCTATTCATACATGTCTTTGTTTCCATTTAAAGTTTTGATTTATTCCTGTGTAATCCACCGCTCAAAAATAAATTCCCAAGATATACTTTTTTAATTGGACCAACCGAGACTAAGGTGGTCTAACTTCTTAAGTAAACTGGTTTTTTGTAAACTACATGTTTTCAGTGGAGCTTAAATCAGGGGAATTACAGAGTTGCTCTGTGTACAAAGTACACAAATCTTATTTCATGTCATTAACAACATTCCAAACAGCATAACGGTGCGAAACTTGTACATACTTATCAAAGTTGCCGTAATCTCGATATTTTTCTGAGAAAGCAAACATTTCAAAATAAGGGTGCGCGTAGTAGTGTGCCAGGACACTTCACTCTACAAATTATTCTGCCGTTACCTATAAACATTTAATTTTCATTAAAAAAAGAATTAACTCCTTTTGAATAACTGTATTATACCTGCTTACATTTCGTTTCTGACAAACTGAAAAAATTGAAAATTTTTCTAGTATATATTGAATCGCCATATTTCTTAGAACTTAATATTTAAGACTTAATAAGTCAAACAAATAAGGGTATTTTTAATTGCTCTAAGTACCAAAAATTACTGTAAATTCAGGTTTCATCGCTTAACTCTCAAATGTTGCTAAAGTTAATGTTTACGGTGAAAATTTAAAAAATTAATTATATGTCCTCCTCAACAAAGATACGTAATGCGCATGCGCGTGTTGCGTGTGACGCATGCGCGTTGAGAACATATACCCTACAGTTTATCAAAAAACATTTTCTTTACTTTTTTTTTCGATAAATACGTCAGCAATGTTTGATACTTAAGCACTTAACACTCTACGTATATTATGTTCTACTTTAAAGTATAACTACTAAATACTTCAAATAATATGAAATAATAATTTTAAAAACCATGGCAATTTCAATTTGACAAGTTTTGTTCTTACTTTCATTTTAATAAAATTTAAACAATTTAACTCAAAAAAAGTAAATTAAAACATGTAAATTAGTAAAATAAAATCAGAAATTGTATGCACATTCTATCAATGAGAACTTTCGCTACTTCGAAAGTCATTACGTGTTAACATTCCATTTCCAATAAATCTCCAGTTAATTCTGCAGTAATGCACGTATCATAAAATGCACCTTACACGAGAACCAACTCTTTATATCGTCTAACGTAATTCCTTTGCATTAACTTGCAAAAACGAGCGGAATTTATACCTCATTATTCATTCGGAAGACAATAAAACGTGTTTAAGTCGAATCAGATATCTTTCGAACGATCGCCCGATGCGTGAATAAATATCAAAGGACGTTAATTAGTCGTTTTCACGTTACGGCTAGAAATAAGAGCCTGTTCGGCGTTGCTGATGGTGGAATCGTTTAAAAATAGATAGTTTTACGCTCGATTTAAATATTTAATGTTTTTCGAGTCTTACAAAATGAATTCAAAGTGGTAGACACTAATTACGGGTTGCGTTGTTGAATGTTCGAATTGTCAAATTTAGAGATTATTAAATTTATAAATTTAGGGATTAGCGAGTTTACAAATTTAGTGGGTATTGAATTTTCAAATTTAGGGATTAGCGAATTCCTAAATTTACGGACTAACAAATTTACAAATTTAGTGGGTATTGAATTTTGAAATTTAGGGATTAGCGAATTTACAAGTTTAGAGATTGTTGAATTTTCAAATTTAGCAATTGTGGAATTTACGAATTTAGGGATTAGCAAATTTACAAATTTAGGGGTTATCGAATTTACAAATTTAGGGATTAGCAAATTCACAAATTTAGAGATTATCGAATTTACCAATTACTATATTTACAAATTTAGAAATTGTTCAACTTACAAGTTTAGACCATTTCAATTTTACAAGTTCCCAAATTTTTTAATTGGACATTTTCAACTTTAGACGCTTTAAAATACAAAAATTAAAAAATTTCATTATTTCAAATTTACAAGTTTAAAAATTAAAAATTTATAAGTGGTTGATATTTTCAAGTCTGAAAACAAAAAGTATTTAAAATTTAGATATGTCATAATGTATTGCATCAGTATTGTGTAATGTGATCATGTTTCAGTCTCTGACAGGATATTGTTTATTAATGCAGTTCCTATTACAGATTGAAATGAAGCAGAAGATTGGGGAGAGCAGTAAAGCGATCTCTAATCCCCAGTTAAGCATGAAAGCAATTTTGCAATGAGATAAGAAGTTGTATCAGCGACTGGAAAATTTTCGTCCGATAGAGGGTTATGTGAATCGATTTATTTATTTCATTTATCACCAGATGTTTAAAATGGTAGAAAAACTTGGGAAAGTCCAGGCACTAATAGTTTTTTTGATAAATTTATTTCGTATTCTGAGCTTTTTATGGTCAAATTAATAATCATAGCTTAAGGTGTATTAGAATTTTGTATTCAGCTTTATAAAATTTAAGTCTTATAATTAATAATGAGTATGATAACAAAAATAATAACAATAATACTAAGGATCGTATAATAAAAACTATTATTACAATAACTATACAATAATAATAACAATAACAACAACTATATAATAATAATAATGATAATTGTAAATAATAATTATAACAATTCGAATGAATTAGAATTAGCAGTAATAACTTTGAAAATTGATGGTCCTTGAAATTTGTAGATTTAACAATTTTCTTTTAGTTTAAAAAACTGAAATGAAAATTAAGAAGTTCTAGATTTCTAAGATTTTATATTTTAAAACTTGTTAACTTAAAAGCTTTTGAATTCGAAAATCTTTCAATTTTTCCATATAAAAAGTGTCAAGATTAGAAATTGTTAAAATCACTAACTTTTATATTTTCAATAAACTTCCAAAATACGAAAGAAGGTTTTAAAAAATACCAGAAATTTGAAAGTTTCGAAATATTTAAATGTAAAAGTTGGGGAACTTATAAATACAGGTGTGTAAATATTTAAACTAGCGAATTTGTAAACGTGCAAGTTTATAAATTCGACCAATCACAAAAACATAAAGATTGTTAAAAAATGTCTGCATTCCCAAATTCCGAGATACGGATCTTTAACAATGCAAGAATCCGCAAATTCTTGAAAATGAAAAAATCTCCCAGTTGCATATTTGTCTTCATCCAAATGAGTCCTGCGTTGCGCCCAAGCGGGTATACATATGTATAAGCAAGGCACGCGTGGTAACCGCGTGTTTGTCGCGGGTGAAAGAGGAATCAGTGGAGGAGGGACGAAGCAGCACGCGGGAGGTCGTAGAAGGACGTGGAGGAGGCATAGCACGAAATGAAGCGGAGAGCAGAGGCAAGGTAGCCTTCTGTGGCTCTAAATCAAAGAGCAACAGAGAAGAATGCACGTGTAAGAGGGCGAGGAGGACAAAAAGAGATAGACAACAGGAGACACAGAGGGAAAGGAAAAGAGACAACAGGAGGGAAAGGAAAAGAGATAGGACCAAAGTGGTAGCCGAAAGAGGAAGAGGTGTAGACTTAGGTGGATAGCGAAAGAATTGAAGGAAGACAAAGAGAGGACAAAGCATTAGCTTGGTAAAGAGACAGAGGGAACGAGAGGTTAGGCGGCGCCTGGTATGTGGCGCCTTCACTGGCGTCGGGCCATCTTTTATTCTACTATTACAAAGCGTCAACACGTATCTTATATAGGCAAGCATGGTTGGAGAGCCTCAGAAATATTTACACCCGTGTGTCTGTGTGTTTTACACACGCCTACGCACACGATCTCTTTCTCTTTTTACACGCAAACAGTGTGTGTACAGGGTGCTCGCGGCCGATTTTTCAGCCATTTGCAATTTATACGGCGATTATGGGATTATGCACCTTTGGAATGTGTTTGATAATTGTCTTTAAAAGTTGCTGAGTTTTGGGACTATTTAACTTGCTAATTTTTACAAGTACAAATTCTTATTTTATAAAATTGAATTTAAATTTATGAAGTCAAGTTTTTTATCGAGTTTATATAAAATTTCAAGTTTATTTGTTATGTTGGACATTTTTGAATTAGGAGACCAATCATCTTTAGAATTTATGTTTTCAAATATTTGAGTGTAGAAACTTGGAAATTTAGAAATTGCAAGTTTAATGCTAAGTTGCACTTTCACAGATTTGTAAATCTACCTCTTAATTAAGGAGTTTGTAATTTTTCAAAATTTCTGGTATACATTTTTCAACTTGAGAACTCTAAGAAATTAGGAATTTTTAAACTTGCAGACTGCATAGAAGGACCTTTCTATATGGGAATTACAGATTATATAAATTTCTACAAATTTACATACAAGTTTCTATGTTTAGATGCTTATTTTCAGAAATTGATATATTCCTAAATTCCTATACTCCCCAAATGTCTACATTCTTGCATTCCTATAATCCTACATCACACCCCTAGATCTCTACATCCTCCAATCCCTACATGTTTCGAATTCTCACATCTCCAAATCCGTACACCCCTAAATTTCTACATCACAAAATTGTCACATCTCAACTTACACGTAATAAAAATAACTAGATAAGCCTGTCGAAACATTCGACATATTAATGATAGATTAATAAAATTTAATAATAAAGACTTAAAGAAGTACATATTAATATTTAGCGCATATTTACATGGTTTGAAATTAGTAAAATTTACAAAAGTTCACTAAATACAATGTTGCTAGTTACAATTTAAATTTTAAATTAAAAAAAAAATTTTTGTCACTTAAAAAAAAATTTTTTACAGGTTGACAAAAATTTGATTTTAGATTAATTCGATCACGCTGATTCCAAATCTGTGATCCATTTTTTTCTACGACTTGTGGTTTTCGAGAAATAAACTGTTGACACGATAAGGCGTTTAATAAAGAAGATAAAATATTGTGAAAATACTAAATTAAATTCCAACAGTTCCATTGTATATAACATATTATAGTAACTTTTATTATCTTATGAACTCCCTGCACGTCGTCGTGTCAACGTGTATATACGAGATTCCCGTTTCCGGAAGGCTGATCGTGGCTAAGCCCGTTTCCGTTCCTTTCGACTTGTTTAGATAAGTCGGATCTTTCTTTTCATTTTCTTCGCCGTTTTAACCGAGGATGTTATCAGGACCCTGCCGCTATCAGAAACGTTAATGCTGTTTTTTCGTTATCCTTTTTCGGTGATTTGCGTTTCGTTTCGTGTCCTTAGGGTCTCTTCTTATCTTATACATTTGTGAAGATTCATTTGTCTTCTTCCTTTCTCGTATTTTTGTTTCTGCGATTAGAGTTAGTTCATTTTATTTTCCTTCTTTCGATTATTTTAGTTGCAATTTATTTTCTTTCGTTTCATTATTTTAATTATAATTTATTATTTTTATATCTTTTTATAATTCGAAAAGTACCATTTTGTCGCTTTTTATTTTTGTTGTAAATAAATTTGATTAACGGTTTTTTTGTATTTTATTATCAAGTACAATATTTTCAACTTCTATTTATTCAATTTTTTATTTATTGCTTATAAAATATTTTTCCATCAATTGCAATCAATTTTTATAGAAATTATATTCAAGTTTTTGTATTAATCTTTCATTGTGTCGCTGTGCAAATTTACATAAATAATGATGTGTCTGGTACACAAAATTTGAGTATTCTGTCAAACATAAACGCTGAAAAAAGTTAATGAAACTTTTGCAATGTCTCGTCTTTTGTAATTACATTTCCAAAAAATGTATCCAGGTATACATATTTCATTCGATTTTGATCATCATGTGAAAGTTGTCTCGGTTCATTTTGTTTTTTCGAGGCTAAGATTATCCATCTTCGTACCATTCTGAATGTAGTTTGTCCCCTGGCACCTGTTACGAATTCATCTCGAACACATTAAACACAACCCGAGCGAATCATCAGCAATTTCCTCGGTGCCATCTTAGCGAACACCGTTTCCTGGTAAATCTTCAACGGTGATTGTGTGTTTCACCTGACACCGGACCATATGCATCCGAGGCCTCTCATACAATTTTGTAATTCTCTGAATGAACATTACACCGTCGGACATTATGGTACCGCTTCCATTAAAGTAGCGAGGTAAAGTTAGAGAAATTCAGAAACAGAAGTGAAAATTATACCGGTTTCCTGTAACCGATACGTACGCTGATCTTCTGTGCAAAAGACTGCAATAAAGGGGATGCTTTCACCATTAAGTGTTATTCAACAAAATTTGTTTATTATTTATTCGAATATTTATTACTGTGATTGGGTGTTGAAATTATTCTTTTTTAAAATTCAATAATTTTTTTTATTGTATGTTCAAATATTTGTTAATTTTTATTGATTATTTGATAAAATGGTAGTAATTGTTGATTGATTGTTAGTGTCTTTTAATTGTTTGTTAAAATGACATTTATTAATTATATATAATTTTAACATTTTTAATTATATATTATATTTTATATGTATGTTAACGTGGAGATATTAAAACTCTGAATTGCTAATTTTTAAATTTGAAAATTTTTAATCTTGAATTCCTAAATTTGAAAATTTTTAAGTACTTCAAATTTTTGAATTAAGAATTTCAAATTTTATATTAAGAATTTTGAAATATTTAAGTTTTGACACCTGATAACTTAAATATTCTTAAAAAGAATAAGTAATAAAAATTGAATGTTTCTTGCAAAGTATACATAATAAAAATAGAATATCTCTTGCAATAAGTAATAAAAATTTAACTTTATTTCTCATACTAACAAATTTTAAAATGAACACGTAAGTTTTACTTCGTTGAAACTAAATTTGTATGCAACCATTATAATAGCTATGGTTCTTTTTAAAGTCTAGCTCAAATTAAATTTATCCTAAACCTCTTTCATAGAATTCATAGAATTATGTGTGACGTACTGTTGCAAATCATGTTCTGGCAACGTCTTTAAGTCATTTCTCTTCTCTATATATTTTATATATTTTACACAAATAGTATGCCTCGCGTATTCTAAACAATAGTCGTGTTACAGGAGTTAGTTGATCATGATGTATTATTTGGTATTACTAATTACGAATTTCTATGATCACTCTTACTTAGAAACTTCTTGGTGACATTAAAGTTGAGCACAAAGTGCATAATTGTGTAAATAATTTCAAATTAAACAAGATTATTAGAAAATAATGAATGACATTTTTGGAACTTGTCAACTTAATTTATGGATCGTTTTAATTTTGAGAATTTATCAATTTCTATTTTTATATATCTTTAAAATTTAGAAACAATTTATTCTTATGCATCTTTGTCTTTTAGAATTTTTAAAATTTGGATCATTTGTTATAATTTATATATTTAATTTAATGTAATGACTTATTGCAATAATTTATAATTATGGTAATTTGTTATATTACTGTAATAATTTATTACGATAAAATATATAACAAATTTCATACTAACCATCACTTATTATGTTAACACTTTCAGCATCACATTTGAATTATTTCATTATAAAGAATATTACTTAATACTTTTAATAATTTTGTTAAATACATGAAAGTTTACTAAATACAATATAATTAAATATAACAAACATTGCTTACTAGATTAAAAATAGGGTTATTAATTTTTTAAGATTTTTCCTGTTCAATGACACTCAGAGTATTAATGGTAAATTAAATTCACTGAAATTAGCTGCAAAATATGTACGTTAAAATAATTTTTAAATTTATCATTTTCTTCAAGTTAAGTTATGAGTAACTTCTGTGTAAGAAATGTTGGAGTCTTAAACCTCCCAATATCCCAAGATTGTTATTTCGATGAATGATGACCATTAAGGGTTAAAAAAAAGGGTTAAGTCTAACTTAACTCAATATGAAATTAGCTTGTATCCTTGTAAACAACATTGCTCATATAAACTACGTTGTACCTTCAAGAATGTACTAAAAAAATTTAGTATTTATACCTTTCTTGAAAAATTTGCACAATTCAATGCGACGTATTAGATAAAACGTACCTTGACCTTACATTTTTGAAAGGACCTACACAATACCATTTACTCTACAATTGAGTTCATTCCCCTACATTTATTAACAAAAATCAACAGAATAATAAATGAGAAGACTTTAAAAAGAAGTTTGTCGAACATTTCACGAAGACAAACTACATTACATAACGCTTACTCGAAAACCGTTTCCTCTTCCGCGTCTATTTCAATACTAATCGTACGAAGCGTCACTCGCAGTAACACTAAGTACTATAAGCACTATTAACGCTAAAGGTAACAATAATTGTTATTTTAAATTGCAACGGTGTTGATCTGAGTGAGTACGCTTTTACGGTCTCTAAAACTACGTAATTGCCCAGAAGGAATCACTTCTGTGAACGATTTCATTTTTACTGAATGACGAATTATTTTATAGTAATTGAAAAATGTTGGATCATAATTGTGTTGTTATTAGGAAAGTATGGTTCGAATTATGAGAAAATTGATTTGTTATTAATTCGTTTTATTATTACAACTTTGATAGTGCGTATATGTACATAAATCTGTGCATGTTGGGGATTTTTTATATTTTTTTACATTTTTGGTTTAGTATCTTATTGAACAATTGCTGTTCACATGTTGATGATTGTTGTATTTGTGAATTTTTAGATTTTCGGATTTTTTAATTCACAAATTTAAAAGATTTCCAAATTTTCAAATTTCCAAATCTCCAAATTTTGCAAATCTCCAAATCTCTAAATTTCAAAATTCCTAAATTTCCCAGTTTTCCAATTTCCAAATTTCCCAATTCCCAAGTCTCCCAATTTCCAAATCTCCCAATTCCCAATTTCCCAATTTCCAAATTTCCCAATTCCCAAGTCTCCCAATTTCCAAATCTCCCAATTCCCAAATCTCCCAATTCCCAAATTTCCCAATTCCCAAGTCTCCCAATTCCCAAGTCTCCCAATTTCCAAATCTCCCAATTTCCAAATCTCCCAATTTCCAAATCTCCCAATTTCCAAATCTCCCAATTTCCAAATCTCCCAATTTCCAAATCTCCCAATTTCCAAATCTCCCAATTTCCAAATCTTCTAATTTCCAAATCTCCCAATTCCCAAATTTCCCAATTCCCAAATCTCCCAATTCCAAAATCTCCCAATTCCCAAATCTCCCAATTCCCAAATCTCCCAATTCCAAAATCTCCCAATTCCCAAATCTCCCAATTCCCAAATCTCCCAATTCCCAAATCTCCCAATTCCCAAATCTCCCAATTCCCAAATCTCCCAATTTCCAAATCTTCCAATTCCTAAATTTTACAAAATCCACAAAATTTCAAAATCTAAGAGAACCAACAAATTCCTTAGATTCCTCCCATTTCTCCAAGGTGGAAATTTCCAAAATTTCCGTATATCCATATTTCAGATTTCTAAATTTACAAATTCCCCAGTCCTTAAATCTTCAAATTTCCTAATTTTCAGACTTCAAAGCCCCCAAATTACTAATTCGCAAACCTTCAACTCCTCTTGTCTTCCAAATTACTCAGTCTTAGAATTCCCACATCCGCAGTTCCATTTCTTTCGCAACCCACAGCGAAACTATTCGCAGCAGTCAACAATCGAGGCGCATACCACGTCATTCCCATTCCACCGAGGGTTAAGGAGTGTCCACGATTATCGTCTATTTAACAGAGAACTATCTTTAACAGATAGCAATTAGAATTCCCGTTTACGACTCAATAACGAATCATCCTTTCCCGCGATTCTCGTTTAAAACGTTCGTCCTCGAACTGGCGACTAGCTGACGCGGTCACCTGTCGCTCGTGACGCGCGTTCACGAGATCGTTTCGCGATCGACACAAACTTTTTTTTCGCCTTCGCAGCTGTTCCCATCGTTTTACGCGAGCTTTTTTATCGATCGAACAGTGGTTCGAACGCAATGCCGCTTCCTCGACCCGTGTGCTTTCACACGACACTTTTAACTGTACCTTCCGTAATGTCACCGTGATGCAAATCGTTTCGTGCTGTCATGGCCAACGTTATTATCTTCGTAATGTTGGTCATTTTTTATGGAAAGAGCCGTTGTAATAAAAATTATGCATTCGTGGATTATTGTATATATTAGATAGCTAATTTGAAGAGTTGCATTTGAAATTCTAGTAGGAGTTGGTTGTACACGTTGTTGTAATTGATGTGGACTATACGGCTTTAATAATTGTTATCGATATTTCTGCCGAGCATAAATTATATTTTTAATTCTGCAATTTTCAATTCTTCAATTTTTCAATTTTTCAATTTTTCAATTTTTCAATTTTTCAATCTTTCAATTTTTCAATTTTTCAATTCTTCAATTCTTCAATTTTTCAATTTTTCAATTTTTCAATTTTTCAATTTTTCAATTTTTCAATTTTTCAATTTTTCAATTTTTCAATCTTTCAATCTTTCAATTTTTCAATTCTTCAATTTTTCAATTTTTCAATTTTTCAATTTCACAATTCCTCAATTCTACAATTCTTAAATGTTTCAATTACACAATTCCTCAATTCTACAATTCTTAAATTCTTAAATTTTTAAATTCTTCATGCCTTCAATTCTTCAATTCTTCAGTTTTTCTATTATTCAATTATTCAATTATTCAATTATTCGATTCTTCAATTCTTCAATTCTTCAATTTTTCAATTTTTCAATTTCACAATTCCTCAATTCTACAATTCTTAAATTTTTCAATTACACAATTCCTCAATTCTAGAATTCTTAAATTTTTCAATTTCACAATTTTTCAATTCTACAATTCTTAAATTCTTAAATTTTTAAATTCTTCATGCCTTCAATTCTTCAATTCTTCAGTTTTTCTATTATTCAATTATTCAATTATTCAATTATTCAATTTGTAATTCTTAAAATTTTCAATCATTCAATTACTCAGTTACTCAATTATTCAATTTTTCGGAAAATTTTAAAAATGAATAATCTAAAAGTTTTTAATTTTTAAATTTCAGAACTTAAACAGTTAGAGACTTCAATATTTTGTTTCAAACCTCTAAATCAACTATTTATCTAACACAAGAAGCCGCTCTAAGCGTACAGCTGATAAATTAAGAAAACAAATCAAAAAGAGCCTTATAAAAGGAAAAACAATAAGGAAGACATTATCAAAGCCAAGGATAAAAAGCACGACAATAAAATCACTGCGTTGAGCGAATTTTTCTACCGAAACACGTTACTTTACATACAAATCGGAAATTATTCAAATGTCAAGCATCCGAGCGACCGGCTAATATTTCTGTTAATCTTGATCGCGAACCGCAGACTTTCAAGAATGTGTCCTGGAAAATAACGTTTATGTAAAACGAAAGAAAAAAGAGAAAAAAAAAGAATGTCCCATGGCCAGAGATCTTGGGTCCCTTGAGGACTCGCCTCAAGGCGAGCTACTAGTTTCATACTTTACCGTCATCTAGTTTCGCCGAGTTTCCGATTACATGTAAGATCGCGATGAAAACGATTCTTAGTTTACCTGTCTGGCGATTCAGCTGGCAGAGATTGATTGATTTACGAATTATAAATCAACAGCGCAATTTTACTGCCTGCTTTCTGTGTTATTGACTCTCGCCGTGTTGCAACGAACCTACTTATTATTGATAATTGTTTCGTAAGTTCGTTTTCCTTCTTTTTTTTTCCTTCATTAATAATACGAGGATCATAATAAGTAGAGGTATTTACAGTCAATGAATTAACAAGTTTACATAAACTTAATCGTGGAATAATGTAATTTCTTGTTAAAACGGTGGTAAGGTGTGATACATAATCGAATAATTAATTGTAATTTCATACGTTGACACAAGTATTCATTTTATTTGGTGAAATGTATAGCAGTTTCTTGATTTATGCACTTTTTAAATGACATGTGCTTCATTTTTATATTAGCAATTTTTCAAATGTGCAATTTGTAAATTTTTAGTTGGTCAAAGTTCCAGGTTTGTGAATAAAAATCTTGTGATCAAACAAACATTTCATATCTCCAAATTCTCGCATTTCCAAAATCCAAATTAACACCCTCCAAATTTCTAAATTTCCAAATCACTGACATCCTCCAAATTTCTAAATTTCCAAATTACTAACCTCCCCAAATTACCAAACCCTTGAATTTATAGAATTCCCAAATGACTAAAATCCTCAAATTACTAAATTACCAAAATTTGAAATTACTGAATTCTCCAATTTCCAAATTACCAAGTTACCAACTTCTCAAATTACAAGTTGCAAATTACCAAATTACCAAATTGTCAAATTACTAAATCCTCCAATTTCAAAGTATCCATTCCAAATTACCAAGCTTCCACATCTCCAAAGTACCAATTTACCAAATTACAAAGTTCCACTTCCAAATCTTGAAATTTCCAAATTTCTTAACTCGTCCATCTTTCAAAACTTCAATGACCTACCCCACAGAAGAATCTCCATAACCGTCCATACTCATCCGCCAATATAACTCCCCAGTCCATCAAGTATTAATTTTATCCTCCGCTCCATAACATACGATGAAACAATAACGTCCAAACGCGTGGGCATACGTTCCTACTTCCTAGCTCACGGCGAACATTAAACATTTTTCTTTTTTTCTTATAAAACCACCACACATGAATTGACCGCGTTGAAAGAGTTAATGTCTCGTGTATACAAGCCCGGCAAGTAGGCGTGTATAAACGTCGAAAGGCAAACAACAGTCAGAAGTTTACAATCGGTGGCCGGCTTTCTCGCGTGGTACGCATGTCGTTAGGTATGCGACACGTATGGTATACCTACACCGAGTCGCATGGTCGTAGAAAGGCCGTTTGAAGGACAAGGGTCATGTCTGACGCCGATACATATATATACATATGTACAAGACACGGCCACTGCCTTTTTGCTGTTCACCTTTACCGTACTGCCGTCGACATGTGCGTGCGCCTTTCTGTCT
The DNA here is from genome assembly GCA_963576845.1 of Megachile leachella. Taxonomy (NCBI): domain Eukaryota; kingdom Metazoa; phylum Arthropoda; class Insecta; order Hymenoptera; family Megachilidae; genus Megachile; species Megachile leachella. The sequence continues at coordinate 6,426,269 of OY756255.1, read as the reverse complement.
TGCTGCGGCTTCGTTTGCGGAATTCGGTTTGATGGAAAAGATGGTATGCTGGTTAAAAGTTGAAAACAGCAAAATTATGCAATTTAGTCATTTGGAAATTTATGTTTAGGGATTTGGATTTTGGAAATGCGAGAATTTGGAGATATGAAATGTTTGTTCGATCATAAATTCATTCGAGGGTTTGGTAATTTGGGGAGTTTAGTAGTTTGGAAATTTAGAAATTTGGAGGATGTTAGTGACTTGAACATTTAGAAATTTGGAGGGTGTGATTTGGGAACTTAGAAATTCGAAGAATCATAGTAATTTAGAAATTTAGAAATTTAGGGGTTTGATTATGTGAGAATTTCAGTAATTTGGGAATTCCATAAATTCGAAGATTTGGTAATTTGGGGATTTTAGTTATTTGGAAATTTAGAAATTTGGAGGGTGCCAGTGACTTGAAAATTTAGAAATTTTTAGGGTGTTAATGATTCATAATTCGTAAATTTAAAAATTCAGAAATGTGAAAATCTTCAGATTTGAGAAGTTTCACAATTTGGTAATTTTTCAATTCAGGGTCTTGAAAATTTGAGTAATTTAGAAATTCAGGGCTTTGGAAATTTGATATTTTGATCTTAAAAATTATAAGATTTATTTAAAAACCGAATTGTTTAAAAATTTCAGAATTGGGTCGTTTAAAAATTCTAAAATACGCGAATTTCATGAACTCGCACGGCCCTTAAACCCATCGCTCGCACAATTTATTATCACTGTAGGAGCAAATTGCTATGTATATATCGTTATCAACGCATCTAATAATCTGCATGACCTAAGACAATTTTCCATATGACACAATATTCTATCCATAAAAATCAAATTTTCGTCCGAGGTAATTTGATAGCCCTTGACCCTTTGCACTCCTATGTCAAGTGTGGCTTGACACCGCATTTTCTCGGATCTTATAAATAATTCGAATAAATCACTTGGTTGAATATATATATTTTCATTTATTTACTATTTATAATAAGTGAAAAATGTATTTGTCACATACTCCACACTGTTGTAGCATATTTTATTGAGAACTTTTCGATCTATTTTGTAAATAAAGAAGTGGGCATATAATAGAAATTAAGGAGTGCAAAGGGTTAATATTTTGACGAGTCAGTCTCGTGACGCACTCGTGCCTCGGCGATGATTAATTGTACTCAAATTTTTAATACGCTAAAATTTGGAGTTCAAGTCCAATTATAATTTGCATAGTCAACTATTGAATAATAACATATTGACGTAACATTTCAATTTTTTTTGTCTATTTTATCCCTTTGCACTCCAAGATAATTTTACCGTTTTGCAAATAGCAACTTTAAAATATTAATTAAAATGTTAAATGACTTCTTTTGAAGTTATTATTCCTCTACTCATAATTTCCACTATTGTCTATTTCACTATGTTTATATATCACATGAGCACTATTATACAATTAATTAAATAACGCTTATTTCAAATTATTGTATTAAATCGAATGACGCTGGAGAGGCGCCTCTGGAGTACAAAGGGTTTAATATAGTAACTATAATTTGTCTGTTCTAACTGACGCACCTGACAAATAAGTTATAGTGCAAGGGGTTAATAATTGACGAATGATCCAAATAAAATTCTATCGCGTCTAATCTATCGGTGAATCGATTGCGAATTGCGGCCTTTAGGCGAATCGAGCGTGCAACAGTGGCGACACAGAGTGCCAATGTGTTTTCCCAGTTGGGTCAAACACCCTGAGCTTAGATAAGGTTCCCAACCTTGGCACGGCCAAGCCAACGTGCTACGTAATGTAGGTGCACTCGCACGCACAATACACGCTATTTGTGTGCGTGTTGTGTACGTGTATGATTGAAGAACGACGCGTGTTAGACCGCACACGCGTTCCTGTTGAGTCCGAAAGAATCGCGGGAATGCGAGGAAAATAGCATGGTAAGCTACTGATATATAATTGTTATTAATGGTGGCGCTGTTGTTTCACACGATAACGTATCGTAAATATACGTCGGGTTCTTCTAGCTTGAAATTTCTGCGTGAAGCTGAATGATCGACCGTTTGTTAAGTTCTCCTCGGTTAGATTTAACGCGTTCGCTGCCACTGTGGAAATGCTACGTATCTTGTATGACATATTTTCGTGAGAATTATTAACGCGTTTACTGTCACAATGTATACGTTGTTGAGTGGACGTACGAGTTACGGACTGCCCTCATTCCAGAGTGCTTTCAAAGTTATCGACAAAAGCACCGAAACTTGATATTTCCGATTATATTGCTGCTTTTATGATCTTTTGGTTTTATCGGAAAATCAAAAAAGGCTTACTGTTCTGGTAATTAAATTTTGTCTGGACATTACTGTTCTGGTAATTAAATTTTGTCTGGACAGTACACAAAATTTTCATTCTTCTTTCATAATAAAGGAAATTGATTACATATTACTGATAATAGTTTTTTTTTTAAATTATAATCATATTTGTGATTAAACATCAAGTAATGTATTTGTAATTTTAATTAATATTTTCAGCATTTTTTATATCTTTAGAATTTTTAATATTATTAGGGTTTTTAATATTTTTACTATTTTTAGCATCTTTAGAATTTTTAATATTATGAGGGTTCTTAGAACTTTTGGTGCTTTTAATATTTTTAGTACTTTTATTATTATTAGTATTATAAATATTTTTAATATATTTGTTATTTTTAGTATTTTTTATTATTGGTTGATTATCACATTGTATAGAATAAGGCTATTAAAATTTCAATACAATATTTAAATTCATGTATTTGCTTAAAATATAAAATTCATATATTTATTTAAAATGCAATTGAATAACATTGAAATTATATCCTAACAAGATTACTGTACATTTTCTGCAAAGTATCAATGTACGTTTTCGCAAATGGCGCCTGATGTATGCAAGATTACTTGGTATCATTAATAAAAGTGATAATTCGGTGTTTGCTTAACTTGTCACACCCAAGACTCGTATTTCCGAATCAGAAATATTTCAAAACAGTCGAGTTCGGTGTGAATCGCACATCAAAGTATGTATTTCCTGTAGGTCGTGTGAATTTCGAAATATTCCACGATAAGTCTTATCGTCTGAAAACATCATCTGGAAATCTGTGATCTCCAGAAGGACGTTGGACGCTGATCGATATAAACAGATAACCATTAATCGTAAGAAAACTTGAGAATCGAAGTGTTACAGCATACCGTCATTTTAAACCGCTGATTGTTCATATCAGACATTCGTAAGTGCAAAGTAATCATTTGGAATGGATTCGAAAAAATGTCGAGTACGAACGCATTTGTCGATCTAATTGTTAGAGGAAAATGGATGACTTTGCAAATGGGATTTTAGGATTTTGGAATTATGGTATTTTTGAATTTTGTTAGAAAGTATGGAAATTTGGAGTTTTGGAATTTGGAATTTTTGGAATTTGGAATTTTTGGAATTTGGAATTTTTGGAATTTGGAATTTTTGGAATTTGGAATTTTTGGAATTTGGAATTTTTGGAATTTGGAATTTTTGGAATTTGGAATTTTTGGAATTTGGAATTTTTGGAATTTGGAATTTTTGGAATTTGGAATTTTTGGAATTTGGAATTTTTGGAATTTGGAATTTTTGGAATTTGGAATTTTTGGAATTTGGAATTTTTGGAATTTGGAATTTTTGGAATTTGGAATTTTTGGAATTTGGAATTTTTGGAATTTGGAATTTTTGGAATTCGGAATTTGGAATTTTTGGAATTTGGAATTTTTGGAATTTGGAATTTTTGCAATTTGGAATTTTTGGAATTTGGCATTTTTGGAATTTGGAACTCTTGGGATTTGGAACTCTTGGGATTTGGAATTCTTGGAATTTGGAATTCTTGGAATTTGGAATTTTACACTTTGAATATTTCGAATTGTGAAATTTTTCCTCTTTTGAATTTTTGAATTTTGGATCATTTAAGTATATGAGCTTTGCCCAATCGAAAGTTTAGAGCTTAATTTTAGAAATTTAGTATATGAGCTTTGGGCCATCGAAATGTTAGAGTTTGATTCTAGAAATTTAGAATACTTGCATGTTGAAATAAAAAAATGTTGAAACTTTCAAATTAAGAAATCTTAACACTTTTAATTTTCAGAATTCTTCCTCACTTTTGAATTTCGGAAATTTTAATTTTTGGTACATCAAAATGCTTTAATTATTGAGTTTGTCAATTTTGAGTTCCTAAACTTTAAAACGTCTAAACATCAAAACTGTGTTTTGGAATTTTGAAATTACGGAAGTTTTAGGACTCATGAAATGTACATGTAACACAGTTTTTCGTGGATTTTGTCACCAATTTCTTCGAGATCAGACTAATTCCGACACTCCCACGTGTTTCCTTCCCCAACCGTTGCTCTTTTCTTCGTTGCGGTTAGGATTTATTAGCAGTCGTTATTTACCCCCTACGAATCTTACTCTCGTACAGCAATGATTTACAGGGCCGAGGTTTCTGCGAATTCGCGCGTGAATCGTGCTTTTTATACCATTTAAAATTTATTCCTGCAGCGTGACACCCTCGAATCGGAAGCTTTTCGCCCAGAAGAGGGCCGTTACCATTGGAATGGTAACGTTTTCAGGATTCATGTTCTTAATTGCGCTAAAAGCCATTTGTCATCGAGACATTTTCTCGTTTTCATGGAACACGTTTGTGTACCAGAATGCAGTGTCTTCGAAATGAATGTTTGTTTGTATTACTTGACAGCCCACAACCTGAAAACCTCTCAAATTATAAATTTAAAGATTATGATATTTATTAATACAAAACTTTGCAAACTAACTTCATAATTTGTGAATAGAGAAATCGCTAAACTTTAAAATACATATCCAAAAATCTATAAACTTATTCATAAAGTGTTAAATTTTTGAATATGTATTATAAATAATAATTCATCATTTCTAAGTTAAAGATTTATAAATTTAAAAAAATTAAGAATGTTTTCAAGAAGTCAACAAAAACCAACGAAATCTAAAAAATAAAAAAAACAAGTTTAAATTAAGGTTGAACTCAGGAAATATTCAGACGGTAAATCGTTCCATTTAAACGCAACAAGTATTCGCCTAAAGTGGTTTGTTCTCCTTTGAACGGAAGAGGAGGGTCCTTCAAATAAATCCGTTAGACGTATAATTTGTTTGAAAGACGTGAAATAATACAGCGCGGGTACACAAACGAGGACAGTTAACTGCAAGCTGCAGCGAATCCCGCAATTGCTCTTTTATCGTGATCTTCAGACTACCCGCCAGAATTGCTTTATTACAGGGCTCAATTCGCTTTCAATTTACCGCGGTCGCTTGCATGAAAGTCGCGTCTCATTGTACCGGCTCATTAGCTTGTAACTTAACAGACAGTCAAGCGGATTGCAAAAAAGTAGCAAAAAAACGGGCAATTCTATTGTGAAGAATCTTTATAATCGAGATTCATTACAGTATCGCACAAATATTACTCTACAATGAACTAGTCGAGCCAATTAATTGCTACAACTATAATTCTGAAAAATTTTTTGAAGCCAGATACGCAGAACGCATGCGCAGTAACAATGTGTACAGGGTACATTGTTTGGATGTTTCCTTAGACATGAATGATCTTTTACAGATTAATAAATGATATTTTTATACATAAACTATGAGTGGTTTAAAATATTTAGTATAAAGTTACTTTTATCTCCAATACCGGTAAACGTGTATTGTTTTATCTTAAGTGCAATTACATACGTGCACAAAAAAGAATAAAGGCTTGATAAAGAGCAGAATCCTCTTATATAAAGAAATAACTTACTTTGGGTCTCTGTTATTGATTTGCTGAAATTAGAGATAAGTATAAAACGAGGAATCAATTGAATCGATATCGTCGCGAACATTTCCCATAAATAATAGTTTGCGATCGTAATAATCACGATGGACCAGGCTATGTGTTGATTCAATAGGAGATAACCCGGTAATAAACCTACTGTGACCCTCTTCAAGCTCCCTCGTCGCGTTTGCAATAAAGCTGTATCCCTCTGGAATGATGAATGGACACTTAAACCTGGCGTCTCGCAAAGATACAGCGTACCAAGATCGCAACTTCTCACCACATAGCTACCGAACACGATCCTGCTTATCAAGATGAACGAATAGATTTGTAAGCGTGGGTTTATAAAATATTTAAAAATGCATATTTACGGGTTGGCCGATTCAAAAATCACGACCCTATAAATCGTTGCTGCGCGAGAATTTTACTTTTGACATCGAAGTTATTTTATGTTATCAAATTGCGTTGGACTTTTTACGTTTTGAAACTGGTTATTTGATATGCAGTAGCGTAATAGTAAACGTGAAATCTTGGTGCAAATTATTGGAGGGAAATTTTCAAACTTTTTTCATTTCTAAATTTTGCTTTCTGCTCTCTAATTTTGAAATCGCCACTTTTTCAAATTTAGAAATTTTAAAATTTCCAAAACTAGTAATCTTCAAACTTCCTAATTTAGAAGGTCTTAAAATTTCAAATTTTCAGGAGAAATATGTAAATTTAAAAATTTTTTAATTAACACAATTTTTTTCAAATTTAAAAATTTCCAAAACGATGCACTTACGGCATATCACTTGATATGCAGCAACCTAAATATTATCGTAATGGTCCGATACCGTGTATCATAAAATTTTGCTTCGTTAAAAGCTTCTAACGCTATAAACGATCCATAAATATAGCCTAAATACAGAACGATATAATTACGACTAATAATCGATATTTTCTCGTAAAATTGACTGACTTGATTAATACTTTAGCAAAATATAGCTGCGCAATTATGCAAATGAACGATAAATTTTAGACTGGACATTGAAGTAAATTGGCAGCAAGCAATGTCGAAAGCTTTATAATAGTCGAAGTTGTAATAAGAAAATAACAGACGCTAAGATTGCATCTGGTATGATGTTTTCAATTTTCATAGAAGCTTGTAATTTTCGTTAATGATCGATAAGTTTAATTTGAGCGTAGGGTTGCATAATTGCAGACGATGTCAGCTTCTCCAGTGAGCCATAAACGTAAATTTAAATTTACAACAAAGAAAAAAATTTTGTTGACGTAATAACATAATGAGTTTAAAGCATCATTCATTTTAAACAAGCTTCATGTCCCATTGTTGCACACCTTATTTAGAATTTTTTGACGTCGAGTTTGTTCCTTATCTCTTTTTTAGGAATTATTCGTTTTTAAAAAATATTTGTAGTAGAAATTTTTATATTTGTGAGATTTTATTTTGGAGTTTTGAAAGTTTAGACTTTGGAAAAAATATTTCATTTTAGACATTTAATATTTAAGAGTATGAAAGTTAGTGAATTATAATCACAAATTCTTTAAAAATTTTGAAAATAAGGATTTGTAAATCAAAGGTATGATAAATAAGATACAATTTTCTAAAGAATTTATAAAAGTATCGCTGAAAGATTTGAAAAGATCGTACCAAGAAACGCTTTCACCCAATGTAACGCTACCAGTCACTCGGATGCCGCATAATTGACTGAAAAAGTATCCCATAAATCTACAACAGAAGTTGCAATATGTTTCTCGTTAACATCGATCAATCAAACTGTACAATAACTTTCTTATCCGGCGTACAATGTTCGAATAAAACGGTGACCCTAGTTTCCCGCAGACAAAGTGTTTGAATTTCCAAATTTCCCAATTCCAAAATTTTCCAATTTCCAAATTTCCCAATTCCAAAATTTTCCAATTTCCACATTTCCCAATTTCCACATTTCCCAATTCCCATATCTCCCAATTCCCAAATCTCCCAATTCCCAAATCTCCCAATTCCCAAATCTCCCAATTCCTAAATCTCCCAAATTCCAAGTGTTGAGAAGGAACGGTAGCGAGATAGGTAACCGCAGGCGCGTTTCCTAGACGGGGCGCCATGATTCAACGTCTCGCGGGACGGGTTTGTTGAAAACAGCTAAAAGCTGGCTGCGGATGATCATAGATAGACACGAAAATTCGTGGTTCGCCACGACGACGACGACGGGCACGACGGCGACGGCGACGGCGGCGACGGCGGCGGGCGACGCGACAAGCGTCCTTGCTCCAACCACTCGCGCTACTACCGATGACGTAATCGTCGCGATACCCCGCAATCTTGGCGCCGCGGTAAACTCGTAATATCTATTTTTATCTGGTGGAAGCAGGGGCCCCGCCTCGCCCCGTCACTTCCCCCCCCCTCGCACACAACCACACTAGGACGTATACTTCGACACACCCGTGTTCCATCACCTTCTCCTACTCTTCTTCCTGACTTCTTAACCTCTAAATTCAGCCTCCGCTAGCGATCACCGTCATACAGACCCCTACGAATATGCACGCTAAAAAACACCGACACTGTGCGATAGGGAGTCTTCTCGAGATACCGATCCAAATGTAAATCATCCTTTCGTTCAAATTTTCTTTCGTTTGCTCGGCAAACTTTTTGTTTTCTTGGAGGAAGGGTTGGATGGAAAGGAAACAATAAGTATCCTGTCGAATTATCGTGGATGGATAGATTATTGAACTGTAAATTATACCTTCGTCAAACTTTGTTTTAGAGAAATTAAGATTTGAAAAAGATTTTACACATTGATGAAATACTAATATTATATTTGTGATAGATAATCTTCCAAATTTTCAAGGGATGATTACTGAATTACGAATTGTTTCTTTTCGTCTGGTTTTGTTGTAAAAATTCAAGTTTGACGAAAAAGAATTTTTTATACTAAAAACGCAAATACTATATTTGTAGAAAATATTTGAAGTTCTCATGCAACTATTATCGAACTATGAATCGTCTCTCCCCATCAAGTTTTGTCTTTGAGAAACTCAGTTTTCGTGAAACAGAATTTGATATACTAACGAAACAATTTATATACTAAGGTAAAACTGTATTTATAATAAGTTTTCGAAATTTGTTTGTATTAATTACCAATCTGCGAATCGTTTTTCAAAAATTCAAACTTGACTTTTTAACATTTGAGGAAGCTTAGTTTTCAACTTTGAAAATTGAATTTCTCAGAAACAAAGTGTAATGGTAAAAATCGATTAGGGTTATTTTAAGTTAAATAAGTAAGGTCGTTTTAAATTTAATCAATAAGATGAAGTAGCATAGATAAGATTGTTTTAAAGTCCTAAAAAGTTACTATAAACCTAGTTCTGTTTGCTAAAATTAAAATATTTAATACGAAAGAAAGTTATATATTTTTTCGAATAGAAATGCGTAATGCGCATGCGCGTTAGTTAACGCATGCGCAGTAAGTCTGTGCGCTATGATTTATTTAAAATTTCCTCAAACTTAAACACATTTTTGTATATTAATAAATTATATTGTTATAGGTTTTTTTATATGAACGAGCTTCTTTAAACCATTGAAATTAAACGGAAAATTTAAAGGATATTTAATATTGAACTATAACAAAGATTTACTTCCTTTGATGTTATAATTTATTTTAAAGAATGTACATTTATGATTTCTTTACAAATTCTTTAGGAAGTATTTATCTGTGTACCATATAAGACATCAATGTCTTTCTCTATTCGTGTGTTTTGTCACGTACGAATTTTCTGCTAATACCTGAATCAATACATGTAATTAATAAACATACGATTAACGAAGATAAGCGTATAATGCTCATTAGGCACGTTGAGTACCAGTACCTATCAGATCTTCGCAATCAAAAGCTTGGTAGACACTCCAAATTTTAAAATCCGAGAAGTTGTAATTTAAATCCGACACTTCATAAACCAAAATCTCTGAATTTTAATAGTTTTATATTTTGAAGTGTAACCATATTTTCAGATCTCTTTTGAACCTTCTAAATGTAAGAATTAATAATTTGAATATTTGTGTTCATTTCTAAATTTGAATTTGTAAATTGAAAATCTCTAAATTTGAGGATTTGCATATTTCCCAATTTTATAACCTGAGTTTGAAACTTCGCAGATTTCCAACTCGTATAATATCTAAATTGAATGTATAATTTCTGTAATATCTAAATTGAATGTATAATTTCTGTAATATCTAAATTGAATGTATAATTTCTGTAATATCTAAATTGAATGTATAATTTCTATAATATTTAAATGCGTAGCTTTCTAAATTCAAAAGTGCGTTTACCTAACTCATAACCGTACGGTACTGCACGCGCATTCCAAGTTCCTCGGCTATCTATGATTTCAAAGTGGAGTGTCGAGAAACGTGACTCGGAATTGTAAATTATGAGGCAACAATTAACACGGTATTACCTACTGCTGAGAAGTCGGCGATAACTTCGCGGTTCCATTGAAAGATGGCGTAAACACGTTCCGATGGTGGAAACAGGTTAGGGTAGGTTCGGGCGCCAACGTCGCGGCGACACGATAATTATAGCAAAAAGTTTCGATCGATTTATTGGTCGGACGCGAGCTCGTCTTCACCGGTGTTTTGCATATTTTAAAAGCATTTTCGATGTTTCTTTTTAAGGATGTCCGATAAAACCGGGCCAATCAGGTTCACCTGTAATGCTCTTAGCTCTTTCTTTTATCTGCGCCGGACGGTTCGATGTTCCCCGTGAATGTCAGTCGATGCAATTAATCAATGATTAAAGCGAAGCAATTGGATAAATTTTTCTTTTTTTTTCGATTAGATGTATAGTTCGCAATTTCTATTTATTTAATTTGTACGCATTGCAAAAATTATAGTTCCACTTAAATGGCGCTAAGATTTGAAATTTAAAATTAGACTTATTTAATTTCTTAATAATATTTTAGAAATGACTTTAAAATGTATTGTAATTTATAAATGTACTTTTACAGGTAAATTTATGACATTTTACACAGAATAAATTTATGTATTAAAATTATCATTAGACATATATCGAATTATTATGCATACAATAAATTTATGTATTAAACTATTATTATACATATAATAAATTTAAAAATTTATATACAATATAGTAATAAGTATATAAAATGATTTATATAATAAAATTGTTATTATACATAAAATAAATTTTTATTAGAACTAACTGAAAAACTAAAACTGTGCAATTTTAAATAAATTGAATAATTATGTAATTTGAATGTTTAAAGTTCAGCCATTTAAAAATTTGGGAAATTAAGAATTTACGAGTTGTTAAAACGTAACAAAAAACTGGTAAATCCTTGAAATTAAAAAACATAGTTAATTTTGTCAGTGTTTCGTACATGCGTAATTACGTTTAGCATTGGCGGAATTTTGAATCAATGAAGTGGTACTTGCAGTGTCTGAACGTTAATAGCCAATATTTTAATGATTTGAAAGTCATATCTTTTATTTGTAAATGTGGATACCTCCTGCCTTTCAACGTCGTAGATTCTTTTTCCTTTCTCCGTCTGCTGTCTTGTCTACTCTCGAATCTGGCGCCATCGTCGTCTCCAGGATGGTTGTCGAGGCGCGTGGGACTTTCCGGCGACAAGTCCTTTATGATACCGCTTGTATTATAGTATATACACGTATACATATGTAGTTACATACATATATACGCCCGCAGCCTCTCACCGAACGAACGAACACTTTTACCAAGAAAGAGAAAGACTCCTCGTTAATGACAGATCTCATCTTGTTTCGTGGCATGCCTCTGTATCACATTTCGTGGAAGTTGTTCCGTAAAAACAGCAGATTAAACTTCTTGATGCCCACGCTATCGAGCAGTTTTAATTAATTAACTTTCGGCCGGAGAATATGTTTCGGGCAGTTTGTTAACCCCTTTGCTATGACGCATTTGTATAAAAAATGCTCACGGTTCTTCCAAGTATTTTGCTAAGATATTGAAATCTTATAAATTTTGTATTTATCGGAAGTTCGAGTTTGCAAAGTTTTAAGTTTATTATTTTTTTAAATCTATAAATTAATCTTTGTATTTCTGAATTTCCCAATTCTCAAATTTTTCAATTCCCAAATTTTTCAATTCCCAAATTTCCCGATTCTCAAATTTCCCAATTCCTAAATTTCCCAATTCCCAAATTTACCAATTTCCAAAATTTCCCAATTCCAAAATTTCCCAATTTCCAAATTTCCCAATTCCAAAATTTCCTAATTCCCAAATTTACCAATTTCCAAATTTCCCAATTTCCCAATTCCAAAATTTACCAATTTCCAAATTTCCCAATTCCAAAATTTACCAATTCCAAAATTTCCCAATTCCCAAATTTCCCAATTTGCAAATTTTCCAATTCCAAAATTTCCCAATTTCCAAATTTCCCAATTCCAAAATTTCCAAATTTCCAAATTCCCAAATCTCTCAATTCCCAAATCTCCGAATTCCCAAATCTCCCAATTCCCAAATCTCCCAATTCCCAAATCTTCCAATTCCGAACTCTCCTAATTCTCAAATCTCCCAATTCCCAAATTTCCCAATTCCTAAATATCTAAAATTTCTAAATTTCTCACATCTCTAAAATTTCCAATTTCCTCAAATCTCCTCCAACCATCACACATTACCATATCTCAAATCTCACAATACTAAAATCTTCCACTTCCGTCAATTTGTTATAAAATTACAAAAGGTTCATATTTCTCAATTTAGTAATTTCACCCTAATAAAATACAGTATAATCTCACTATGTTAACATTCTATCGGTTATTAAATGATACCACGTGTGTATAATATGCAGTAATTGTCTTGTTCCAGGTGAAACAGGACAAAAGGAATGGTGTACACTAGCATATTGGGAACTAGGTGGTCGAGTGGGTCGTTTGTACCCCGTGGAACCTTCAACGGTGAATGTTTTCGATTCTCTCCACGATGGCGATGGTCTTTGCTTAGCAACATTAGCTGAGAATCATGTTGCGCCACCTGCGGTCCAAAAGACTCGAAGCAAAATTGGCCTTGGTAAGATTCTTAATTATTTCTTAGATTCCTTTCAAGTGCGGTTTCATAGAAATTTCAGTTATATCAAAATGCTGATGTTGAAGAAACATTTAAAAATTAACGATTTAACTTAAGCATAACTGTTAACAAGCTTAATTGACAATGTCTTAATTATCCAATAAAATATTTATCTAACTCAATTATATCAGCTTAACATAATATAATATAACTTTAAATGTAATTTAACTTAACGTAACTTACCTAACGTTCATCTAACCAAACCTGACATAAATCAAACATAACCTTGATCTAATCAAACTTGACATAACTTTAATTTAATCGAACCTAATATAATTTAGATTAACTAAATTAACTAAGCTGATATAACTTAAATCAGCTTAACAGTAACTTTAGCTTGTCTAAACTAATATAATTTTAACTTTACCTAACCTAACATAAATTGTCTTAACCTAACTTTAGCCTAACTTAACTCAGCGTAACTTTACCTTATCTTAACCTAATATCACCATTTACCCTCTTTGGATATATACACTCTTACATAACTTAATTCAATGTAATTTTAACCTAATCTAATACAAATCAGTGTTTAGTTATTTTTGGTACATACACTCACTTTTTGTTTATAGTTTAATTTTGGATCGCTTTTGGTTTATTATTAACCTTACATTTACTTGTAGTATACAACCTTACTACAGTAATTTTATTTATACGTACTTATTTTTACTGTAACCTTAGCGTACCTTCTATTGGTTCATACGTTTACTTACTTTTACTACAAAGTCTTATTTCTAGTTGTTGTTACATGCTTGTTTTTGCTGTTACCTTAGTGTATCTACATTTGGTTCATAATCCAATGTACATTTACTTTTGGTACATAACCTTATTTCTATGTAGTTACTATTACATATATATTTTATCTGTAATCGTTTGGCCTACTAATAATCACGTATAGTCACATTCTTATTGTGTATAGTCTTTTGATACATAATACAGCAAATGAATTAATAAAGTAAAATGGTCTGTCAACAGGTTTAATGCTTAGCCAAGAAGCAGACGGCGTCTGGGCGTACAACAGATCTGAGAGCCCGATTTTCGTGAACTCGCCTACTTTGGATGACCCAGAGTCTAGAACGTTACTCGTCTATCGCGTGCCTCCCGGCTTTTGTCTGAACATTTTCGACCGGACCAAAATTCTGCAGCTTCCATACGGCAACGGCAACTCGAGAACAAGCAATCAGGCATCAGGATTCGCGTCCGGTCCCGTCGATATCAACTCCGTCCGAATCAGCTTTGCCAAAGGCTGGGGACCCAAGTACTCAAGACAGGAAGTGACCTCTTGTCCATGTTGGCTCGAAGTACTCCTAGCACCGTGCAGGTGATCCCTACAACTCATCGTGATGGTATTCAGTCTCGTCCGTTTGCGCCTCTTCTTCCTCCTCGTCGTCCTCCAAGAGGACCGATCTGTGAAACTGACGCAGCAACGACGAAGCTCCGTCCCAAAGGCTGCCAACGGATACTCAACAAACGACGTGGATCGCCGCCAGCAGTCTTACCAAAGTACGCCGCCATACATCCAGGAACAGCGTCGTTTTATTCATTGAAACGAACAACATCCAATTAAAAGAATAAGAATCATTCGACAAGAGCGTTTCTTGTGCCTACGAACGGAGGATATGCAGTTCTACGTGGTACTCGATCTTCATCGCTTCAAAAACACTCGACTGTATTGTACACAGGGCTGGATTATGTATGTAACATATGCTTTGAAGGAGGCGCCATTTTATACTCATGAGTGGATATTTTCTAAGGACCTAACAGTGGGAAAGTTGGGAAGAACTGAATTGCTTAATTTTGAAATATTTGAAGCTAGGAAGTTACTGCTTTAGCATCCTAAAATATCACATTTGGAAAGTCTATAAATTCTAAAGTATCTCAAGTTTCAAAGTTTAAAAATATTGCAGTAAAAAAATTTACAGTTCTATTAGACTCAAAGAGTTCGAAAGTTCAAAAAATTGTGAAGTCTTGAACTGCCAAAATTTAAAAATATAAAAATCCTCAAGTTCAGGAGTCAACAAATCCTAGCTTCCTAAAGTTAAAAGAATCTGAAAACTTTCAAGAGTTTCAAAGCTCTAAAATTAAGTCTCCCAGTTAGCAAAGATCTTAATCCAGCTCTGATCGTATCACAATATTCTTGATTGGTCAATAATACTATTGTACTTTCTTGATAACGTTAAATGAGATTTCACAAAGAAATATAAAAGTGAGGCGGTCACTTCCGCCAGGTCTAGTCAGTGGTATTTAACGTTTTCTGAGCTTGACGCCGTTTACATGTCTCGCGTTAAGAACGAACAACATTTACATTAAAATCATAGAAAGTGCAAGAGTAACATTGACATAGTCTTCTCTTCCTAAGCTTAACCGTACTGTCTGGCCATGTCCTCGTTTACGATTAATAAATCATTGCACTACAAGGAAGCTGAAACACGGGCTTCCGGTAAGGTCTAGTCAATGGTGTTTGAAGAGCATTCGCAAGCTCGTCGCATGGACATTAAATCAGTTTAAAAGTTAATCAAGAAACGAGAACACTGCCAACAGAATCGAAGTACTTAGCGTTTTGCGTTACCTTCAAAAATGAGAAAGAAACGATATTTCGTAGTAATACCTTCGTTCACGTTGGAGGAAGATTTGTCGGCTCGGCTAGCGATTAAAATTCACTAGATTTGAGATACCTCGGTGAACTCGTCTAGTAATCGAAACGAATCCCATCGTAGGTTCCTAACTAGTCAGCGAAACGAGTCAACGAATCTTCTCCCGATTTTCTCTGTTGTAAGTCGCTAATCAGTTGTATAATCATGTAATGTCGATGTTCAAATATCGTGTACCACGAGTACTGTAGTTATCCCTGATCGTCGTTCGGTGCTGTACATACGTATATGTACATACACTGTGCCTTCCCCAGCTTCCTTCGTGGTGCAATGCGTGTGTGTGTTGAACGAATGTGTCCGTGTATGCGTGTCAAATATGCGAGAAAATGTGAACAATCTGCGTATCAGCTACGTTTCGTACCAAATGCCTGAGAGCTTCGTACTACAGTTATATGGTACTGTGATAAAAGTTCAAACCCAGGTCTGTTATTTCCTTCCTTTCTTCGGGAACGCGTTTATAGAAAGCACCGACGAAAATGATAAAAAAAAGCAATGAATCTGTTGAAACTGTTGTGTATATTGTACGCAAAGAAGCAAACGTATGCTTGATCCATAGACTAAAATCTAGAAGACGTTGAATTTATAAAGAAAGAAAATAATGCTAGTTTAATCGGTTAATTTTGTACAGTCTCAGAAAGTAGCGTAAGCGAGTGGAGTTTTACAAATTTTATCGCGAAAGTCTTCGTTGAAATGTTCGTCTCCGGGCGAGAATATGATGAGCACGTTGTATGCGGGGTTTTAGATTCACGAAAATGACTGCGAGGGGAAAAATAACGAAAGAATGTATTCGAGAGTTTTCGACAGCGATGATTATTGTACGTGCATACGATGCAACATTGTACCACCAGTCATACGTATTCATTCATACGCATACACAACGCAAGCATGTATAAAACACAATCGACTGATCGAGTAGTTTCATTTTTCGAGCCGTCGGGTACTTTTTTGTACAATGGCTTTTGTCGGTGTAGAAAACGGACACACAGTGGTGTAATTGATGGGCTTTTTTAAGAGAAATGCAGATGTAAGGGAAAAGAATCAGTAATTAGTATTCTGATTGATAAATTTTCAAGTTTTGCAATAGGTACATTTTCACGTTTCATTTACAAATCTGCTGACTTTTAAATTTAGAAATTTGAAAGTCTGTTTCATATTTAAGAATTTAAGAATGTGGAAATTTCTTGATTCATGAAGATTACAAATATTTAATTGAGAGGTTTGTGAAGTAAGGGACTTCTGAATTAGAAATTAGAAAATTTGCAACTTTGCAGCTTTAGAAATTTAGCAATTTTCCAAGTTTAGAAATTATCAGTTAGATATTTTAAAAATTTCAAACATTCAAATTTAGAAATTTCCAGGTTGACAGATGTACAACTTTAAATTTAGAAATTGGGGAATTTTAAGTTTAAAAATTTGAGCTTTCAGAAATGAGAAGAACAGTTTTGTGACTATTTTGTATTAGTAAATTTTGATATTTTCAAACTCATTAATTTTTAAATTCAAACTTTCTAAAGTTACAAATTTTCAAGTTTGGAAATTTCTAGATTTAAAGATGCACAATCTTTAAAATTTTGAAATTGGGGTATTATAAATTTGTAAATTTGCAAATTTTCAGATTCTCAAACTATAAAATTTAAAAATTTGTAAATTTAGAATTTTGGACCTCTACAGATTTGAAGATTTTTCTTATGTTAATAAATTTTTAAATTTTTGGACTTATTAACTTTTAAACTCAGAACTTTCCACAGAAACAAATTTTTATATTTTCAAATTCCTTTTCAAGTTTAGAAATTTCTAGGTTCAAAGGTGCACAATCTTTCAAGCTTATAAATTAAAAACTTTCTAATTTTCAAATTTAATTGACAACCTTTCAAATTTAAAAATTTAGAAATTAAGAGGTTTTGCAATTTGTAAGTGTAGAAATGTGAATTTGTACAAATATGAGGGTGGTTTAGATCAGTAAATTTTCAAACTTATTTATTTCCAAAATTATTAAATTCATAACTTCTAGATAGAAATAATAACTTCTTAAATAAAAGGTTTCATTACAAATTTTCAGATTCTGTCTGTTAACACATATGGTATAGCATATAAACATCTACAACAAAATGTATGAACATCTAGAACAAATGTACAACAAATTTTGACAAATTACAAATGTACTGAAAAATTTTCCTTACACTTAATTTAACTAAAAGAAGCCCAAAAATTAGACATCACTGTACACACGTGTACTGTAACATGCCGAACAAGATATATTGTGATGCGTATATTGTCGCTTAAATGTTATGTATATTAATGTGTATACGTATGTATACAGAAATGTTCATAGGTAGCTAGCTATATCTACTGCAACGGAATGATTCTCAGGCCTATACCTACATGAAAAGATGAGAAATTAGCCTACTTCAAACCTACATACTTTCACCCATAAAGCACCGCAATTGTATAAAAACTGTTTGTAAATATTCGTCTAAAAGTGCCCGAATTTTTGTTTTCCACTGACAATGGAAAACGTAATAGTACGTTTTTACTATACTATAAATAAACAGCGTGTTTTTTGGGCAAATATTACGTTTGTATGTAGATCTGAACTAAGCCTCGAATATTTATTGTCATTTTGTTTGAAAGTGCCGTTATATAAGCAATGTTAGTCACCGAGGAGCTTCGAAACGACAATAATACGAAATATCCAGTGAAAATAATCGATTATAAATACGTACAGGCCTAAGAATCGTTGATAAAAGAAATTGTAACGACAAGAAGTAATTCTGTCAGAGTCCACGTTGCTTTTTATAGTCTTTTTTCACGGCTCTAATTTGCTGTTATAGTCGAGGTTGGCTCATCGAACCAAAACGCGTGCGGTCAGTTGTAGAAAACGAATTTTTTCTTGGAAAAAAAATGATCCTTCGAGTAAAACACGCAGCGCAACACGGCGACCCAATATAATTTGTACAAATATTTTATTTTCTTTCGTAAAGATTCGATTAAAAATAAGTTTACGTATTCTGTGAGTTACATAACCCCCATTCGCAACCGGAACAGGCTTTTTTTTGTATACCGTGAAATTTTTGTTTATGAACGGATGACGAATGATTCGGTCGTTTCTGCTTTCGTTAATCAAAGGGACAAGTTATTGTCTGCAAGATACTACGCCGGAAAAGGATGTATAGTTTAACGGTGTACTTAACAATATTTTATAATTAAACGTACGCAAATCTGAAACTTTGCCGAAAAGTCTGATCGTAAGGAAGTAGTCTCGTTATATTAGGTGACGATTGTTAAAGAAACATTTTGACGGACGAAATATTTATTCGTATTCTTTTCACGGAATAAATAAAACAATTAGTTTGTATATAAAAATGACAATAGTGGAGAAAATACCCTTTACCTGCATCATAATTGAGGCGAACTCATCGCTTTCGCATCGTTCATTATCATACTAAATTAATTATAATATATTGTTAAGATTGGTTATCGTGAAGTAGTGCAAGTGTTTCACGATCCACTGCAATCGTTAGAGAATATTCTTGGATTAGTAGTCATGGAGAAGTGATTCATTTATTGCCACTGATGACTTCGCAGTTTAGAGGATTGAAAATTTCGCATTTGAAAATTTTCGTATTTGAAAATTTCAAGCTTCTTTGTCAATTTTTACATTTCTGAATTTTTAAGTTTCTATATTTTAAAATTTACAACTATTTAAATATCTAAATATCTAAATTGTCGCATTGCTAAGTTATTGATCCCTTTTTCCAAATTATTAACTCTTTAAATTTCTGAATCTTGCTAAATTTCTCAATCTCCGAATTAAAAGATTTCGAAATTATTAACTCCTTACATTTCCAAATTTATAAATACCTGAATTTTTGAATTTATCAATCTCTAATTTTCTAAATTTATAAATTATTAATTCCTTAAATTTCCAAATTACTCACTCCATAAATTTCATTAGTTCCAAATTACATACTTGCTAAATTTACAAATTTCCAAGTTATGAATCCTCAAATTTCCAAATTTATAAATACCTGAATTTCTACATTTATCAATCTCTAATTTTCCAAATTTATAAATTATTAATTCCTTAAATTTCCAAATTACTCACTCCATAAATTTCATTAGTTCCAAATTACATACTTGCTAAATTTACAAATTTCCAAGTTATGAATCCCCAAATTTCCAAATTTATAAATACCTGAATTTCTACATTTATCAATCTCTAATTTTCCAAATTTATAAATTATTAATTCCTTAAATTTCCAAATTACTCACTCCATAAATTTTCAAATTACTCCATAAATTTCATTATTTCCAAATTATACACTTGCTAAATTTCCACATTATTAACTCCTTAAATTTCCAAATATTAAAATTGCAAGTTCTCTAAATGTTCAATTTTCAAATTTCCATCTTTCTAAATTTCTTAAATTTAAAAATGTTTCAATTCCAATATTTTCAAACTTCCTAGTTTCCAAATAATAAAATGATATCCTTCCCAAAATGATTCAATATCTAAACTACGAATCTACCTACGTTAATTAGTAACTACAAACGATATCGAAGTATAGTTTTGATTCTAAAGATGAAATAAGCAACCTCTGCCCGAACATAGTTCACAGTTTTACAAACATTTTAATCAATAACATTCGGCACAATGGTGACTTAATCGGTATCGAAATATCAATTCTTTTCGTTTACTATTTCGTTTTAGTTCTCTTCGTTTAACGAAATTTTTCTTCCGTTTCTTTCTTCGCAATGAACTACGGCGAAAAAGGCAATGCAGTTTGTGCAAATGCATCGAATGTTGTGTTTGCTCATCTGTCACCTGTAAAATTCATCGAACGGCGTTCTATTAATTTCGTAAGTACTTGTATAAAATTTTCAATTTGTATTATGTCATTCTATAATTTAATATCTAAATTATTTTATTTGGTAATTTGCGGCGCGAATTTTTGTAGAGTGCATCGTTACGTTCAATTATATAATGGCGGTCGTGACGTCACTTCCGTTGATCATTTAAAATTCTTTGAAACGTATTTGACGTAAATTTAGTTCTAATTTTATATAATGTTGAAATGTGACGGTAGGAAGTTGAGTGACAAAATATTTAATTACAAAATTGTTTTATTATTTGATAATTTCCAATTTTAGCTTATTAATCTAGCAAACATAACTGCACAATTAATATAAGTACATAAATTATTTTCTTTTAAGTAAAAATTATCGAACTATCAGAACGGTCTAGATTTGAGTAATAATTAGTTGACAATAAAGATATTTGTAAATTTCAGCGTGGATTATTTAAATTTGAATTTAGTTTTAATTTAGTGACACCGTCGTCTTTAATTCGATATAAAATTGAAGCTTGACAACAAACCCAATGAAAAATTAAGAGGGATTTTAAACTTTTTGAACAAGACGTCAATTTATATGAAGTTGACTCATTACTATTAAATAATCGAGTAAAATTTTTTCGTAAGTATATGTATGCAATTTATCTTCATAACTTGTCTCAATTTTTGAAAAAAAAAATACATTATTAATCAATGAAGCTCCTACAATTAATTTTAATAACATTAAAATAACATTGACGATTTAAATATTTTTAAACTCTATTACCAAAATTTGATACATTTCACATAATTTTTTAAACTTCATATTTGAAACAATTGTTTAACCAAAATTCTGTTGGGAAATTAAACTATTTAAGTCTTTTAAGATATTTTCTTAATTCCTATACTTCCAAATTTTTTAATTTCTTCAAATTCTCTAAATTTTCAAATTTCCAAGTTCTCAAAATTTCCTTAATTTTAGAGATACAAAATAATTCAACTTTTAAATTTAATTAAAATTTCTATCTTATTTTTTCAAATATTTCCTTCAATTTATATATTGTCACATTTCTAATTTTGTAAAATAAAAATAATTAAAAAATGCAATACAAAGTTTTGATACATCTATATTTTAGAAAAAATTAATTTCCAAATATCTTTTAAATACAAACATCCAAACGTTTGTGTTATGAAACACCTTGCATGCATTGCAAATTCTAAATTGAACAAGATACAGTTAAGAGTCCGCCATAAACACCAAATACTTCAAATATAATTTTTGTAGATTTTGGGGTCTCCCGTGTATCTTTATTTATTTTATAGCACATTGACCAGAAGAAACAAGAATAGTAGATATTCAATTCCCAAAATTGTGAAAAACACGAATTCGCTTTGCTAAAATCTGAAAATCCAGAAGCAATATTTTCTCGAGAATTCTTTTGCAAAATATTCTTTATACAATAATCTAGGTCGGTAATTGGAAAGATTAGAATTTTGCAAGTCTGGAAATTTGAAAGTTACAGACCAATAAATTTGAAAGTTTGCAAAGTTGAAAAGTCTGAAAGTTTATTGTGAAATTGAGGAGTTTGAAAGTTTGCAAACTTCAAAATTTGAAAGTTTGCAAACCCTGAAATTTGAAAGTTTGCAAGTTCCAAAATTTGAAAGTTTATAAACTCTGAAATTTGAAAATGTGCAAACTTCGAAATTTGGAAGTTTGCAAACCCTGAAATTTGAAAGTTTGCGAACTTCGAAATTTGAAAAGTTACAAACTTCGAAATATGAAAGTTCGCAAACCCTGAAGTTTGAATATGTGCAAACTTCGAAATTTGGAAGTTTGCAAGTTCCAAAATTTGAAAGTTTATAAACTCTAAAATTTAAAAATGTGCAAACTTCAAAATTTGGAAGTTTGCAAATCCTGAAATTTGAAAGTTTGCAAACTTCGAAATTTGGAAGTTTGCAAGTTCCAAAATTTGAAAGTTTATAAGCTCTGAAATTTGAAAATGTGCAAACTTCGAAATTTGGAAGTTTGCAAACCCTGAAATATGAAAGTGTGCAAACTCCGAAATTTTAAAGTTTGCAAGTTCAGAAATTTGAAAACTATGAATGAAAAAATTCGAGTGTTTGCGAGTTCAAAAATTCCAAAATTTGATTATATACAAGTTCAGAAATTAAAAAAATAAGAATATTTGCGAGTTCTGAAATTTAAGAATTGCAAATGAAAAAATGCAAAACTTCACAAACTTACGATGAAAGTTACAAATGTAATGAACTTGTAAGTAGAAAATATGCCAATTCCTACATTTCGTTTCTCTCTATTTCTCCGTAGAGATTGTCTGTGAAATATAGTGCCTTTATAGCGATTTACGTGACAGAAGACTCACGTGACCAAAAACTAACCTTTTATCGGTTGAGAGTTTGAATAGTATTATTGAAACAAAAATGTTCATCGAAAAATGTTTCAATAGTTCTAAATTTTTCGAATTTGTCGTGTGTGTCATAAATAAACTATAATATATAAAGTTTTGATAATTATTGAATAATAAAAATGACGCTTAACGCTAGAGGTTTCTAACATGATGCGGCCTATTAGTCCAATCCTAACAAATTTTGCTTGATCTATCTGTATAAAAAAAATATTATATATACTAAGCTTTTTATTATATAAATAGCTTTGATGTAAATAATGTACATAACGTAATTACGTTGTAGAATATGAATACAATAAATAAGCGCAAATGTATATAAGGTTGTCGTTAAATAAGTGACAGAGTTTGCATTCCTTTTCAAAAAATTATATTATTTTTCTGAACTTTATGAACTGAATTCAGAAAATTAACGAAGACAATTTTTAATTATGCGAGAGTGAAATTTGTTTTATTATTAATATTGCAATTTAATAATAATTGAATGATGAATAATTATTCGATTTTACGATTATTATTTAAAATATTTAAAAGTAAATGCAGAAATTAAAAATTCAATTGTAAATTGTATGAGAATTTATGTAGACACATAAATATAAAGTTATTTAAATTATTTTATAATTATAATTATAAATTATAACATCAAGGTTTAGTAATATTTATGATGACATTTGTTCAAATTTTATAAATAATCATATGTTATTAAAATTGAACTGAGAGTAACGAGTCTTAGAGTTTAATAACTCATTCGAGACGGCGATTTCTTTCGAACACGATACTCAGGTGTGAAGCTCTTTTTTCTTCATATTATTCATTTTTAACAAAAAAATAGAAACAATAGAATATTATTCGTTTAGAATATAATAAAACTCAGAATATTTTTATTTTTATTGAGAGGAACACAATGGACATTATGTGTAATATGAGATTTTACCTCGACAACTATTTTACTCAGAATGATAATTTTTACTCACAATTATCCATTACTAGTTATTATTCATACTACTCATTATTACTTATTACACACTTCGCGTGCAAGTGATATGGCTTCGGAAATTAATTGCACGTTAAATGCACAAGGTGTGTAATCGCTCTCGAATGTGTTAAGAAAACCCTATGAAACTAATCAAAAATTTAATATCGTTTTAAATTTCCATTTCAAGAGAATGATTCTGTGCCACTTATTTTGAAACAACCTGTTTGTAAATAATGAATTACACCAATGATGATACTAGCAATGTTATTACTATTATTACAATACAATTGTTAATAATGATATATTTAGAATACGATCGACGAAGGGGTAATGACAACAATTGCAACTAGTAAATATAATAAAGAATAATAAAAGTACCGAGTAAGAGTGGTAGTGTAATAAAATAACGATATTATTAGATACCTATTCGAGAACTTGTAATGTTATTTTTACTGTAATACTATTTATTAATGATTATTATAGTAATTGTGTATCGAGCTAGAAACAAATTCTCCGTTTTCATTTGTACGAAAGAAAGAAATATATGAAACTGCAAATTTTTATGAGAGTTCCTTGATTATCCCTGTGAAACTAGTTCCTTCTTGCAGAATTTAGAGATTTGCGGAATCTAGGGGGGTATATTATAAAAATTGTGGGGGGTGTAAGATGTGGGAACGTAGATACACAGTGGAGGTAAGAATATGGAAGATATAAGGGTGTTTCATAACTGGTGTAACTCCCGGAGAAGGGTGGTAGAGAACGCAATTCTGAATAAGATTTTCCTTTACGAAAATGGGGTGTGAAGCTTCGTTTTTGAATTATTAAGCAAAAACACGGACCAATCAGAGCACGAGTATTATGCCCAGTCGGTCATTTTGTTCGAAGGCGTCGCTCTCGCGACTGCGCGCCGCGATTGGCGCCGAATCCTCGCGCTCTGATTGGTCCGTGTTTTTCTTTAATAACTCAAAAACGAAGCTTCAAACCCCATTTTTGCAAAGAGAAATCTTGCTTAGCATTTCGTTCTCTACCACTCGTTCTCTATCTTTCCAGAAGCTACACGAGTTATGAGACACCCTGTAGGTATTATACAGCATGCGGACATGGGGGATGAAGAGATATGGGATGTACATATACGGGGACTTAAGGATATGGTGGTATATTATAAAAACATGCGGAATATGGAGGATATAGAATATGCAGAGATTAGAGATATGTGGTATATGTAGTATACGTATGTAGGGATATAGGTGCTTTAGAACCTAAGGGTATAGGGACTATATAAATATAGGCAATCCAACGATTTGGAGAATAACAGTATTGGAATTTATGTGTACATAAATGTGGTGAAACAATCTTTTAAAAAAACCGCCATAAATGCTGTTAACAGCTCCATCTAACAACAAACTGCTGAACTATGATAAACACGTATAAAGTACCGACTGGTACTTTATGATATGCGGAACTATAATAGAAACTTCGCTAATGGCATATTACTGTAGAAGCGTAATCAATTAATTACCAACAGAATCCGGTTGGTACTTTACACGTGATTATCACAGTTCAGCAGTTTGTTGTTAGATGGCACTGTTAACAGCATTTGTGGCGGTTTTTTTAAAAAGATTGTTTCCTTTTTAACCGACTTCGAAAAAGGAGGAGGTTACTCGGTACCATTATAAAAAAAAAATTAATATTTCAATTGCAAAGTATTGTTATTGCAAACAAACCGGCAACTTTTGAAAAAAACTTTTCTCGATTTTAGTGCGCTTTAAATATCATATCACGCACATGATTCTGAACAATTTTGTTCATATACAAATTTCACAAAAAGCTTTAGTTTACAAGATATTAGCGAAACATTGTTATTAACTTTTGAAATAAACTTGGAACGATTTTAATGTCCTTTAAATATGTTATCAGGGGCATGGCTCTGAACAACTTTTTCCTTATCCGCAATTAACGGGAAGCAATAGTTGTCGAGTTATTAGCGAAACACTGTTGTTACTAATATATTAAAATAACAAAACAATAAAAAAAAAATAGGAAAAAAAACCGTAAGAACTGTCTCACAATATCCTACACAATTCTCAGCATTCCACTAAAAAGCGTGAAATAAAATAATTTTTAGAAAAAAAAATACACCGACTTCGAAATGCACTAAAAAGTATAAAATAATTTCTATTTCCTAATGAAGTAATTTCAATCTCATTCAATCACACAATTACGTAACAGATATGAATGAAACCTATTTACTCGTTAAGTAGTATATTAAAGACATATCAATCTTTTCGGAGGCGGGGCAAAATTAAAAGGTTTTCTTGAACGTGTCAACCTTTGGACAGTCAGACGTAGGCAAAGCTTATATAGCTATTTCTTTTTCTATACATATAACTCGACAGTCATCATTTTCGCTTCCAGTCATCGAGATACCGGAATTATTTACGCTTTTTCTCTCGCATACATACATATATATATTATAAGTAAAATTACAACTTAAATTCTAATTGCAGCTCTTAGCTCGATATCGCTTTCTAAAAATTATTCTGTAAAACATTTTTAGAACACAATATCGATTACCAGGTCACACCACGTGGAGGTGGCTACAATAGTGACCCACCCTAACTCCAAATCCCTTCCACCCTCCAAATGCAACCTCAATTATCAGAAGGATAAATGAGTTCTGACTCTACTTAGCTCCTAAGCTCGTATATACAAGTTCTTTACCACAATCCAGTAAAAAACTTGTATCACACGCACGCACACATACATTAACTTAATACTAATCGCACACATACGCTTAACTTAATCTAAACGCCGCACAGTACCTCTAATTCTAAAATTGCACTCAAATAATCTAAAGAAACGAATTCAAAAAGCAAAGGGAAGAAAGTTAGAAGAACTTTCTACCAAAAGAAAAGAAAGTTAGAAGAACTTTCTCTCAAAAAAGGGGATCAGTATTTTTCGTCAAGAGACCTCACCTTCCATGGGTCAAAGGGTAGTCCACAGTGGCTTACGTGAACCACGGAGGCAAAGATAAACCGAAATGTACTTAAGGTAAGTTCGAGTGACACTCCCGAAATGGCGGAGGGTATCCATTTTGCCCCTCTTGTCTTTCACGTGTTCCCGAGGGGGGGACACCCAGACCGTAATGCCCCTTGGCAGGATGGCGACCGTTCAGGGAGCACATCGGTAAGGATTGGTACTACCCCGATCGGCCCCGCCGAGATGAGTCGTTCGCGCTTACCAGTACTTCCAGCTCACCTCTACCGCGCGTTCACAGCGCTATGAACCCCCAATGATCCACTTGGGTTCGGAACAATTGACAAAAAATAACGAGGTATACTACAAGCTAACGCGTACAAAGATTGAGAGTTGAGAGTGCAAATTAGAATGAGAGATACTTGCAGAGCCTACGAGAACACTTAACTTAAAACTAACGCACGCATAAAATTAGTTTAAAAATAATGCACGCAGAAATTTAGCTTAAAAGTAATGCACGCATCCCTCGATGATCCCTCGATGATCCCTCGATGCAATAGAATATGTTACAATGGACGTATCTTAAAATTAACTCGAAATAAACTTAAAATTAGCGCAAAAGTTGATGAAATCCCTCGAAGGAAGTCTTCAATGATGACCTATTTATTATCTATAGAATAATTAACTGTAACTATAAAAAATAGAGAAACAAATGTAAGATTAGTAACATAGTAATATTTAGGTATACATAATTCATAATAAAATGCAAAATTCATATTAAAAATACGCATATAAAATATACGATGTAGTTGACGAATATTCAATTACTTAATTAAAATAATATCGTGGAACATCTGAAAAATATTAAGACAAACATGAATTATTAAAATAACAACCTGAAACATATAAATACAATTAAGGTACGTATGAATAAATAAACTGGTTACATAAAATTAAAACCTGAAACAGATAAAAATGATTAAGACAAATATAAAACGTTAAAGATTAGTTTCATAAAATTAAAACCTGAAACATACAAAAAATGATTAAGAGGAATATAAAACATTAGAAATCACACTAAATTAAAACCTGAAACAGATAAATGTAATTAAGACAAATGTAAAGCATTAAATATTACATTTAAAATTAAAACCTGAAACATATAAAAATAGTTAAGAGCAACATGAAACATTAAAAATCACATACTTAAAACTACAAAAGTTAAATTAAAATTACGATGAGTTATGGAACCTGAAAACCTGAATTAAAATCTTCAAGAAATCCAACTGCAATCGCAGAAAAATATGTCGAAGAGAAGACTGAAGACAGGACACAACACGTCTTTCGCGGTTGAGAAGTAAACTTTGAATGACTCCCCGCGCCTTCGTCCTGTTCGCTCGCTCGTCGCGTATTGCCTATAATCCGAACATAAACAGACCTGTTCTGTTGTTATTCTCGCCCGCGCCGACGCTCCGTTTCCGAGAAATACATTCCAAAACACGACATAAAATTATTACGAATTATGAAAATCTCAGGGCTCGAAAAAATGAGGAAAAATTCAAGAACATTAAATAGCAAAATAAAAATTCAATAATGTCTGAAAATAAAAGTTGAGTCTTAAAATAAAACATTTACACATTTAAAAAATGCAATTGCAATTGCAATTCCATTTCAATCACACAAATTAAAATTTCTAAAGACTCTACATGTGCCTCTTGTTCTAAATTTACACTCGTATAAGGTAAAATTACGTGAAGGAAAAATGAAGGAAATATAAAATAATTTCCCCAATTTAGTGCATTTCGAAGTCGGTGTATTTTTTTTTTTTAAATTATTTTATTTCTTGGAAAAATCGTTCTCACAGATATTTTTTTTCTGAAAAAGAGCTTATTTGCAATATTTATGCTGAACGTAATAATCTGTCAAAATGACTACAACTTACGCTTGAAGACGCATCTTCTGGCAGATTAATTGAGCCAAGTAGGAGAAAGTTAGTGCTATCACATTTCCTCATTTAATTATTTCTGTACACAAGTAACGTGCCACAATATCAAATCTTGAATTTTAATGATAAAATATTGCACCTAAAAATAAGATGAACTCGATTAGACATACATATGCAGGTATATAAAATTCGTATATGTATATAAAATACGTATTGCAGGTTTATCTCCTTTTTCTCTCAGGACATTAGAGATCATCGACTTTATTGACAAATATATGTGATGCAAATGGGAGTACAGATTTATAATATAATATTGAAGACTATTAAATATAAGACAACACAATCAACACAATTTGAACATTAAATGAATTTATTTTAAAACGAGAAATAACTAAGAAGGAACTTTAAATGAAACACAGGATTTTTTAATAAACGTGTACGATACCGTAACTGAAGGGAGAACAGTAAAAAAAAAATTATATAGATATTATTTTATTTTAACATTTGAGAATCTAACTGAAACGAGCGGTATCTTATAAATAGTAGACAAATATACATACTTGATTACCGACATTTTTCTGCATTTATTTTTGCTATTTTCAACAATATGTAGAAGATTCACAGGAGTAGTATCTGATTGGTGACAAAGAGTAGGGCGATACTTCGAATGGCATCTTCAATGTTTTGAAAACACTGTTCCCTTAAAAATAATAAAGGGAAAGTACTGTTACCTTAAAATAATTTTTTAATGTTTAGAAAATTTAAGTCAAGTGAATTTTCATAGTTAAAAGCCCCTATATCTAGAACATAAATATCTAACTGTTAAATGTATAATCGTTAGATATCGTAAGTTATTATCAATCGACACTTTTGTAGTTTTTACTGGTATTACAGATAGGTAAGCTGTTAGGAACAAAGGAAAGACATCAACACCTTGATGTGTCGAACAATCAATTATACCGGTTGGGGCTCTAATGACTAATAATTTAGTGATTGCTCACCTTGAAGTGGTGCATAAATTAACTGGGATCTGTTATATTATTTCTGCGTTAAAATAGTCGAACCCTCCGAAACAACTTCTTGTTCACCGTACCTGAAGCTTCCGGTTAAGATTTTTATTATATGAGCGCCGTTCCTGATTTCTGCTCCCTTCTGTAACGTTTCGTCGAGTCCCAATTACCTTGTCAACTCTGAAATAACAGAAAAAATTTAATTATTTTGTTCCTTGATACACATTTAATCTGTTCAAGTTCGGAAACCGATAACCACAATTGTTATTGTTCAATGACAAATGATCAATTACGAAACAGTGGAAAGTTTGAGATGTCCTGTGACGACACAATAGATATTATGAGAATGTAACTTAAATAGATTTCACACAAAATGGCTAATGACTAGGTACCCAAATTACTTTGTCCTTTCTATTTCATACTTTTAGACTTCCAGATTCCTATATCACTATATCACAATATTTCTAGATTTTCATATTCATGGATCTTTAGATTCTACCATTCTTAGAAGTTTAAAATTCCTACAGTTAAAGTTTGGAAATTGTTAAATTATTAGTTAACGCACAGCAGTAATTTCGGACAAACTAAAAGCACATTTGTGGTATGTGTGTGTGTCTGTACTTTGTAATTGTATGATCAGCATGGAATGAAGCTTGCGTATGGTATGATTGAAGTTTGCATGTAATGAAGATTGCTACAAGATTGTCTTTTGGGTGTGTTTGAATGTTTTTGAGGAATGTTGCGAAGAGGGCGTTGCTTTGAGAGAAATCGTGAGATAAAGACGTAGGAGATTTATAATTCGAGAGATTCCATTTGTGTTGTGTTTAATTAATTATATCTATTTATTTGTTAATAAATTTCATTAATCTTCTCTATTATTAAATATTATTCTACACATTTAAAGAGTGTTCTGAATGAAAGATCAACCACAATTGGAAATACTGTTCTGTTAACACTTTGGGTGCATTTGACGAGTGAGACTCGTCATCTGTTTACTTGAGTGAAATTACGGTGGACGAGTCTCGCTCGTCTTTTAAATTTAAGAAGCATGTATTACTTTTATATATTAACCCTTTGTACTTGAAGGTAATTTGACTTGGTTTGCAAACAGCAAATTTAAAACTTCGTTAAAAAGTTAAATGAATTTTTTCAAAGTTTTATTACTTCTCTATTAATAATTTACACTGTTGTTTGTTTCATTATGTTTATACGTCACACGTGTCATATTGTAAAATGCTCATTTTAAATTATTGCACCTCTCGAGCGCAAAGGATTAATCCATAAAGTCACAAATCCGTTCTATAGGCATAAGAATCTTGAAATAATTCATTACGCAAAGAGTTAATTCCTCATGTCTAGAAAAATGCCTAGAGCGTGTTTCCAGCGGAATGCTATTTGAAGCAAATTGCGTAGACTATTCCTGCCACTCGTCGGTATAGCCAACAACTTGTTGCGCGAAACAGAACTACCATGAACGAACAAAATATGTATAATGATAGAACGAGAACATACAAAAGTCAGGCACAGAAGAGAAGTTGAACAATACTACTCGACGGACGTAAATCAACTGAGAGCAATTTGAACAGCATCCTCCCTCGTAACATCGTACTGCATAGAAATATAAAAATTTAATATTGTTCAGAAAATTTTCTTCTCTCTTCTTTTCTTTTACCCCATCATTTTCTTAATGACACTACTATAATATTACGCTGCAGCTGCCGATCGCGTTACTCGCACTCTACCTTCATATGAATAAGTAATGCCACACATGTGTGACCTGTCAATCACTCTGTTACATCGAGAAAATTTTTCTCATATTTCTCTTGAAAATAGTTCGAAAAGAAAATATTTACGAAAAGCGAGGTGAAATGGAGGGTCCCTTGGTGACTCGGAGGACAGTATTTCCTGAGCCACTGCAACGCGATGTCAACCATGAATAGCTATTACAAGTGGTGTATGTTCTTTATGTCGCTGATAGGACTTTGGCCGTATAACAGGAAACTTCGAGTTTTGCAAAGTGGCATCATCAGCCTCCTTACATGGCTCTTTATAACCGCTCAGGTATGGCTAATCAAGTTCGTTTCAAGTACTAATTAATACATTCTTAAAACTATTCTGTATGCCTTGACATTTCTCAAACAACACTAATATAACAGCACTAATATTCTAGACATGAAACATTGACCGCCCTAATATTCTAGATTTTAGCTTTCTTCACTATAGAGAGAAATCTGTTTGACCTGCTACGGTTAGCATCATTTTTAACCTTGACACTGGTCGCATGTACAAGATACCACATAACCTGGTATCTAATGAACGATGTAAGCTCCGTATGGAAACTGCGTCCATGTTAACAGAACATTTATCTAAATATCATTGTAAAATGCAGGTAAAAGGATTTCTGGATCAAATCAGGCTTTATTGGAAGATGAATAATGAAGAGCTACTTCGAATCATGCAGGTGAACGCCTCTCACGGCAAACGTTCAGTAATAATTTTTGCGAGTGAGAGAAATCTTGAATGCTTTGAAACTCTCAATCTGATACAGTGTATAGATAATAGGTTTTTCAGGCTTTATTTACCCTTCCGCGTGGATGATGATACTATACCACGTTTCTCCTATGATTTTGGACAAAATTTTACCATTAAATGAATCTCGCACAGTAAAGTTTCCAGTTGATGCGGAATTCTTCATTGACGCAGAACGACATCCAATTGTCAAAAATCTTCTGATATATTTTGCGATGTTAATCGACGTAACCATATTTGTTGGAACGGAGTCGCTAATAATTATGATTGTCTCACATATCGCTGGTTTATTTCAAGTTTCTAGGTAAAACCGAGTTTTAAATAAATGGTATATGTTTGAAATATGAAAGAATATTCAATTTGTGATGTGATTGATTTTACTAGACGAATCGTTCGTATTCAATGACATTCGTCTTTCTTAATCTTCTTAGGAGCCTGCTTTTCAAATGATTCTAAAAGTTATGTAATTATATTATTTCTTCTTTAGTTTTCTGTTTGCACGTTCAATTAACAAAATAGAACAGTCTAATTGCATCTAAATAAATAGATGTACAATCTAACGCATATTTTCAATGCTGCTTTTAGACAAAGAATATGCAATTTTCAGAAGTGGGAAATAAAATATATTCTGTAAATAAAAGAGACAGTAGAATTTTGTTCTGTAGATTGAATCACATGACAAAAAGTACAAAGCAGACAGATTGTATTGATTGGGGCTCTATATTAATTAAATCTTATATTCTCATTATTCCGTGCTTCTGGTAATGCTCTACACTATTATTCTTAGTTATTATTTTCAAAAAGCCATTCTTGCGGAATCCTCTGCGTCGTGTGTTCGACAAGATCGTGCAAATAGTAAAAGTATCAGTTACATAGTTAGTGGTGTTGCTGTACATCGAATGGCACTTCAGTGAGTATATTTCTTTTACATTTTTGAAATGTTTAAACCAAGGATTCTCAGCCTTTTCTTTAAATTAACTTATGCTAACCTATAACTTACATGTATCCATATACACTTATGTAAAGACTGGTTTCCTTTATCGATACTGTTACATTTTTGGCTACAATGTACAGCATGCAATACAATCACATTCCAAACTGTCCATAAGTAACTTAAATATAACAATGTAACAATGTAACAAATATAACAAGCGAGGAATATGAATAAACTGTATTTTTATAGTTACTGTTTATTGTGTTCCTGCGACTTACTCTTTACATTGCACTTATTGCCTGCAAAATACACACATATGTTTCAAACAAATATTATTGATTGTCGTTACATTTTTTATATCATGTAAGATTTGCTTAATATTTGTAGAAACTTTGAACACAAACTGTTAACACAGTTAAACTATAATTCATAATACGTTTTTAAACAGAATATACAATGTGAAATTTAAGAAAACTCTAAATATGCTAATAAGAACAGTGTTCCTTGCTGTCTTCCGGTGAATTGTCCTTTACAACCCCTTTCAATCATTCTTCAACAAAAGACAGACAACCATCCGAGCAAATCTTATTGGTTTGATTTTCCGTTTAAATTCCTCTTTTCTTACAATCACGAGTACTATTTTTCCCTTGTATTTAATTTATGATGTCGTAGTAACTACATGATATAGTCTTACATAAATAAACTAGTTATTAAGATTTCTAGAAAATTACCTATAATCATTAGTAATTGTTAGTACCTATAATTAATGAAATTTTAGTTATGCCAATCTATTTATGGAAAATATTCACAGCAATAAAATATTCATTTTAAAGTAGAATGATGCACCTGATAATTTTACCAACAGGCCAGAGATAATGACGCATAGTGAAACCCTATTATGACCTCTGGTTTAACTTTTACATAACCGTAATATATTACTTTATTTACTGATTACGTATATCTTTGAAGATTTGCACGTGACTTAAACAACCACTGTAAAATATCGTACATTCTCACCATTATACTTGGTGTGATTGCCTTAAGCATTCATCTATTTTGCGTGAGTAATTCACATTGTACCGCATTATATCGCTTGGCATGGAAATAATTTTCTTCTTTAAAAACGTCCATTAATAAGAATTTTGAAATTGTGTTTGTTAAAGCTGTCTGAAACGGTGCTTCGGTTATCAGACATCAGGGAGACATTGTTATCCCTGCTACTGCTCACTTCCACATTGGGATACATGTTTTGGATGAACCTTGCAGCCGAACATATGATCGACAGCGCTTGCAGCATCCCACTAACAACGTAAATGTATTGGAATGTTATTTGCATAAAATCAGTCCTCCTAACTGTTAATCGTTAAGTACATGTCAATTACAAACTTAAGTCTGCACCGATAAAAATACCCAAAGGACATCACAGCAATTGATAACCTAATTTTCAAAAATGCGGTGCATATTTTTAACGCAATTTTGAGGAACTTAACCTAAACACTTAAAAAATAAGAACAATTAATTGTTCACAATACATATTTTTGATATTTCTGCAAATAAATTTCCATTGATTTTTGCTATTATTATCCTAGTTTATTGTTTTCAATGTTATTGTTCTAATTGCACAGAATATATAATTTCAATATTCTAGAGACAGTATCATTATTTACCACGTTATGTTAGAGTCGCAGACTTTTTAATCGTGGGTCCAAAGATTTTATTTGCGATTGTTAATGAACCATTGAAAAGAATTTTTTTTCAATTGACACTAGCCGTAATATTTGTCGTCCAACTTAGGATTGTACCAATATCTATAATTGCAGATATAATTCTACCTGGTACGAAACGTCTATAGCAACGCAGAAATTACTGCTACTGATTATATTGAACGGCAACAGAGGCCTAGCGTTCGACTTTCTAAGCGTCTATGTTCCGTCAATCGAAGGTTTTGCAGTGGTATGTTTAATATTTTATTAAAATCCACAAAAAAAATTCTCCATTGAATTCCCATTTTTCAGCTTTTAAAGGCATCGGTATCTTACTTCACTGTTCTGCTGTCTGTGCGCTAAATCTTCCGATTGCTTGATAAAATAAAAGTGTGTTAAGAACGAATAACTTCTCTTATTTTGTGACGCGTTATTACTTTTCACTTGCGACCTCAACGTTACGACGTTCATTGTATAACGATTTAAAATTAGTTAACAAATCTTATTAACCAAGTTAACTGTCTGTCTCGCTTTCTTCCATTTCACAAATAAATCTCCTCACCTGTTGGTAGTATAATTGTAATATAATATAAATTCGTGCACTCACATCACCGTCACAGACTACCTCAATATCCACTCCAAAGATATCTGCATTTCGCGTGCTTTGCTTTCGGCGAACATAAACCAACTGAGGACAGTCGAAGAGTATCCTCCCTCGTAAGCTCGTGTTGCATAGAAATATAAAAATTTAACATTGTTCAGAAAATTTTCTTTTCTCGTCTTTTCTTTTACCCCATCATTTTTTTAATGACGCTACTATAATATTATTCTGCAGCTGCCGATCGCGTTACTTGCACCCCATCTTCGTTAATAATTAATTCCACACGTGTGCGACCTGTCAATCACTCTGTTGCATCGAAAGAATTTTGTAGTATTTTATTTGAAAATCTTTCGAAGAGGTAATATTTGAGGAAGGGTGATGTGTAATGGAGGGTGTATTGGTGTCTTGAAGATCAGAAGCATTTGAGCCACTGAATGCAGTGGCTGAAATGAATAGTTATTACAACTGGTGTATGTTCTTTCTGTCGGTGTTAGGACTTTGGCCTTACAGCAGCAAGAAATTTCGAATTTTTCATAATGCCATCATCAGCCTCATCACATGGGCATCTATAATTTCCCAGGTACCGATTATCAAGTTCGTTTTACATACTCATTTATTACTCATACATACAGGGTTGGTTCATTAAGTATCGGGATTGGTGTCTTAAAATGAAATTCGTTGAAAATATATGTATGTATCACATTGAATTAATAATCTTCAAAGTATGCCCTTCCTTCATCAATACACCGTTGCCAGCGGGTTTTCCACTGTTCATACGCTCCCTGGAAATCGGTAAGCGTAAGACTCTTTAGTCACACCGTCGAAGCCGTTTGAACCGCCTCAATCGTCCCGAAACGATGTCCTTCAAGGCTTTTTTTAATGCGAGGGAACAGAAAACAATCAGAGGGAGCCATATTTGGACTGTAGGGTGGTTTCAAAATTCAAAATTTCCCGCACTTTGTCAACATTCGTATCGGATCGGTACGACATCGGTCGTCCAACGCGTTGCTCGTCTTCGACGTCTTCACAACCATCTTTGAACATTTTGTACCATTCAAAATCATACGTTCTGGACATGAAATCGTCCTTGTAAGCTTGACGAATCATATCAAACGTCTCCGTAGCAGATTTATTTAGCTTAACGCAAAATTTAATAGCACAACTCTGCTCGACGGTTCGTTGCATCTTGAATTTCGACGCGAACGTTAAATACGCTTCCACTTCAAGCACAATACAAACAAATCAAATAGTGGAATACAAATGAACTTACATTTTTATTATACATAATAACCACTTGCATCGATCTAGTCCAGGGGTCGGCAACCTTTTGAGTCGAAAGAGTCAAAAATTACAATTTACAAAATTTCAAAGCTTTTAAAGAGCCACAAAATTTTGTCTTGCCAACAATAAATAGTACTCGCATAAATAAAGTTTTTTGATAAAAAAAAAAATAATCTATTTTTACATACATAAGTAGTGTTTTTCACAACAAAGTAGATAATATATATATGGCAAAGTTAGATAATGAGTTTTTTTTTTTTGTTAAAATAAATAATACATATTTGCGTATGCAACTGAAGAGCGTGGTAATTCGATGTGTTGCGATTCCAGCGCTTGGTAATTCGCCGCGTGGTAATTCGATACGTTGCGATTCCAGCGCTTGGTAATTCAATGCATTGCAATTCCAGCTCGTGGTAATTCAATGCATTGCAATTCCAGCGCGTGATAATTCAATGCATTGCAATTCCAGCGCGTGGTAATTCGATGCGTTGCAATTCCAGCGCGTGGTAATTCGATGCGTTGCAATTCCAGCGTTTGGTAATTCAATGCATTGCAATCCCAGCGCGTGATAATTCGATGCGTTGGAATTCCAGCGCGTGGTAATTCGATGCGTTGCAATTCCAGCGTTTGGTAATTCCAGCGCGTGGTAATTCAATGCATTGCAATTCCAGCGCGTGATAATTCAATGCATTGCAATTCCAGCGCGTGGTAATTCGATGCGTTGCAATTCCAGCGTTTGGTAATTCAATGCATTGCAATCCCAGCGCGTGATAATTCGATGCGTTGGAATTCCAGCGCGTGGTAATTCGATGCATTGCAATCCCAGCGCTCAGCAATATTAGATAATGAGTTTTTTTTTGATAAAATAAATAATATTTGCGTATGGAACTGAAGAGTCGCAGCTTTACATCCAAAGAGCCGTTTGTGGCTCGCGAGCCGCAAATTGCCGATCCCTGATCTAGTCAATGAAGATTGCTCCAAACCAAACTAGTAGAAAAAAATCAGTCCCGATACGTATTGGACAAACCCTGTGTATGAAAGTTTTCTGAATGTCTTGACATTGTTCAATAAATACTTGACAAGACTAATATCTTTCTTAGTTTTTAGTTTTCTTCTCTGTAGAGAGAAATCTGTTCCGTTTGTTAAGAATAACATCGTTTATACTGATGGCAATGGTTGCACTTACAAAATATCACATAACCTGGTATCAGATCAATGATGTAAGCTCCGGACGGAAATTTGATTCATATTAACGGAACGTTCATCTAAATATTGTTATAAAATTCAGGTCAAAGGATTTCTAGATGAAATTACGCTGCGTTGGAAGACGAATAATGAAGAGACACTTCGAATCATGCAAGCGCATGCTTTTTATGGGAAACGTCTAGTAATAATGTTTGCGGGTGAGGAGAATCTTCAATCGTTTAAAAGACGGAGTGATTTAGTGAACATAGGAACGTTTTACAGCCACTGCTTTCCCATCAGTGCTTATGATGGTGTTATACCATATTTCTCCTATTATTTTGGACAAAATTTTGCCGTTAAATGAGAGTCGCCCAGTAATGTTTCCAATAGACATAGAATTCTTGATTGACAATGAACAACATCCAATTCTCAACACTTCACTGAAATAT
This sequence comes from Megachile leachella, assembly GCA_963576845.1. Classification (NCBI taxonomy): domain Eukaryota; kingdom Metazoa; phylum Arthropoda; class Insecta; order Hymenoptera; family Megachilidae; genus Megachile; species Megachile leachella. Next base: position 6,387,822 of record OY756255.1, on the reverse strand, counting down.
TTGATGCTGATAATGGACGTAACAGTAATTGTTGGGACGGAATCGCTAATGATTATGATCAGCTCGCATCTCGCTGGATTATATGAAGTTGCTAGGTAAGATCGTGTCTTAAATAATCTTTAGGGTGTTCCAGTTGTTTCCAGCCAAACTTTACCAGCGTGTTCCACACGCAAAAGTAAGAAAAAAATGTTATATGAATATATGCTCTTAAATGTTTTATTAAGCAGTTATAACTGATAGCATTTAATAGCATTTCGTCGACACAATGTACGTGCATATTATAAACATCTCTATTTCTGTTTATACTGCTCTAGTAGCTGATCTCCACACTTTTTTATTAACGTTGTATTAACGAATGTAGAGATTACGATGAAATGAATGGTGTTGCACCGGTTTGTATTAGATTTCATGAAAAAACTTTTTATTCAAATTCAATTTTTAGCAAATTCAATTTTTACATTAAAGTCTATGAGGATCAATTTTTTCGGTGATTATTCCTCCGTGGCAAGTCGGTAAAATTTTTTTTTCTATGTCCATTTACATGTGCATACGCATGTGCGTGCAAAATTTAATGAGAATTGGTTGAGTGGTGCAAAAGAAAAACGCAGACAAAGAAGTTGCAAAGTCAAGTATAAAAGCTTCGCTCGCCTTCGGGTCGCTCGCTTAATTATTACCGACGATCAATTACCGAACCGATTGATTACCGAAATTCGGCCACCACTCATTCCCACACGACGTCCGTTATTACGAATACTTATGCTGTGTCGGCGAAATGCCAGTTCATTCTAATCTTCATTATAATTTCTGATAATACCATAATCGATCATTTTTAGTTACTTTTTCGAAAAGGCCGTTCTTGCGGAAATATCTGCGCCTTATTTTCCACGAGATTGTTCAAATTATGTTAGTAACTCTCTCATAGCTCGTGGTGTTATTTTACATCGAATGGCACGTCAGTGAGTATTTTTCTGTTACATCTTCCTTTTTCGAAGTCGGTTAAAAATAAATGTACATGACAAAAATATTTTTAATTATCATTACCCTTTTGATAACATTGGTATATTCCTTCCTGTACATTTATGTTATGACTTCATATTTATTACGTAGTACAGTCTTACGTAAATTACTAATTATTAGTTAGTAATCAATGTAATCAATGAAATTTTTGTTGTACCAATCTATCTGTGGAAAATGTTCAAATGCATTTTAAAGTGGATCCACCTTATAATTTTATCGACCCGAAGGAGATCATACCTAACTCATAGAGAAGTCCCATTACTACCTCTAATTTAAGCCACACGAGTCCTGTATACATCACGATACTTTATTTCACTTACTGATTACGTATATCTTTCAAGATTTGGACATGATGCAAACAACCAAAGTAAACTATCGTACATTCCCGCCGTTATATTCGGTGTGATTGCATTAAGCATTCATTTTTTTTGCGTGAGTAATTCATACTGTACCAGTTTATACTAGTTGATATGCATATAATTTTTTCAAATACATACATAGAAGGATTTAAAAATTGTTTTGTTTGTTAAAGCTATCTCAAACGCTGCTACAGACAGTAGATGTTAGAGAAACAATCTTATCCTTGTTACTGATCACTTCTACATTGGGATACATGTTCTGGATGAATCTTGCAGTTGAACACATAATCGAGACCGCTGAGAGCATTTCATTACGAACGTAAGTGTATTGAAATGTTATTTGCATAAAATTTCTACAGCTACTTCATCATGTTGGTCGTCAAGTACTCAGATATTAATTTCGCACGACTTTAAATTTGCATTGAACAAAATATCTACTGCTCATCACAGTAATAGATAATGTGTTTTTATTACTGATTTTTACCTTTGATGTCATATGTACATCAATTATTTATTATATCCGAATCTGAATCATATTATAATTCTTCCAATTGTGAGTTTCTCGGCGTCACGCAGTAGTAAGAATAATTTTTTCGTCATAAAGTATACGATATTTTTGCTTAAATCGAATGATTACTGTATTTAATTTCGATATTCAAAAGACCGTATATATCATACTATGTAAAAGTTGTAGACACTTTAATTGTTCGTCCTGAGATATGACTTAAAATGTTCATAAATCATTAACAAGTATTGCTTTCAACTGACACTTTTCAATTTGTATTGTATTTCGTCCAATTTAGAAATACATCGTTGTCTGTAACTGCAGGTACAATACCAATTGGTACGAAACGTCTATAACAACCCAGAAATTATTGCAGCTGATTATACTGAATAGCAACAGAGGTTTTGAGTTCAACTTTATGAGCGTCTTTGCTCCGTCAATCGAAGGTTTTGCTGTGGTATGTTTAATATCCTATTACAATCCTAGAAAAACAATGTTCTAGAACAAATTTCCATTTTTCAGCTTTTAAAGACATCGGTATCCTACTTCACTGTTCTTCTGTCTATGCAGTAAATTTTCTGATGCTTGTCGATTGTGTAAGAATTAAAAATTAGTTTACAAATCATATGAACCAAATTAACTCTCTGTCTTACTTTCTTCCATTTCATAAATAAGTCTCGTTATTTTAAGTGTTTGAAATACAATTGTAATATAATATAACTTCGTGGACTTACATCACTGTTACCGACCATCTTATCATTCTACTCCAATCACTTGTCTTCCAACGGGTGCTCTGCCTTCGGACGACGTAAACCAACTGAGAGCAATCGCAGAGCATTCTCCCTCGAAAGCTTGTATTGCATAGGAATATAAAAATTTAAAATTACTCAGAAAACTTTCTTCTCTCACCTTTCCTTTACTCCTATAATTTTCTTAATGACACTATTATAACACTACGTTGCAACTGCCGATTGCGTTACTTGCACCCTACCACCTTATGAATAAGTAATTCCACATACGTGCAACCTGTCAATCACTCTGTTCCATGGAAAGAATTTTTCTGATATTTTCCTTGAAAATCTTTCGAAGAGGTAATATTTACGGAAGGGTGAAGTGAAATGGAGGGAGTATTCGTAACGTGGAGATCAGTAGTGCTTGAGCGACTGTGCGGGATGGCAGGATTAAATAACTACTACAAGTGGTGTATGTTCTTTATGTCGGTAATAGGACTTTGGCCGTACAGCGACAAGAAATTTCGAATCTTGCAAAATGGCATCATCAGTCTTATTACCTGGGTATCTGTAATTTCGCAGGTATGAATTATCAAGTTTGTTACGCGTAATTGATACATTTATAAAATTTTTCTGCATGGTTTGACGTTTTTGAAGCAACATTTAACAATACTGATAAGATTCTCAGTTTATAGCTTTGTTCACTGTAGAGAGGAACCTGTTTCGTCTGCTGAGGATTATATCGTTTATGGCGATGGCAATGGTCGCATTTACAAAATACCACGCAACTTGGTATAAAATCGATGACGTAAGCCGTATACGTAAATTGAATTCTTCTTTATAAAACATTCATGTTAATTTAATTATAAAATACAGATAAAAAGATTTATGGATCAAATCAGGCTTAGTTGGAAATTAAGTAACGCCGAGGTGCTTCGAATCATGCAATTACACGCCTTTCGCGGAAAACGATTAGTAATCATTTTTGCTGGTGAGGAAAATCTTGAATAGTTTGAAATTCGGAAAGTGATTCGCTAAATACGTAGCACAATTTACAGCATTTGCCTACCCTTCTGTGGGTATGATGATGCTATACCATGTTTCTCCTATTATTTTGGATAAAATTATTCCACTGAATGAATCTCGTCCAGTCAAATATCCACTAGATGCGGCATTCCTTACTGACGAAGAAGACCAACCAATTTTCATGATTTGTCTATTATATTTACGGGTTATAATGAACGTAACCATATTTGTTGGGACAGAATCGCTAATAATTATGCTCAGCTTGCACATTGCTGGTTTATTTGAAGTTGTTAGGTAAGGGCAAGATTTAATTAAATCATACATTGTAGTCATTAAATATCGCAGAACATTTCGAACGTGAAGTGATTGATTTTAGTATAGTAATAGTTTGTTTTAAATGACATTCGAGTCATTTAATCCTCATAGGAATTACATCCCATTTTTCAAACCCTCCTAACACATATGCAGTTACACAATTTCTTTTATACGTCTTCTTCTACATGTTTAATTAATTAAATAGGAAAGTCTAATTAGGTACTGTGAGAATGCAGAAAATAAGCATACAATTTAACGCATATTTTAAATAGTTGCATCTATTCCATGTATCTGATTCTGCACGTATTTATTGTTCTTAGTTATTATTTCCAAAAAGCCGTTCTTGAGGACTCCTCTGCGCCAAGTCTTCAACGAGATTTTACGAATAACAAAAGTATGAGTTACATAATTAGTGGCGTTCTTGTACATCGAATGGCTCGTCAGTGAGTATTTTCCTTTTATATATGTACTAATCTATTCCGACCTATAGTAATTGAAATGTTTAAACCAGGGTCTGTGCCGTTTCTTTGCAATTAACACTTATGTAAAGAGTAGTTTCCTTCAGCGATATCACTACGTTTTTTTCTACAATGTAGAGCTTGTATAGGTATAAGAGCATAGATGATACATAGAGCATATATGTACAGCATGCAGTGTAATTACAATTCAAATAATTATCTACAAGTAACTTCAAAATAATTAGACAATGAACATGAATCAAATTTTCACATGGTTCATTAGTTTTGTGTCCTACGAATTATTTTAATTGTGTTTTATTATGTTCCTGTGACTTACTCTTACACTTATTGCAAGCAAACTATAAATATTAAAACAAATTATTAAAAGAATTATTAAAAAAAGTATTAGTGATTGTCATTATATTCTGAATATCAATAGTACATTTTTTCCATTATATTTAGATTATGATATCGTAGTTATTACATGATACAGTCTTACATACATGAACTAAATTAAATTCAATTAAATTATTAAATTTATTAATAAATTGTATTAGTAATCAATGGTATTTTGATCTGAAGGAAAACTATGTTTGAAGCATAGGGAAATCCCAACACGAACTCTGGTTTCAACCACACGTTTTCTGTATTAATATTCATCATAATATTTTACTTAACCGATTACGTATCTTTGAAGATTTGTACGTGAACTAAACCACCACTGCAAACTATCGTACATTCCCACTATTATATTGGGTGTGACTGCTTTAAGCATTCATTTCTTTTGCGTGAGTTATTCACTTTATATCACATGGCATGGATATCATTTTCTTTTTTAAAGAAGCTTATAATAAGGATTTAGAAATTGTTGTGTTTGTTAAAGCTGTCTCAAACGGTGCTTCGGTTATCAGAGATGAAGGAAACAATGTTATCCTTGTTACTGCTCACTTCTACGTTGGGATATATGTTTTGGATAAACGTTGCAGCCGAACACATGATCGACAGCGCTGGCAGCATCCCACTATCAACGTAAATGTATTGCAATGTTATTTGCACAAAATTTTTCCTGTTAATTTTTAACGTGGTTATCGGCAAGTGCTTATATGTTGATTTACGAACAATTTTAAGTTTGCGTTGGTATAAGTAACCAAAGAATATTAAAGTAATTAAATATTACGGCGAACTTAACGTGAACTCCTACAGTTAAAAAGCGATTAAATGTTTATGACATTAAATATTCTTCATAGTTCCACAAATACTCTATTTGTCGATTTTTGCCATTATTATCAGAGTTTCCCATTTTTGTTGTTAAAATTGTAAAATTCAAGAGGCAGTATCATTATTTATCACATTAGGTTAGAGTCGCAGACTTTTTAATCATCCGTCTTGAAATCTTACATACAATGCTAATATATTTACATATGCTAAATTAAGATAATTTAAAAGAATTTTTTTCAACAGACACATTTTAAGTTGCAGTGGTCTTCGTCCAACGTAGCAATACATCTTTGTCTATAATTTCAGGTATAATACTAACTGGTACGAAACGTCTGTAGCAACGCAGAAATTATTGCAGTTGATCATACTTAACGGTAACAGAGGTTTAACGTTCAACCTTCTGAGCATCTATGTTCCGTCAATCGAAGGGTTTTCTGTGGTATGTTCTAATATCCTAATAAAATCCTCCATATATAATACTCTGAATTGAATGTTCCTTTTCAGCTTTTGCAAACATCGGTATCGTACTTCACTGTTCTGCTGTCTTTGCAATAAATCTTCTTACAGCTGGGTAAAATAAAAATCTTTACGAAATGATTTCGTGTGCAACATTCTGAGGGTATTGACGATAACTTGCCGTTTTTCTATCTTGTACGTTTTATACACGTATTTGCAATCTGAACATTAGGATGTTCATTGTATAACTATTAAAACTTAATTAACAAAACTTATTAGCAATTGATTTCTGCTGCTTCCATTTCATAATTGAACCGCATTCACTTCAGTGTTGGCAGAATGACTGTAATATGAATACTTGCACTTACATTACCGTCACGAACCACTCCATAAAACACAAAATCCAGTAAACTATTTGTGAAATAACGGTAAAAGACTTGTATAATAACACTACAAAACACATTAATGCATTCGCATACACGTGCACAATTATATATTAAAACACCACTGTAAACGATTCGGCACATGAAAAATCACACCATAAATCGTGTTAATACACTTTATGGTGTTAACTTGTAATATACTTACAAATTTATACTTGTAAGTATAACATAAAATTCCTATATTTGATGTATAAGAACTGTTAAATTTTGTTAGTTAAATACACAATAGTAATTTCGGATGAACTAACAACACAATCAAACAGTATTCACAATGAAAGATAGTCCACAATTCTGAATAATGCTTAATTGTCCCTCACATACCTAGAGCGTGTTTCCAGCGGAATGCTATTTGAAGCAAATTCGTTGCTCAGACTGTTCGTGCGACTAGTCGGAATAGGCAGCAACTTGTTGAGCGGAACAGGATTTCCATGAACGAGCAAAATACAATGATAGAACAAATTAATAGGGACATAGAAAAGTCAAGCACAGAAGGGAAGTTGAACAATATTCCTCGGTGGACGTAAATCGACTGAGAACAATACGAACAACACTCTTCCTTGTAACATCGTATTGCACAGAAATATAAAAGTGTAGCTATGTTTTCGCAAAGGTAGGGTATAGGCAATGGAACACAAGGATAATCAGGAAATCTGGAATCAAAAAATATGTATTTTGGAGATTAGGAGAGTTTACAGGAAATAAGGGTTTTACAAATTTTCTTTCTTTGTACATTAACCATAGAACATAAATCGTTAACATAACTTTCTCTCACTATTACTCTATCTATCTATCTATCTATCTCTTTTTTTCTCTTTCTCTTTTACAATCAACAGGGTGTCCAGGAGTAACTCTGTTCTCTCCCGTCCAAATGGCGTCTAGGTATTCTCTCCGAACTCTCCATTCCGAACGGGCAACCAGTACTTTTTAACCGACTTCGAAAAAGGAGGAGGTTACTCAATTCGATCAGTATATTTTTTTTTTTTTCTATGTATGTTCACCGATTTCGCCTAGACGGGTGGTCCGATCGGAACGAACCCTTTTGCATCTCGTAGGGTCTGACTCCCCATTGGTACCAGTAGAAAAAAATTTTTCCTGTTTTAATTGCAAAGTATTGTTATTGCAAAAAAACCGGCAACTTTTGAAAAAAACTTTTCTCGATCTTAGTGCGCTTTAAATATCATATCACGGACATGATTCTGAATAATTTTGTTTATATACAAATTTCACAAAAAACTTTAGTTTACAAGATATTAGCAAAAAATTGTTAACAACTTTCAAAATCAACTTTGGGCGATTTTAAGGTCCTTTTAATATGTTGTCAGGGGCATTGTTCTGGACAACCTTTTCCTTATGTATAATTGACGAAAAGCTTAAGTTTCCGGGATATTAACGAAAAAATTGTTATTAACTTTTGAAATAAACTTGGAACGATTTTAATGTCCTTTAAATATGTTATCAGGGGCATGGTTCTGAACAACTTTTTCCTTATCCGCAATTAACGGGAAGCAATAGTTGTCGAGTTATTAGCGAAACACTGTTGTTACTAATATATTAAAATAACGAAACAATAAAAAAAAAAAATAGAAAAAAAACCTGAAAGAACTGTCTCACAATATCCAATACAATTCTCAGCATTCCATTAAAAAGCGTGAAATAAAATAATTTTCAGAAAAAAAATACACCGACTTCGAAATGCACTAAAAAGTATAAAATAATTTCTATTTCCTAATGAAGTAATTTCTGTCTCATTCAATCATACAATTACGTAACAGATATGAATGACACCTATTTACTCGTTAGGTAGTATATTAAATACATTTCAACCTTTTCGGAGGCCTGGTGTGACCTTACCGTCAGGATGTGCAGTGTACAACAATTAAAAATTATTTAATAAATCTTATTAATCAAGTTATCCTCACTTGCTATCATTTCGTAATTGAAATTCTTTATCTTAAGTGTTGGTAGTATAATGTAATATAACATAAATTGATGTACTTACATCACTGCCACAGATCATCTTGTCATTCCAATCCAAACACTTGTTTGCGTTTTACTGGATGCTTTAACTTCGGAGGACGTAAACCGACTGTGAGCAATCGATGAGTATCCCCTCTCGTAAGCTCGTACTGCATGGGAATATAAATATTTAAAATTGCTCAGAAAACTTTCTTCTCTCGTCTTTTCTTTACCCTATCATTTTCTTAATGATACTATTATACCACCACGTTACAAATACCGAATGTGTTACTTGCACCATACATCCTCTGAATAAATAATTCTACAATTGGGAAACCTGTCAATCACTATGTTGCGTCGAAAGAATTTTTCTCTTATTTCGACTGAAAATGTTTAGCAGAGGAAATTTTTGCGGAAGGGTGAAGTGAAATGGAGGGTGCATTGATACATCGCATGTCAGAAGTGTTTGAGTCACTGTACACAACGGCTGAAATAAATAGATATTACAAGTGGACTATGCTTCTAATGTCGGTGTTAGGACTTTGGCCGTACAGCAAGAAGAAATTTCGACTCTGCAATTATGGCATCATCAGCTTCATTTTATTGGCATTCGTAATTTCGCAGGTATTTGTTATCAAGTGTTTTACGTACTGACAATTTGCTGTATACCACGGGTAGAAATAAAATTCTTTAACAAACACCTAGAACATTAGATATTAATCCAACACGTGCAGTTTACTGGTTGCTAATTCGAGAGATTTTTGGATAAAATAGATCAAGAACAGTAATGCATGAGATCGTCCATGCCTAAAAGTCCTCACGTGCAAGAGTAGAGTTGTAGCCGTATCCGCTGAACACCAAGAGTCTCCGGCAAGAAAAGCATTACCGCAATAATGAGAGTATAGAATCTGTTTGGAAGTGGTGATCTTTACCAGAACATCTAGAGTCCAAGCTGCTTAGGTGTGATAAGAGCAAGGAGGAGACGGTCGTTCCACAACTGGTAGACTGTCTGCGAGATCACTAGTCCTCATAAGCGATATATAATTATTACCAAGAAAATATTTTGCACGCTCTACTTTATACTCCTGGGCTCCAAATAATGTGTACAAGGAACGGTAATTCCAAGAGCGTATAGATAAAAATATGTGGGCCCTTTCGTTTGGTGGCTGACATTTGCAAGTTGTCAGCGAGCTACTTGTATCTGCATATATGCACGGGAATATAAGAATTATAAAAGAGAGCAGAACCTAGAGGTCTTTTACTTTTCACAGAACATTTTGTTAATACACAGCAGTTATAAGGATTATTGCGATATAACAGACCAAAATTTAATGACTGTACACTGTATGTTTTGCAGTTTTTGAAACAGCATTTAACAGCTCTAATAATATTCCTAGTTTTTAGCTTTTTTCACTGTAGAGAGAAGTCTATTTCGTCTGCTACGGATAACATCGTTTACAGTGCTAGCAATCGACGGATTTACAAGATACCACATAACCTGGTATTATATCAATGATGTAAGTTGCTTATACAAATTAAATTCTTGTAAAAGGAACATTTAAATAAATATTATTGCAACATGCAGATAAAAGGATTTCTAGATCGAATCAGGCTTCATTGGAAGACGAATAACGAAGAGATACTTCAAATCATGCATGCACATGCTTTTCGCGGAAAATGTTTAGTAATAATTATTATGGGTGAGGACAATCTTGAATAATTCGAAATTTAGAAAATGGTCCAGTGAATACATAGTACGTTTTACAGCTTTTGTTTACCCATCAGCGTGTATGATGATACTGTACGATATCTCACCTATTATTTTGGACAAAATTTTACCATTAAACGAGACTCGTACAGTAATTCCTCCAATAGATGCGGTACTCTTAATTGACGAAAAACAGCATCCAATTATCAGCATTTTTTTGGTGTATTTGTTACTAATAATTAACGTAACCGTAATCACTGGGACGGAATCGGTAATGATTATGATCACCTCGCATATCGCTGGATTATTTCATGTTGCTAGGTAAAACCGAGTCTTAAATAATTGACGTTTTTCATTTTTTTGGTCGAATACACGTCGAACGAAACAAAAATCTTTGCAGAAATTAAAGAACATTTTAAACGTGATTTAAAAAATTGTATACTACATCACTTAATAAAGAGTAAAAAATACAAGATTTTTGTTACGGTTCTAGATGTTTAAGTAAATTAACCTTATACTCTTATTATCTCGTAATGTCTACTTCGTATTTCTGCTAATGCTCTAATTTATCATTCTTAGTTACCACATTCAAAAAGCCGTTCTCGTGGAAACCTCTGCGTCATATCTTCGCCAAGATTCTGCAAATGTCAAAAGTCTCAGTTATATAGTTAGAGGTGTTACTGTACATCGAATGGCACTTCAGTGAGTACTTTCCTTTTATACGCGTACTAATCAATTCTGATCTATGCTAATTTTATTTCTGGTCTTTTCTCTGTGTATACGCTTTAAACAATGAATATGATTACAATTTTCTTGTGGTTCATTAATTTTGCGCCTTCCGTGTTATATGTATATATGTATTTTCCATATTCATCACAATATTTCACTTAACTGATTACTTGTGTGTTTGAAGATATATGCGTGACATACATAGTTATTGCTGTATATCATTCGCTCCCTCCATTATATATGGTGTGATTACTGCAAGCATTCATTTGTTTTGCGTGAGTAATTCAAATAGCACCATTTTGTATTAGTTGACATGGATTTATATTTATTTTCTTTTTTAATGAAGTCCATAATAAGGATTTAGAAATTATTTTGTTTGTTGAAGCTGTCTCAAACGGTGCGTCAGGCATCGGATATCAGAGAAACTATATTATCTATGATAGCGCTTACTTCTATACTGACATTCGCGTTTTGGATTAATCTTGCAGCAGACTACATGATCGACAGCGCTAGCAGTATTCCTCTAAGAATGTAACTGTATTGGAATGTTATGTGCACAAAATTTCTCTTGCTAATTTTGAACTACGAACAATTTTAACTTTGCGTTGGCTAAGTATCCAAAGGTTATTAAAGTAACTAAATATATTTTTCAAAAGAACTGTTAGTACGGCATGTCGGCGAACTTAACATACACTCTTACAGTTAAAATACAATTAAATATTCTTCATAGTTCCACAAATAATGTTTTTATCGATTTTTTCCAATATTATCAGTATTTTGTTTTTGTTGTTAAACCTGTCAAATTCAAGAAGTAGTATCATTATATTTGAGTCGCAAACTTTTTAATTATCCGTCCTGAGATTTTACGTACAATATTAATATAACTACATGTATTAAATTAAAATAATTTAAAGGACTTTCTTTCAACGGACACATTTCAAGTTGCACTGGTCTTCGTCCAACTCAGCAATTTATCGCTGTCTATAATTGCAGTTACAATACGAACTGGTACGAAACGTCTGTAGCGACACAGAAATTATTGCAGCTGATTATACTACATGGCAACAAAGGTTTAACGTTCAACTTTCTGTACGTCTATGTTCCGTCAATTCAAGGTTTTGCTATGGTATGTCCAATATCCTATTATGATGATCGAAAAACAATATTCTGTACTCAACCATCATTTTTCAGCTTCTAAAAGTATCGGTATCTTACTTTACTGTTCTGCTGTCTGTAAGTTAAGTCTACTGGTTGCTTGGTAGACTAGTAATCTATAAGAAACTATTGACTGTCACATACTAAGAACATTGATGTGATTCTATTTTTCCTTTATTTTGTCGTAAGTTATTATTCCTCGTTTCAGTCTTAATGTTCAATGTATAACTATTAAAAGTTGCCGAGGGCCAAAGAACAGTATTCTCCCTCATGAATACTTGACGTATGGAAATATAAAATTTTCACTTTCATAAAGAATTTTCTTTTACGGCTTTTTTTAAACTGTCGTTTTTTCTTAACTCCTTGCACTATTTTGATGAGTTTGACTCGTGACGCACTCGGACTTCAGCCGTGGTCAATTTTACTCGAATTTTTAATTTGAAGTTCAAGTCCAATTACAATTTACATAGCCAACGATTGTGTAATAAGATATTGACACAACATTTAAAATTTTTTTCTACGTTTTAGTATTATAACTGTAATTAGTCAGTCCTGACTGGCGCATTTGACAAATAAGTAATAGTGCAAGGGGTTAATATGTAACAATATAACACCACCACGCTACAGTTACTAACCATGTTACTGATGTCCTACTTTTCTATGTATGATAGCTAATTTTCTAAAAGGCGATAAGTTCTCGATTTAGGTGCAGCGGTAAGTGCTTCGTACCACAAGTAATATGTATTCTCATCGTCACAATTAACATATTAATATAACACTCCTCTCTCTCGAATTTCAAATCTTTCGCACGTTCAGTAAATTGAAATGTATAAGACACACTAATGAGCATAATTACGATTTCGATATGTTTCATACCAGATATAAATCGCTGTCGTAGCCAGCCACGCGTAAACACAACATATCACTAGAGTTTGACATTTTTGATACCACAAAGATTGCACATCCTCAAGCACTGTTTTATATTAATCTACAGATACTTGCACTGATAAACAATATATAAATTCCACTGGATTGCAATATAAAAGCAGCAGCGACGGCCAGTACGTCCTTTACCTTCGAAGAACGGTCGCCGACTGCGACTGGAGGGGGTTAGCAACCCCCGTACAAACACCGTATCCAAGGGGTACGTAGACTCGGTTGCTACGAAGCTATAAGTTAATGATAGAAAGGCGGTTATGACAAATGAAAAAAATACAGAAAGAAAATATTATTTTTCTGAGGGCATCGAACTCGATGCATTGTCTACTGCCTTGAATTCTCTGCAGGAGAATTTAGTATAATTGTCTACTCTGCGTTAAGGATTTTTACATTGAATAACTGTGTCTACTATCGATCGCCGAAAACTGCGGAAGATATATAAAAGTTATATAAAATTCATACACAATGTACCTATGTGGGAGGTACAGGGATCTAATAGTAAATGATTGTGTTTTTAAAATTCAAATGAATGCGACTAAACGACGATTGGTTATAAATACAAATAGAACACTTTTTGATCGACAGTGTTAATAACAGAATTCTTCTTCACCGACGACACTGATGGTCACCACAGAAATGTGGGGATCATACGAGTTGTCGGTAAAAAAGTATTCTATTTTGTACGCCGTTGTTTAAGTAGAAGACTATTTGTAGATTTGATCAAATGTTTTAAGCAGTCGTCGTTTTATCATGTTCAATTTTATTTTGAAAAAGGAATCATTCTCAATGAATTCTGTTATAAAGCCTTTCATCAAGAACGTGCATACAAATTAACAAAATGCATAATCATTTTAACAAATTAGTAATATTTGTGAGGTTAGTAATTAATTGGTTAGGAAGTAATAAGTAATTAAGTAAGGGAGAAATATTCCTATATTTTTATAAAAATTGTCGTCACTTGATGAGTAGATAAAACGATGCGCAAAGATAGCTTCCATACATATGTTTAGGTGAAGGTTTGAAATCAGTATAAATAAGTAAGGACGTTATTTTAACAAAATTGAAAATGCTCAAAAGTCGTTAATTTAATCATGTCTAATGGGTTTCAGCATTAATTGTTTGTTAATAGATATTGACAGAGATCTTCGTGACCGATGACGGAGAAGTGGCGCATATTCTGCATGACCGACAGTTTGGAAAATTGGATAATTCAAAGAAAATTCGGAAAACAGTCACGCTCGGATGACCATCAAATTTTTTACATTTTTACATAACTTTTCCCTTGTAGAATTTCAAAAAAATTGGTATGTAACAATTGTGTGTTGTCCTTTTTAAAAATAATCCAATTGCGACTCAGAATCGTACGATTCATGTGATTCAAAATCACATTATTCTGGTTGAGACACGTTCAAAACGAGGTCTCTCCAGTGAATTGAAATGCCTCAAGGACGGCAGTACCGTTTCAAAATTGAGTAGTCTGAAGTTCCGGAATCCGTTCCTTGACACGGCGGAATTAAGTCGCTCAAAGGCCTGACTTGCCAACGCAAAACTTCCTAAAAATACAAAACACCGATTAATTTAAAGGCTCATCTGGTTCTAACCCTCCTTATAGAAAGTACTCACCGAAATCTCTTACATACTGGCTTTCAACTCATTTATTTCCGCAACCAATGCATCCTCCGAGCAAGGGTCATCCAATTGTCCTTCAAATTGTCCTCCATCGGCGCATAGTGTGTGCACGTGATAAAACTGTCATATCTCCGGAGCTTATAGGAGTCTTGCCTGCACGTCGCGTCGAGAAGGTAAAGCTCATTTGTTCACATTGGGATAGAAATTGTTCAAACCTTTCAGTCGAATATATAATTGATAGTGCTATCAGCATCTCTCTAACAACGTAAATGTCTTCCAATGTCATGTGTACCAACCTTTCCTGTTAATTTCTAACGGGTTGACTGCTAAGTAGTCATATCATAGTAATACACGTCTTTACATTTAAATGCAATACTAATTTTACCAAAAAGTCTCTCTACCACTAATAACTAAATTCGAATTGTGGACAGTTTATTTCGAAGGTTTGTTAATATTTTTCTACGACAGTACAGAACAAATTGTCAACAATTTTCTATAAATCCGTATACACCATTCGAGCGTACTTTCTGTCAGCTAACATATTTTCAGTCGTGCCAGATTTCATTCGACATAACAATATGTCGTTGTTTTTATTCACAGGTACAATAACAACTGGTACGAAACGTCTGTAGCAACACAGAAATTATTGCAGCTGATCAATAGCCACAACAGAGATTTCATATTTAACTTTCTAAGCGTCTATGTTCCGTCAGTCGAAGGCTTCACTGTGGTACGTATAATATCCTGTTGCGATTTCCGAAAAACAATATTCTGCATTGAATTCTCGTTTTTCAAGCATCGGTATCTTACTTTACAGTTCTGCTGTGAGTTCAATAAATCTCCCGATTGCATAGATAAAATTTTGTTAGAAACATTTAACTGCTCAGGATACCGATTGTGAGAATATTGATATGAATATGTTATTCTTTTATTTTGTAGTGTTTTATTATTCTTTATTTACGACTTTAACGTTACGATGTTCATTGTACAACAATTAAAAATTATTTGACAAATCATATTAACTAAGTCATCTGTCTGTGTCCAAACACTTGTTTGCGTTTCACCGGGTGCTCTGACTTCGGAGGACGTAAACCGACTGAGAGCAATGGATGAGTATCCCCCCCTCGAAAACTCGTACTGCATAGGAATATAAAAATTTAAAATTGCTCAGAAAACTTTCTTCTCCCATCTTTTCTTTTACCCCATCTATACCACCACGTACAAATGCCGCATGTGTTACTTGCACCACACATCCTCTGAATAAATAATTTCACAATCGGGAAACATGTCAATCACTATGTTGCGTCGAAAGAATTTTTCTCTTATTTCGACTGAAAATGTTTGGGAGAGGAAATTTTTGCGGAAGGGTGAAGTGAAATGGAGGGTGCACTGATGCTTCGCATGTCAGAAGTGTTTGAGTCACTGTACACAATGGCTGAAATAAATAGTTATTACAAGTGGACTAAGCTTCTAATGTCGGTGTTAGGACTTTGGCCGTACAGCGACAAGAAATTTCGACTCTGCCATTATGGCATCATCAGCTTCGTTTTATTGGCATCCCTAATTTCGCAGGTATGGGTTATCAAGTATTTTATGTACTGAAAATTTGCTGTACACCACGGGTAGAAATAAAATTCTTTAACAAAGACCTAGAACTGAATATCAATCAAGAATATCAATCAAACACGTTCAGTTTACTGGTTGTTAATTCGAAAGATTTTGGAATGAAATAGATCAAGAACAGTAATGCATGAGATCGTCCATGCCTAAAAGTATTCACGCGCAAAAGTAGAGCAATAGTCGTATCCCTTGAACACCGAGAGTGTTCGACAAGAAAAGAAAAGCATTTCCATAATACTAAGAGTATTATTTTAAGAGTACTTTAACTGTACACTGTATGTTTTGCAGTTTTTAAAGCAGTCTATAACAGCTCCAATAATATTCTTAGTTTTTAGCTTTCTTCGCTGTAGAGAGAAATCTATTTCATCTGCTATGGATAACATCGTTTACATTACTAGCAATGGACGGATTTACAAGATACCACATAGCCTGGTATTATATCAATGATGTGAGTTGCTTATAGAAATTGAATTCATGTAAATGGAACATTTATCTAAGTGTTATTACAACATGCAGATAAAAGGATCTCTAGATCTAATCAGGCTTGATTGGAAGACGAATGATGAAGAGATACTGCAAATCATGCATGTACATACTTTTCGCGGAAAATGTTTAGTAATAATTATTGTGGGTGAGGACAATCTTGAATAATTTGAAATTCAGAAAATGGTCCAGTGAATACATAGTACCTTTTACAGCGTTTGTTTACCCTTCAGCGTGTATGATGATACTGTACGATATCTCACCTATTATTTTGGATAAAATTTTACCATTAAATGAGACTCGTACATTAACTCCTCCAATAGATGCGGTACTCTTGATTGACGAAGAACAGCATCCAATTATCAGCATTTTTTTGGTATATTTGTTACTAATAGTTAACGTAACCGTAATCACTGGGACGGAATCGGTAATGATTATGATCACCTCGCATATCGCTGGATTATTTCATGTTGCTAGGTAAAACCGAGTCTTAAATAATTGATGTTTTTCATTTTTTTGGTCGAATACACGTCGAACGAAACAAAAATCTTTGCAGAAATTAAAGAACATTTTAAACGTGATTTAAAAAATTATAGACTACATCATTTAATAAAGAGTACAAGATTGAAGATTTTCGGTACGGTTCTAGATGTTTAAGTAAATTAACCTTATACTTTTATTATCTCGTAGCTTATATTTCGTGTTTCTGTTAATGCTCTAATTTATTATTATTAAGTTATTATTTATTATAATAATTTATTATTATTATTGTTATTAATTTATTATTAATTCTTAGTTACCACATTCAAAAAGCCATTCTCGTGGAAACCTCTACGTCATACCTTCGACGAGATTCTGTAAATATCAAAAGTCTTAGTTATATAGTTAGAGGTGTTACTGTACATCGAATGGCACTTCAGTGAGTACTTTTCTTTTATAGAGGTACTAATCAATTCTGATCTATGCTAATTTTATTTCTGATCTTCTCTCAGCCTGAATGCTTTAAACAATGAACATTAGTACAATTTTCGTGTGGTTCATTAGTTTTGCGGCTTCCGTATTATACAGGGTTTGTCCAATAAGTATCGGGATTGATGTCCTAAAATGAAATTCGTTGAAGATATATGTACATTGAGTTAATAATCTTCAAAATATGCCCCCCCCCCCCCCCCTTCATCAATACATCGTTGTCAGCGGGTTTTCCATTGTTCATACGCTCCCTGGAAGTTGGTAAGTGTAAGACTCTTCAGGCACTCCGTCGAAGCCGCATGAACCGCCTCAATCGTCCCGAAACGATGTCCTTTTTGACGAAAACCCGATATCAGCACAACATTGGGCATATCTACCGGTGCTAAAACTATCCACAAAAAGTGAATTAATGCAATTTTCGTGACGTAAAATAAAAAGTACGAAATCGGACCTCTCTCTCGCACATCGCGTATACGTGTATGCGCCGCCATTTATTAGTGTACACGCACAGTTACTCTCAGACCCTACCCTTAAGGCTTTTCTTAATGCGAGGGGGCAGAAAAAGAAGATTGTAGGGTGGTTTCAAAATTAAAAATTTCCCGCATTTTGTCGCTATTCGTGTCGGATCGGCATGACGTCGGTCGTGCAACGCGTTGCTCGTCTTCGTCTTCACGACCATCTTTGAACATTTTGTACCATTCAAAATCATACGTTCTGGACATGAAATCGTCCTTGTAAGCTTGACGAATCATATCAAATGTCTCTGTAGCAGATTTATTTAGTTTAACGCAAAATTTAATGGCACAATGCTGCTCGACGGTTCGTTGCATCTTGCACCTCGACGCGAACGTTAAATACGCTTCCACTTCAAGCACGATATAAACAAAAGAAATGGTGGAATACAAACGAACTTAGATTTCTATTATACATAAGGTAAGTTGCCCAATATCTGACACTCCACCAATAACTGACACTTTTAACTTTGTAATTAATTAATAAAGACTCTATAAATAATGTCTGTTTCTCATTGTGTGTATAATGAAGTGTGTATTATGCAACGCCATCTCTGATTTATGAGAATCGTTATGCGTGAACTTATCCAAATTTTGCAATTATTGTTTACAAGTCGACACGTAATTTTCATTAGCGGCTCGATTCTTCTATCACTTAAGGTTAGAAACACGTCATGATATTTTGCTTTGTATTTATTTTATTAAATTATTTTGAGAGCAGCCTTATATTTCCCTATTCTAATTAAAGATTATAGTGTTGTTTTTTCTTTGAAGACTTTAAATAAACCGTCTAATTTGATGGATGTCAAGGGTGTCAGTTTTTGGGATACGAACATAAGCCTGCCGACCAATATCTGACATCCGTGTCAGATATTGGTTGAAAAGGTCAACCAACAACTTTTGGAGTCAACTTTTGGACTCTGTAGAAATGTTGATGAAAAATTTAAATAGACCTACCAATTTTATTAGTAATCGACCTGCAAATAAATGGTATTCCTGTTTTTTTTTATAATATTTTTTTTTTTTAATGAAGGCAGCAGAAAAACCGAATAAGAAAAAGAAAACTGCAAAGAAATACAAACGACTTATTATAGAAAGTGATACTTCTACATCTTCTGAGGAACTTTAAGTTCAAATTTCAATGTATTTTGAATAAATTAACGTTATATTTTGTTATTTTATTGTGGAAATAAATTTTGTTATTTAAATGAATAATTTCTGTTTATATTTATAAAAGTGTCAGCTATTGGAGTATCTAGATGTCAGATATTGGATATACTACATTTCGGCCATGTCAGTTATTGGTGTAATTACTATAACCTTGTTTATTTAATTTTCTTAACATTAACAAAATTTAAATAGCTTTTGGTTACGTCAATTTAAAGATAAAGGATCAATCAATTTTTATAAAATATTAGCGACTGTTTTTATTGATTTTAAATATTTTTTTATTTAAATTGTTTGAATTCTTTCTCTTAAACTGTCAGCTATTGGGCAACTTACCTTAATAACCCCATGCATCGATCTAGTCAATAGAGATTGCTCCCTGACCTCCCAAATTAGCAAAAAAAAATCAGTCTCGATACTTATTGAGCAAACCCTGTATATATTTTCCATATTGGTCGCAATATTTCACTTAACTGATTACTTATGTGCTTGAAGACATATATGCGACATACAAAGTTACTGCTGTGTATCATATACTCCTTCCATTGTATTTGCTGTGATTGCTGCAAGCATTTATTTGTTTTGCGTGAGTAATACAAATTGTACCATTTTTATTAAATTATATTAGTATTTATATTATTTATAAATATTAGTTGCTATGGATTTATATCTAATGCCTTTTTTAATGAAGTCCATAATAAGAATTTAGAAATTATTTTGTTTGTTGAAGCTGTCTCAAACGGTGCGTCAGGTATCCGATATCAAAGAGACTATATTATCTATGATAGCGCTTACTTCTATACTGACATTCGCATTTTTGATTAATCTTGCGGCAGAACGCGTGCTCGACAGCGCTGGCAGCATGTCTTTAAAAATGTAACTGTATTGGGACATTATTTGCACAAAATTTTTCTTGCTAATTTTGAATTACGAACAATTTTAAGTTTGCGTTGATCTAAGTATCCAAAGGTTATTAAACTAACTAAATATATTTGCCAAAAGAACTGACGGTACAGCATGTTGGCGAACTTAACGTGAACTCTTACAGTTAAATACAACTAAATATTCTTCATAGTTCCATAAATAATGTTTTTATCGATTTTTTCCAATATTATCAGTATTTTATTTTTGTTTTTAAACCTGTCAAATTCAAGAGGCAGTATCATTGTATTTGAGTCGCAAACTTTTTAATCATCCGTCCTGAGATTTGACATACAATATTAATATAACTACACATATTAAATTAAAATAATTTAAAAGAATTTCTTTCAACGGACACATTTCAAGTTGCACTGGTCTTTGTCCAGCTTAGCAATAAATCGTTGTCTATAATTACAGCTACAATACCAATTGGTACGAAACGTCTGTAGCGACACAGAAATTGTTGCAGCTGATTATACTATATAGCAACAAAGGTTTAACATTCAACTTTCTGTGCGTCTATGTTCCGTCACTCGAAGGTTTTGCTACGGTATGTCCAATATCCTATTATGATGCTCGAAAACCAATATTCTGTTCTCAACCATCATTTTTCAGATTTTAAAAGTATCGGTATCTTACTTTACTGTCCTGCTGTCTATAAGTTGAGTCTACTGGTTGCCTGGTAAACTAGCAATCTGTAAGAAACTATTGACTGTGTAACATACTGAGAACATTGATGTGATTCTATTTTTCCTTTATTTTGTCGTGATTTATTATTCCTTGTTTCAGTCTTAATGTTCAATGTATAACTATTAAAAGTTGCTGAGAGCCAAAGAAGAGTACTCTCCCTCATTAATACTTGACATATGCAAATATAGAATTTTAACTTCCTCAAAAAATTATCTTTTACGGTTTCTTTTAACCTGTCGTTTTCTTAACCCCTTGCACTATTTTGACGAGTCTGACTCGTGACGCACTCGGACTTCAGCCGTGATTAATTTTACACAAATTTTTAATTTGAAGTTCAAGTCCAATTATAATTTGCATAGCCAACGATTGTGTAATAAGATATTGACACAACATTTAAAATTTTTTTCTACTTTTTAATATTATAACTGTAATTAGTATTTGGCGCATTTGACAAATAAGTCCTAGTGAAAGGGGTTGATATGTAACACTATAATACCACCACGCTACAGTTACTAACCATGTTACTGATGTCCTACTTTCCTGTGTATGGTAGCTAATTTTCTAAAAGGCGATAAGTTCTCGATTTAGGTGCAGCGGTAAGTGCCTCGTGCCACAAAAAATATGTATTCTCATCGTCACAATTAACATATTAACTCTTTACACTCGAAGATAATTTTACTGTTTGCACACAGCAACTTTAAAATATTAATTAAAATGTTAAATGATTTCTTTTGAAGTTATTATTTCTTTACTCATAATTTCCACTATTGTATATTTCACTATGTTTATACATTACATAAGCACTATGATATGTAGAATTAATTAAATAATGCTTCTTTTAAATTAGTGTATTAAATTGAATGGCTCATGACAGGCGCCTCTCGTTCACGTTCGGGCAATTGAAATGTATTAGACACACTAATGAGCATAATTACGATTTCGAAATGTTTCATACCAGATATCTATCGCTGCTGTAGCTATCAACGCGTAAACACAACAATTCACTAGAGTTTCACATTTTTGATACCACAAGGATTGCACATCCTCAAACATTGTTCTATATTAAACTACAGATACTTGCATTGATAAACAATATATAAAATCCGCTGGATTGCAATGTAAAAACAGCAGCGACGGCCAGTACGTCCTTTACCTTCGAAGAACCGACGCTGACTGAGACTGGAGGGGGTTAGCAACCCTCGTACAAACACCGTATCCAAGGGGTACGTAGACTCAGTTGCTACGAAGCTGTAAGATAATGATAGGAAGGCGGTTATGACAAATGAAAAAAATACAGAAAGAAAACATTATTTTTCTGAGGGCATCGAACTCGATGCACCGTCTACTGCCTTCATTTCTCTGCAGAAGAATTTAGTATAATTGTCTACTCTGCGTTAACGATTTTTACATTGAATAACTGTATCTACTATCGGTCGTCGAAAACTGCGGAAGATATATAAAAGTTAAATAAAATACATACAAAATATACTTGTGTGGGAGGTATAGGTATATAATAGTAAACCATTTTGTTTTTATAATACAAATGAATATGATCAAACGATTGCTTTAAACATTAATCATTTGTTCCTAAACTCAAAAAGAACTCTTCTTGATCGACGGCTTTGATAACAGAACTCTTCTTGACTGACGACTCTAAGGTTTACCACAAAAATGTGGTGATCGTACGAGTCGTCGGTAAAGCAGAGTTCTATTTTAAACGCCGTTGGTTAAGTAAAGCTCTACACTAATTTATATATGACTGTGTCATCCAACACTACCGTACATAGATAAAACGATGCACAAAGGCAGCTAATATTACTAATTTCATTTTGACTATTTATTTCGATACGTATATTTAATTCAAGGTTTGAAATCGGTATAAATGAGTAAGGATGTTATTGTAACAAAATTGAAAATGCTGGAAAGTCGCTAATTGAATCATGTCTAGTTGGTTTCAGCATTTATTGTTTGTCAATAAGTATAGACGGAGTTCTTCGTTATCGACGACGGAGAAGGGCTGAAAATTCTTCACAGTCGACAATTTGGAAGATTCAATATTTCGACGAAAATTCGGAAAAATGTTATGCTTCAACACCGACCAAATGTATACTATCTGTTTCTGTAAAGGAGGATATCTGTGGGAGTAATACCTGTTGATTGGAAAGAAAATTTTCTACTATTCTTTTTTATTCTCCATATTACCGACAAGATATTGTGTAGTGTGTGAACTGCTCTAAGCGCATAATCCGCATGATCCGCGGAATATATTGTAAATTCCACCAAAAACTATGCCAAACCTATTCAGTGTTTTCATGCAGATAGAATTTACATTAATAGCGTTCAATAAAATTACAAGAATTTAATATAGAGGCATTTGTGTAAATACATAACATATATGTACCGTCAGTAGGGTAGAGAGTGATATTAACATGTTAAATATTTTGTTCGAATAACCACAAATAGCGTTCTCGCAGATGTTTCCTTTCATATAGAGGAGTTTATCTGCAAAGTGTAATGTGATTTAGAGCAGTTTTCCGAAGAAAAAAAAAACATTTCTCTAGAGCCCGTTGTTTACTAGAACTTTACTTTATCGACGTGTCCGGAGAAATTGTAGGTACGATATTTTTACTGATTACAATATCACATAATAACATATATAATATTACTTATTAACTAATTAAATTGAGTCTTATACTTTCTAGAAAAAATGTAAACGCATACTACTTAAAATTACTGAAATCTTACTTTAGAAAAATACTTCGAGATTACTAACTAATGCATCCACCTTGCAGAGAATACTATTGCAGAAGAATACTGTGTCAAGATACAAATCATTGGTCTCGAAATTATAAAAAATAAGATGTTTTCAGAGTTACAAGAAATCTAGATCTCTTCAGAGTTTTAGCAAAACAAGCTGATTTAATACTTGCTACATATATTCTTTACAAACGTAAAATAACGCTCAATAAACACATAATGTAAATTAATCATGAAAATAGTACACTTTACACGAGTGCAATCTGCGCTTTTAGATATTCTATAAATCGATTACATATTGAACTCAGTATATGTGCTTATATTTCGAGACAAATAGGTGCGTGTCTTGAGTGCCAGGTTTTATAGGGACAACCATGGAAGATTTTTTTTTAAACAAATTCATATATAAAATATAATGCAATACAATTGCTAGAATGTTATGTATAGAAATCAGTCGTGCTCCAAACGGAAGTATAAAGTGTGCGTATAATTCTAACTACAGTAACAATTTTTGTTCGAGAGAAATTAAAAATTCCAATTTATTCGTATTTTCTCTTTCCAAAGTTCACATACATGTTGAACTTTGTCCATAGTTCACGTATAAGAAATTCAATCAAAATAGATACAAATTTTTAACATATTCTTTAAATAAACAAATTTTTCAAACATCCACATGCGTTATATAATTGACCTTTCAAAACGGAAAAATTGACATTTTGAATTCTTTCTCTAGGTTTGATAGTTCCCAAGACATATGTAAGAATAGTTTTCTCAACCTCAACTTTATTTTCACCTCTTCAAAATGAATTTCCGCACGTAAAAGAAAATATATGTCGAATACTTTTTTTACATTGTATAATATTTCACATATAAAAATTGGTATGTAACAATTGGATGGTGTCCCATGTAAGAATAATCCGATGGAGATTCAGAATTCCACATTATTCTGGTTGGGCTACGTTCAAAGCGAGGTCTTCCAGCGAGTAGCAGTACCTCAAGAAAGGCAGAACCGCTTCAAAATCGAGTCTTCTGATGTTCTGGCATCCGTTTCTTGACAAAGGGGAATTAGACCGCTTGAGGGGACGACTTGCCAACACAGAACTTCCTAAAAATACAAAACATCGATTAATTTGGAGGCTCATTTGCTTTTAACTCTCCTTACAGAAAATACTCACTGAAATCTCTTGCGTGCTGACTTTCAGCTCACTTACCTCTGCAATCAATTTTGGATCCCCCGAGCAAGGACTAGCAATTCAAATTCTTCTATGCCGGTGCATGAGCTCGTGATAAAGCCGCCATATCTCAGGAATTTACGGGAGTCTCGCCTGCACCTCGTGGCGAAAAGGTAGAACCCATTTGTTTACACTGCGTGAACACTGATCGTCAGTGCCCTAATGTGTAGAACAATTAATTATACTGGCTGAGATTCTAGTGACTAATAATTTTGTGATTGCTCACCTTCAAACGGTGTATAAACCACAGAATTTGGATCTATTATGTTGCTTCTGCGTTAAAATAGTGGCACCATCCGAAGCAACTCCGAGTTTGCCGTGTTTGAAGCTTTAGGTTAAGATTTTTATTACATGAGCGCCGTTCCTGATTTCTGCTCGCTTCTGTAACGTTTTGCCGAGTCCAAATTAGCTTGTCAGTTCTGAAATAACAGAAAGAATTTAATTATTTTGTTTCTCGATACACATTTAATCTGTTCAAGTTCGGGAACCGGTAACCACAATTGTTATCGGGTCGTTTGATGGCAAATGATCAATTACGAAATGCTGGGAAGTTTGAGATGTCCTGTGATGACACAATCGATACATGTTATGAAAATGTAACTTAAATAGATTTCACACAAAATGGCTAATGACTAGGTACCTAAATTACTTCGTCATCTCTATTTCATATTTTTAGATTTCTGGATTCCTATATCACTATGTCCCAATATATCTAGGTTTTCATATTCATGGATCTCCAGATTCTATGATTCTTAAAAGTTCAAAATTCTTACAGCTGAAGATTAGCAGTTGCTAAATTAATAGTTAATGGACAGCAGTAATTTCGGACAAACTAAAAACACATTTAAGCAGTGTTCTAAATGAAATATCATCCACGATTGCGAATACTGTTTCGTTAATTGTCCCTTACATGCTTACAACGTGTTTCCAGCGGAATGCTACTTGAAGCGGATTCGTTACACAGACTGTTCGTGCCAGTGGCTGGGATAGACAACTTCTTGAGCAGAACATGACTGCCATCAACGAGCAAAATACAATGACAGAATGAGTCCCAGTATACAAAACTCAGGGACAGAAGGAAAGGTGGACAATATTATTTGGGGGACGTAAACCGAGTGAGAGCAATACGAGTAACATCCTCCCTCGTAACATGAAATATGAAAATTTAACATTGTCCAGAAAATTCTCTTGTTTCATTTTTTCTTTTACCCCAGATATTCTACAGCGGAG
This sequence comes from Megachile leachella, assembly GCA_963576845.1. NCBI lineage: Eukaryota > Metazoa > Arthropoda > Insecta > Hymenoptera > Megachilidae > Megachile > Megachile leachella. The sequence goes on along the minus strand of OY756255.1, from coordinate 6,361,597 downwards.
TGGTTTAATAGATAGTTGAAGGTAATTGTCAGAAACATAGCAAAGGGTCGCATAAAATGGGGTTACTATGTTCGAAAACAAATATGAACACTGTGTTGTAAAAGGTAGAAAAAAATTGTTATAATCATTGTTAAATTGCAGTAAACCAAAAACTCCGAAAACGCGTACCCCCTTTTGATTCATACTTCACGTATACAAATTTACATAAAACTCAAACTGTATATAAAATAAAAAATTAAATAAAAAGTCCAATTTATTAAAATATTATTTAGACAAACAATTTCTTCCGAAATTTTCTGAGTTAACTAAATGTCTCAGAAATACACGACTTAAAGAAAAAGGAACCCTCCTATACCTTCTAGTTTTCGAGATATTTAAGAAAATGAAATTTCAACTTCTATCTTTGAAGGCTCTTTTCACCCCTTCAACATGAATGTCGGCAGATACCAAAAGAAAATACGTGCCAAATAATATTTAAAAAGCAACCACATAGGTAAATTACATTAAAATCCGTACGTGACACCTTAGCGTTGTTCCTTGTATGTAGACTAATACACTACTACTGGTACTTTATTGCTTCTGCACATGCCCTTTCTCTTCAGCGGAAGCAAACCTACTGGTGACTATTGATAAAAATCTCCCTTCATGGACTCACATTTTGTAGAAGTATAAAAGACTGATATTATTCGGCGGATGTAAATCGACTGAGCGCAACCGGAACAGTATCCTCCCTCGAAACCTCGTATTGCATAAAAATATAAATACTTAACTTTGTTCAGAAAAGTTTCTTCTCTCGCCGTTTCTTTTACCCCATCATTTTCTTAATGACGCTACTATAATATTACGCTGCAGCTGCCGATTGTGTTACTCGCACACAGCTACGTATGAATAAGTAATTCCCCACACGTGCAACTTGCCAATCACTCTATTGCGTCGAAAAAATTTTTCTCTTATTTCACTTGAAAATCTTTCGAAGAGATAATATTTGCGAAGGGAGAGGTGAAGTAGAAGGTAGATAAGTGAATCCGAGATCAGTAGAGTTTGAACCCTTGGACGAAATGGCAGAAATGAATAGCTATTACAAGTGGTGTAAGTTCCTTTTGTCGGTCTCAGGACTTTGGCCGTACAGCACCAAGAAATTTCGACTATTGCATAATGGCATTATTAGTATCCTTACGTGGATGTCTGTAATTTCCCAGGTGTGGGTTATCAAGATTGATTTATGTACTATTTAATACATTCTTGAAAGTTTTCTAAATGTCTTTACATTTTTCGTCCAACATTTAACAATCCAAACATCTTTCTTAGTTTGCAGCTATCTTAGCTGACACAGGCGTGTTTCGGCAACTCAGGAATATATCAATTGCAGCAATCGCAATGGCTGTGTTTCTAAAATACCACACAACCTGGTATCAGATCAACGATGTAAGTCGTACATAGAAATTAAATTCATATCTACGAATTCCAATAAATTATATTGTGAACTGTAGATAAAGGAATATTTAGATCAAATCAAACTTGCCTGGGAGACGAATGACATGGAAGTACTTCGAATTATGCAGATCTACGCATTTTATGGAAAACGCATCCTAATACTTTTTACGGGTAAGGTAAATATTAAAAAGTTTTTAATTTCAATACTTTTTCAGGTTATATATCGAACGTATTTTAGCTCTTTTTTACCCAGGATTGTGTATAATTATATTATACCATATGTTACCTATTATTTTGGATGAAATTGTACCTCTAAATGCGTCTCGCCCAAATAAGTTTCCAGTAGATATCAATTTCTTGATTAACGAAGAGCAACACCCTATTTTCAACGCTGTTCTGCTATATCTATTACTGATCGTGGACATAACTATTATAGTTGCAACAGAGTCACACATGATCATGTTCAACTTGTATATTGCTGGTTTATTTCGTATTGCAAGGTTAGACTGCGTTTAAATATCTTTCTATATCGATGTATTTCTAACTGTATCGAAATAAGAGTTTGTTCAAGTACAGACGAATGTTTGTACTGCGAAGTGAATGATTTGATGTTGAACACTGTATTCCTTTCTAATATTCAAATTGTCTAATCTTCAATAAATTATACTATGTTGTTCGAACTATTCCAAAAATTGTATAGCTACACATATTCTTACTCATAGTTTTGCTATCGCACACAAACGATATTTACGAACTACATTACGAACTACAAACATGCAGACGATAAACAGATTTACAACACAAAGCATGTAATTGCGGCAGTTTCCAACGATTAATATAAAATTTTAAAAATGTGAAATAAAACATACCGTTCAAAACTTTAGAGGGAACAGCACATTTTTTCTGTTTCGGCTACTTCTTATTACATATATGTTAAAAGTTCAAATAATAATTTCAAGAGTTTAATTCAATTTAGTTTAATTGAGAGTATAAATAAGAATCTGCATGCTTATGCTAAGTGATCTTATATTCTCATTACCTTGCACTATCTATACCACACTTGTCTAATGCTATTCACTATCATTTTCAGTTATTATTTTGAAAAAGCTGTTCTTGCGGAATCCGTAGCATCATATCGTCGACGTTGTTGTACAAATAAGGAAACTATCAGCTACCTAGTTACTGGTGTACTAATTCATGAAAGGGCACTTCAGTGAGTACTTATAGGTGGTAGTCTACAACACTATTAAGATCTACATCATTTCACATGTTCGCCACAATATTCTGCGTAATTAATACGCTTGTCTTTGAAGGGATTTAAATGGTGGAAGGGAAAAGTCCGAAACACCATACAGTATCCTTACCTTGCTGGGCGTTATTATCGCGAGTACTAATTTGTTTTGCGTGAGTAATTTCTACTGCACAGTTTTCTATCGATTGGCGTAAACATTATTTTCTTCCGTAAAAACAAGCGCAATAGCATTTTCAAATTGTTTTGTTTGTTCAAGCTTTCTGTGACAATACTTCAATTATCAGAAATCAGGGAAACCTTAGTGTCAGGCGTGACATTAATTGCTACATTTGGATACATATTTTGGTTAAACCTTTCAATCGAATACATAATTGATAGTGCTAGCAGCATCTCTCTAACAACGTAAATGTCTTGGAATATTATGTGTACTGAACTTCTCTTGCTAACTTCTAACGTTTTGACCGCTAAGTAGTTATATTACAGTAATACACGACCTTACATTTAAATACGACTCTCATCTTACCAAAATCTCTCTCAGTCACTAATAATTAAGTTAGAATTGCAGAAAATTTATTTCAAAGGTTTGTGGGTCTTGTTATAGTGCAGAGCAAATGGTCAACATTTTTCTATATACCCGTATTTTGACATGTGGAGGAAAATATTAATACTAGAACTATCAACCAGCCAAAAATGACTCGTTTGATACTTCTCTTTTTATATTACAAAATTTTATTGTCGTAATTTTATGGAAATGTCTGTCATATTTTGTTGAACTAAAAACTAGTTCTATATATTATTTGATGCATTATTATTTATTTATTTCTTATCTTCCATTTTTCGATGTACGAGTATTTAATGTCGGTAGTTCTAGTGTTAATTAACCATTTGAGTGTACTTTCTTTCAACTAACATTTCGTGTCGTGTCATTTAACATAGCATTATGTCGTTGTATTTATTCACAGGTACAGTACCAAATGGTACGAAACGTCGGTAGCAACACAGAAATTATTGCAGATGGTCATATTGAAAAGCAACAAAAGCGTCTCATTCAGCTTTTTTTCCGTCATTACTCCGTCAATCGCAAATTTCGCATTGGTATGTCAGTACTAGTGATGGTCTCCAAAAAATAAAATTCTGTATTGAATCTTTATTTTTTAGATTTTAAAAGTAGCAGTGACCTACTTTACTGTGTTGCTGTCATTACAGTGACTCTACTTGTATGACAAAATGAAAATCAGTAAGATGCGAATAATCATACCAAATGCTGGGGCTGTTGATGTGAATTTCTTATTTTATTTCTTTATTCTGCATTTTTATTCATTTACAGCGTTAATAAGTGTGCCACAATGTTCGTTATACAACTGTTTCGAATTACTCAGCAAAATTTAATAAATAAGTGTTTGTATTACTATTTCTTTCTTTCATTCCTCATATGACGCTTCAAACTTTCAATATTATAGTAATATAGATTTTGGTTAGCTTTTATTAACGGAGCTGAAAATAAATTACTATTTATAGTAATGTCGTAGATGTTTAGAAAATTATAATGATAATTCTTTTAATAATCCACATTACACAGACCTACAGTATTGGCCAATTATCTTGCACTCGTCTTTGACATGAATAAGTAATTCTAAAATTAGTGAAATTGTCTGGGCATCATTTGTACATACATAATTTTCCAGGTTGTGATTAACAGTTTTCCGAATATTTTGATATTTTTCAATCAATACTCGACAATATTAATATTTGTTTTAGTTTGTAGCTGACACTTTTCAAATTGTATAGGTTTTCTCAGTGCGCAATGTATCGTTGTCTATAATTGCAGGTATCGTTGTCTATAATACCAACTGGTATCAAACGTCTATACAAATGCAGAAATTATTGTACCTGATCATATTGAATAGAAACAGAGGTTTTACGTTCAGTGTCCTAAATGTCTCTATTCTATCAATCGAAGGATTTACAGTAGTATGCTTAATATATATCACGATCCCAAAAAACAATATTCTACATCGAATCCTCACTTTCTAGCTTTTAAAGGCATCGGTGTCTTATTTCATTACCATTTCACTTCTATTATCTTTACAGTCAATCTTCTGATTACTTTATAAAACAAAAAACTTTACGAGACGATTAACTGTGCAACCTACCCAAAATACTGATATGAATCTACTGTCTTTTTATCTTGAGGCCCGCCATTAGGTTTCATTTTCAATATTAACATTACAACGTTCAGTGTAGACTTACTAAAAATTAAGGAAACTTAAAAACCGCGTCAGCTGCTTTTAATGTTAGCTTCAATTTCTTATAACTGAATTTCACTATATTAACCATTGGTAGTATAATTGTAATATAATGTAAATTCGGAAACTTACATCATCTTGACCAGTCATCCTAACACTTCACTTAAAACATTTGTCTGCGTCTGAATAAAAGCTCTATCCTAGAAGATCGTACACCGACTGAGAAAAATCGAACAGTATCCTCCCTCGTAAGTTCGTAGTGCAAGGAAATATAAAAATTTAACTTTGCTCAAAAAACTTTCTTCTCTTACTTCTTCTTTTACCCTGTTATTTTCTTAATGATACTATTATAACACCACACTACAGCTACCACGCACCCTACCTTCGTATGAATAATTAATTCCGTAATCGTAGAATCTGTCAATCATTTTGTTGCATCGAAAGAATTTTTCTCGTATTTCCCTTAAAAATCTTTCGAAGAGGTAATATTTGAGAAGGGTAAGGTGAAATGAAGGGTAGATAGGTGACTCCGAGATCAGTAGAGTTTAAGACATTGCAGAGGATGGCAGAAACAAATGGTTGTTACAAATGGTGTATGTTCTTTCTGTCGGTGATTGGACTTTGGCCATACTGCGACAAGAAACTTCGACTCTTACATAGTGGCATCATCAGCCTCCTTACTTGGGCATCTGTAATTTCCCAAGTACGGGTTACAAAGTTTGTTTTACGTACTATAATAGTACTATAATAGAACGTAAAAGTTTTATAATGTCTTATTTTGCGACCAATACTGAACAATCGGAATATTTTTTTCAGTTTGCAACTATCTTCGCTGTGGATAAAGATATGTTGCGGCACCTTAGGGATGTATCAACTGCAGCAGCGTCAGTAGCGGCATTTATAAAGTACCACGCAACCTGGTATCAGATCAACGATGTAAGTCATGTATAGAGATCAATTCCGTGTTTACGAAACATTGTAATTTATATTATTGTGAACTGCAGATAAAAGCATATCTAGATGAAATTAAACTTGATTGGGAAACGAATAACATCGAGGTGCTTCGAATTATGCAGATTTACGCGTTTCATGGCAAACGTCTAATAATACTTTTTGCGGGTAAGGAATATTTTAACAGCTCTGTAATTTTGACATTGTTTTGGCTTATATATATAAAATGTTTTACAGCGTTCTTTTATCCAGGATTGTGTATAATAATGCTATACCATATTTCACCTATTATTTTCGATGAAGTACTCTCCTTAAATGTGTCACGTTTGAAAAAATTTCCAGTTGATATCGAATTCTTAATTAACGAAGAGCGACATCCTGTTTACAACATTGTTCTACTATATGTATTACTGATCATGAACTTAACCACATTAGTTGGAACAGAATCACTTGTGATTATGATGAACTTGCATATCGCTGGTTTATTTGGTGTTGCAAGGTTAGACTGCGTCCAAATTATATCATAATTATTAGGCATTAAGGTAAGTTGCTCAATAGCTGACAGTTTAAGAGAAAGAATTCAAACAATTTAAATAAAAATATATTTAAAATCAATAAAAACAGTCGCTAATATTTTATAAAAATTGATTGATCCTTTATCTTTAAATTAACGTAACCACAAGGTATTTAAATTTTGTTAATGTTAAGAAAATTAAATAAGCAAGGTTATGGTAATTACACCAATAACTGACATGGCCGAAATGTAGTATATCCAATATCTGACATCTAGATACTCCAATAGCTGACATTTTTATAAATCTAAACAGAAATTATTAATTTAAATAACAAAATTTATTTTCACAATAAAATAACAAAATATAACGTTAATTTATTTAAAATACATTGAAATTTGAACTTAAAGTTCCTCAGATGATGTAGAAGTATCACTTTCTGTAATAAGTCGTTTGTATTTCTTTGCAGTTTTCTTTTTCTTATTCGGTTTTTCTGCTGCCTTCATTTAAAAAAAAAAAAACAGGAATACCATTTATTTGTAGGCCGATTATTAATAAAATTGTTAATCTTTTAATTATTAATCTGATTTTAATTTGAAACAATGCAACGTAAAAATGTAACCTTTTCAACCAATATACACGGATGTCAGATATTGGTCGGCAGGCTTATGTTCGTATCCCAAAAACTGACACCCCTGACATCCATCAAATTAGACGGTTCATTTAAAGTCTTCAAAGAAAAAACAACACTATAATCTTTAATTAGAATAGGGAAATATAAGGTTGCTCTCAAAATAATTTAATAAAATAAATACAAAGCAAAATATCATGACGTGTTTCTAACCTTAAGTGATAGAAGAATCGAGCCGCTAATGAAAATTACGTGCCGACTTGTAAACAATAATTGCAAAATTTGGATAAGTTCACGCATAACGATTCTCATAAATCAGAGATGGCATTGCATAATACACACTTCATTATACATACAATGAGAAACAGATATTATTTATAGAGTCTTTATTAATTAATTACAAAGTTAAAAGTGTCAATTATTGGTGGAGTGTCAGATATTGGGCAACTTACCTTAAATGTATTTCTATATCGATGTTTTTCTAACTCGATCGAAACAAAGATATATTCAAGTACAGAAGAATGTTTGTACCGCGAAGTGAATGATTTGGTGTTAAATAGTCTATTCACTTTTGACATTCGTATTCCTTACTCTTCAATAAATCATACCATGTTGTTCACACAAAAAACCGCGTAGCTACTCATATTCTTATTTATAGTTTCTCTATCGTAATCAATTGCCACAGTACAAAAGTCGACTTAAGTACTGAAAGCATGAACAGGATAATCAGTTCTACAAACCAGTGCACATATTCACAGCAGTTTCCAACAATTAAACAATTTTTAAAAATGTGGAATAACCGTTCAAAACTTCAGAAGAAACAACATATTTTTCTTCTGTACCGGCTGCTCCTTTTCTTGATCACCTACTTACTAAAACCTTAAATCATATGTTCAAGATTGTTTAGTGTAACGAATAGTATCAGGTAAATTGCTTCCTTTGAAAATAAAAATGTGTATGGTTATATAAAGTAATCTTATACTTGCATTATCCTGTGCCGCCTATACGACAGCTTTATAAAGTCGTTCTCTATCATTCTCAGTTACTATTTCGAAAAAGCCATTCTTGCGGAATCAATTGTATCATATCTTCCACGAAACTATGAAAACAAGGAAACTACCAGTTACTTAGTTACTGGTGTACTTGTCCATCGAAAGGCACTTAAGTAAGTACTTACAAGTAAATACCTATTGCACTTTTGAGTTCTACACCATTTCATGTATTCATCACGATGTTCTCCGTAATTTAGACGCTTCCCTTTGTAGGTATATACATGACGTAAAAGAAATGTACAAAGCGTCATACTGTTTTCTTCTTCTACTGGGTATTATTACTGCGAGCATCAGTTTGTTTCGCGTGAGTAGTTTGTAACTCACAGTTTTTGACGGATCGACTTAAATGTTATTGTTCCATAAGACAAGCACAATAGGATTTTCAAATTTTCTGTTTGTTCAAGCTTTCTGTGACGATGCTTCAGTTATCAAATATCGGAGAGACTATATTCTCTGTTGCGGTATTATTTGGTGTGTATGGATACATGTTTTGGTTAAACCTTGCAGTCCAATACATGATTGAAAGCGCTAGCAGGATTTCTCTATCGACGTAAATGTTTTGAAATATTATGTGTAATACACGTCTTTTACATTTAAATGAGGCACTAATTTTTACAAAATCTCTCTGATCTACTAATAATTAGTTAGAATTGCAGACAAATTTATTTCCAAGATTTGTCGATATTGCTGTCAAACAGTGCGGAACAAATTGTTGATATGCTTCTATAAACCCGTATCTTGATATGTAACCAAAATTATTAATGAACCATTGAAGTGTACTTTTTTTAACTAACATCTTTTTAGTCGTACCAGATTTCATTCTGCATAGCAATGTGTCGTTCTCTCTATTTACAGGTACAATACTAACTGGTACGAAACATCTATTACAACGCAGAAATTATTGCAGATGATTATACTCAAAGGCAACAAAAGCGTCTCATTCAGCTTTTTCTCCGTCGTTACTCCATCGATCAGAAATTTCGCAATGGTATGTTAGTGTTACTTATGATCCTACAAAAACCAATATTCTTTAATAAATTCTTATTTTTTAGTTTGTAAAGGCATCAGTATCCTACTTTACAGTTCTGTTGTCTTTGCAATAAATCTTCTGCCTGCTTGGTAAAGTGAAAGTAAGAAACGATTAACAGTGCAATATATTCAGAACAGTGATATGAATTTGTTGCTCTATTATTTTGTCGCGTGTAATTATTTTTAATTTGTAACCGTAACGTTACAATGTTCCTTGTACAAGTATTAACAAATAATTAAAAAATGTCACTGGCCAAGTTAACAAACTACCAGGTTTGCTTCTACTGTTGTCTGTATTATTTCCTTTCTTCATTCCGCAGATTTAATTTCAAACTTTCACCAGTATCGTAATATAGATTCTTATTATATCCTATTAATGACGGAGAAAATAAATTATCATTTATCAAGACGTAAAAAGATGTGTTACTTTTCAACATATTTTGTAAACACGTGTAGTTTTTATACATCGTTTTGCATTATCAAATTCGGCATTCTAAAACATAAATTTTATCTATGCATGGCATACCTCTGTCTCTAATAAATTCTTATATGTCCAACAAAATACAGAATGCATCCCTAACTTCGATGTCCAATTCCGTCTCCTCAGTGTGAATGTTAACGACTTCATCAGCTGAGGATTAACAATGAGTACCTTCTCTCATGGACTGACATTTCGTAGAAGTATGATAGATTAATGTTACCCGGTGGACGTAGAACAACTGAGAGCAACCTGCACAGTATCCTCCCTCGTAACCTCGTATTGCATGAAACTATAAAAATTTAAATTTCATCAGAAAACTTTCTTCTCTCGCCGTTTCTTTTACCCCATCATTTTCTTAATAACGCTACTGTAACATTACTCTGCAGCTGCAGATCTCCACACTCGCACCCTACTTTACTATGAATAAATAATTCCACAGTCGCGAAACCTGTCAATCACTTTGTTGCATAGAAAGAATTTTTCTGATATTTTGCTTGAAAATCTATCGAAGAGATAATATTTCAGTAGGGTGAAGTAAAATGAAGGGTAAATAGGTAACTCCAAGATCAGTAGTGTTTGAACCACTATACGCGATGGCAGAAATAAATAGTTGCTACAAGTGGTGTAGCATCTTTATGTCGATGATTGGACTTTGGCCGTACTGCAACAAAAAATTTCGACACTTGCATAACTACGTCATCAGTTTCATTATTTGGGCATCTGTAATTTGTCAGGTATAGGTTATCAAAATTAATTTAGGTACTATTTGAAATATTTACGAAAATTTTTTGAATCTCTTAGCATTTCTCTACCAATACCTAACAATCCTAATATCTTCGTTAGGTTGTAGCTATCCTTGCTATAGACAGAGATCTGTTTCGGCAACTTAGGGATATACCAATTACAGCAATGGCAATAGCCGCGCTTACAAAATACCACGTAACATGGTATCAAATTAACTATGTAAGTCATATATGTATAGAGATTAAATTTACGTTTACGAATTCTTATGAATATTATTGTAACATGCAGGTAAAGGCACATCTAGATCAAATCCGACTTGATTGGGAGACGAATAACGTTGAAGTACTTCGAATTATGCAGATTTACGCATTTTATGGAAAACGACTCGTAATTTTTTTTGCGGGTAAGAAATATATTAACAGTCTTGTAATTTCGACATGATTTCAGCTTATATGTAAATTGTTTTACAGCATTCTTTTATCCGGGATTGTGTATAATATTACTGTACCACATTTCTCCTATCATTTTGGATATAATTATGCCCTTAAATGAATCTCGCCCAATAAAGTTTTCAGCTGATTTCGAATTCTGGATTGAAAAAGAGCAACATCCCATTTTCAATATTAGTCTATTTTGGCTAGTGGGGATCGTGGATGTAGCCGTACTGGTTGGGACAGAATCATTCACAATCATGATCTGCTTGCACATGGCTGGCTTATTTGATGTTGCAAGGTTGGGCTCAAATATATATCGTTTATCATCCATAGAATGCATATATTCATAAATCGATTGAAATAATGATTTTTTTATATGTATGGGAATATTTGTAGCACAAAGTTAATGGTTTTACGTTCAATACCTTATTCGTTTTAATATTCGTGCCTCTTAGTCTCCAATGAATTAAACCATGTTGTTTAGGCCCCCCTAAATACTGTGCAGGTACTTATTTTCTTTATGACACACTCAGTTTCATCTTTCATTAGTACAATAAAAAGTCTCAATCATCTATTTCAAATATGAACAGGACAAATGATCCTATAATGCACATATTTTCGCCAATTACCAAGAGTTATATTAAATTTTTAAAGAAGTGAAATGACACAACTGCGATGAACTTTGCTGTAGAAATAGGGTAGTTTTTCCTTTATCGATTACTTCTTTCCTTGATTACCCATTTACTGAAAGCTTGAATCATGCATTCGAAATTGTTTAACGAAACGAATATTGTAAGGTATATTAACTGCTTTGAAAATAAGAATGTGTATATGTGTATCAATTAACCAATATACTTATTATCTTCTACTCTCTATAACACATTTTTTTGAATATTCTCATCTTTCATTTTCAGTTATTATTTCGAAAAAGCTGTTCTTTCGGAATCTGTACAATCGCATCGTCCACGAGACAATAAGAATAAAGAATCTATCAGTTATATAGTTACTGGTGTACTTTTTCATCGTAGGGGCCTTCAGTAAGTACTTACAAATACTTTTTGGCTTACAGCACTTTTATGGTCTACATTTCATGTATTCACCACGATATTTCGCGTAATAAGTACGTTTATTTTGGAAGGGATGTACAGGACTTTACCGAAAGGAGCAAGACGTCATATAGTTTCCTCACCATAGTGGGTATTATTACTGCGAGCATCAGTTTGTTTTGCGTGAGTAATTTATACAGCATAATTTTTTTATCATTTGAGATGGGCATAATTCTCTTTCGAAAAAAATAAGTGAAACAGAATTTTCATATTGTTTTGTTTGTTCAAGCTTTCTGTGACGGTACTTCAATTATCAGATATCAGGGAAACTATATTCTTTGCCTTTGTACTAATTGCCACATTTGGATACATGTTTTGGTTGAATCTGGCATTCCAATACATAATTGACAGCGCTGACAGTGTCCCTCTAAAGACGTAAATGTCTTCGAATTTTATGTATACCAAGTTTTTCCTGTTGACTACGTGCTGATCGCTAAGTAGTCATATTTCAGTAACACACGTCTGTGCAGTGTATCAGAATCTTTTTCATCCGTTAATAACAGAGTTACCATCGTTGACACATATATTTCGAAATTTCGTAGATATTATTGTCAAGCGGTCTAGGACAAATTATTAACATTTTTCTATCAACAGGTATTTTGATATGTGACTGAAAATATTAACACGTACAGTACTCATTGTATTGATTATCTATTTTCAAAATGTTCTAAGGCTTGCAAGAGTCTTAGACGACATGTAATGCACGCCAGCGTAAATGTGATAATGCACCATTATATCACTCTTTCTTTCAACTAACATTTTTTGAGCCGTACCAGGTTTCGTTTAATCTAGCAATATACTGTGGTCTATATTTACAGGTACAATACGAACTGGTATGGAACGTCAATAGCCACGCAAAAATTACTGCAAATGATTATACTAAAAAGCAACGAAAGTGTGTCACTCAACTTTTTCTCTGTCTTGACTCCGTCAATCGAATGCTTTGCTATGGTATGAGAATACTAATTGCAATAGAAAATCAATATTCATGTAATCAATCCTTATTTTTGTTTTCTTTTAGTTTGTGAAGGCCTCAGTATCCTACTTTACTGTTCTGCTGTCTTTGCAGTAGATGTATCCGACTGTTTGGCAAAGTGCAAGTGTGTGAGGAACGATTATCAAGGCAGTATAATGAGAACAATGTGTTGTTGTTGTATTTTGTCATGTGCAATCATTTCTTATATGCAACCTCGTTGTTACAATGCGTAGCAAGGCTTCTAAATAAAAACTAACAATAAGTCTTTTTAGGTCAGGATATGTATATATATTTTAAAAGTTGTATCTTGAACGAGGGACGGTGACTAACTGACTTTCCCTCAACCGTTACGGAAAAAGGAAAGCTCCTCAACAAAATGCACATGTAACTCCCGTCAAAGTGGCCTGTCAGTCACCCCTATAGAGTCAGGGACAGGCCCACCACTTTGCCAGTGCCAGGGTCCAACCGTCTACAAATGTCAATTGCCTTCGTCTTTCGCTTCTGTTTCGGAATTGAACCTCTTTATCTTCTGTGTTCTTCCTGACACTCCAAACACTTGTTTACGTACGAACGTGTGCTCTGCCTTCACAGGACGTAAATCTACTTAAAAAAATCGCAAAATTTCCTCCCTCGTAAGGTAGTATCGCACAAAAATAGAAAAATTTAACTACACGCAAAAAATTGTCTTCTCATATTTCTTCTGGTAGCGTATCACTTTTACAATGATATTATACCACCACGCTACAGTTCAACTCTGCCATAATAGTGTCACTGGCTTCGTTACATGGGCATTCTTAATATTGCTAGTATGGGTTATCAAGTTTGCTTCACGTACAGACAATGAGCTCTATATTATTTGCTGTATATGGTAATATCTCACCAAAACATCTAGAGCCGAAGCTGCTTGGGTGTGGTAAGAGCAACATGGCTAACACTTAAAAAGCGATGAATAATTATTCCAAAGAAAATATTTTGTACCCCTGGGTTCCAAATAAAGTGTTCACGGTACCGTAATACGGATTGATTCCTCCGTCGTATGTCTGCGAATCGTTTAGGTGCGAACATCGATCAACAAGAAACCGACACTTTGCAACATCTCCAGATTTTGATGTTTCCGAAATAATATAGATCAAAATATGCAGGCTTCTTGGCCTGATAGCTGATAGTGGCAAGTTATCAGCAAGTCGCTTGTAAGAGCATACGACACGGCGGTATAAGTATTGTAAAAGGGAGGAGAATCTCAGATATCTTACTTTTCACATTTTCGAATGTACGAAAACAGTCACAATATTTTGTCAATATACAGTAGTTGTAAGGTTTATTGCGATACAACAGACCAAAATTGTTTGACTATACACTGTATTGGGTCCAGATTTTAATGCAATGTTTAAAAGCTCTAATAATATTCTTAGTTTTTAGCATTCCCCGCTGTAGAGAGAAATCTGTTTCTTTTGCTATGGATAACATCGTTTATAGTAATAGCAATGGACGAAGTTACAAGATACCACATAACCTGGTATTATTTTTTTTTTTTATTTAAGCTTAAGGTCCTGGTATTATATCAATGATGTAAGTTGTTTATAGAAATTGAATTCATGTAAATGCTACATTTATCTAAATATTATTCCAAAATGCAGATAAAAGGATTTCTAGATCAAGTCAGGCTTGATTGGAAAATGAATAATGAAGAGATACTATTACTTTTCACAGAAAACGTCTAGTAATAGTTACTGTGAGTGAGAACAATCTTGATTAATTTGAAGGATCGACATTTTTCAACGCTCAACATCCATGTACAATGTGTATATCAGTTTTATATGGGTAACGGGAACGACAAGACGTTTAAATGTATTTTAGATGCAAAACCGTACAACTATATCGACGTACAATAAAATAATTTTTAGAAAAAAAATACACCGACTTCGAAATGCACTAAAAAGTATAAAATAATTTCTATTTCCTAATGAAGTAATTTCAATCTCATTCAATCATACAATTACGTAACAGATACGAATGAAACCTATTTACTCATTAGGTAGTATATTAAATACATTTCAACCTTTTCGGAAGCGGCGCAAATTTGGTAATTCCCGCGTCGTGGGCTCCGTTTATAGGTTCTTAGATATCACAATCAACTGGTTATTGGGAGCAACGTTTACTAAGGTATTTTTAATTTTATGCCGCCTCCGAAAAGGTTGAACTGTATTTAATATATTACCTAACGAGTAAATAGGTTTCATTCATATCTGTTACGTAATTGTATGATTGAATGAGATTGAAATTACTTCATTAGGAAATAGAAATTATTTTATACTTTTTAGTGCATTTCGAAGTCGGTGTATTTTTTTCTTAAAATTATTTTATCTTTTATTTCGTCGTGAGTTATTATTCCTCGTTTCAGCCTTAATGTTCAATGTATAACTATTAAAAGTTGCTGCGGGCCAAAGAACAATAATCGCCCTCATTAGTACTTGACGTATGGAAATATAAAATTTTAACTTTCTCAAAAAGTTATCTTTTACGGCTTCTTTTACCCTGTCGGTTTTTTTTTAACTCCTTGCACTATTTTGATGAGTCTGACTCGTGATGCATTCGGACTTCAGCCGTGGTCAATTTTACTCGAATTTTTAATTTGAAGTTCATGTCCAATTACAATTTACATAGCCAACGATTGTGTAATAAGATATTGACACAACATTTAAAATTTTTTTTGTACGTTTTAATATTATAACTGTAATTAGTCAGTCCTGACTGGCGCATATGACAAATAAGTAATAGTGCAAGGGGTTAATATGTAACACTATAATACCACCACGCTACAGTTACTAACCATGTTATTCATGTCCTACTTTCTTATGAATGGTAGCTAATTTTCTAAAAGGCGATCAGTTCTCCATTTAGGTGCAGCGGTAAGTGCCTCGTATCACAACAAATATGCATTCTCATCGTCACAATTAACATATTAATATAACATTCCTCTCTCTCTCTGATTTCAAATCTTTCGCACGTTCAGTAAATTGAAATGTATTAGACACACTAATGAGCATTATTACGATTTCGATATGTTTCATACCGGATATATGTATATCGCTGTGGTAGCCAGCGACGCGTGAACACAACATATCACTAGAGTTTGACATTTTTGATACCACAAAGATTGCACATCCTCAAGCACTGTTTTATATTAATCTAGAGATACTTGCACTGATAAACAATATATAAATTCCACTGGATTGCAATATAAAAGCAGCAGCGTCGTTCAGTACGTCCTTTACCTTCGAAGAACGGACGCCGACTGTGACGGGAAGGGGGTAGCAACCCCGTACAAACACCGTATCCAAGGGGTACGTAGACTCGGTTGCTACGAAGCTATAAGTTAATGATAGAAAGGCGGTTATGACAAATGAAAAAAATACAGAAAGAAAATATTATTTTTCTGAGGGCATCGAACTCGATGCATTGTCTACTGCCTTGAATTCTCTGCAGGAGAATTTAGTATAATTGTCTACTCTGCGTTAAGGATTTTTACATTGAATAACTGTGTCTACTATCGGTCGCCGAAAACTGCGGAAGATATATAAAAGTTATATAAAATTCATACACAATGTACCTATGTGGGAGGTACAGGGATCTAATAGTAAATGATTGTGTTTTTAAAATTCAAATGAATACGACTAAACGACGATTGGTTATAGGTACAAATAGAACACTTTTTGATCGACAGTGATGATAACAGAATTCTTCTTCACCGACGACACTGATGGTCACCACAGAAATGTGGGGATAATACGAGTTGTCGGTAAAAAGGTATTCTATTTTGTACGCCGTTGGTTAAGTAGAAGACTATTTGTAGGTTTGATCAAATGTTTTAAGCAGTCGTCGTTTTATCATGTTCAATTTTATTTTGAAAAAGGAATCATTCTCGATGCATTCCGTTATAAAGCCTTTCATCAAGAACGTGCATACAAATTGACAAAATGCAGAATCATATTAATAAATCAGTAATATTTGTGAAGTTAGTAATTAATTGATTAGGAAGTAATAAGTAATTAAATAAGGGAGAAATATTCCTATATTTCTATAAAAATTGTCGTCACTTGATAAGTAGATAAGACGATGCGCAAAGATAGCTTCCATACATATGTTTAGGTGAAGGTTTGAAATCAGTATAAATAAGTAAGGACGTTATTTTAACAAAATTGAAAATGCTCAAAAGTCGTTAATTGAATCATGTCTAATGGATTTCAGCATTAATTGTTTGTTAATAAATATAGACAGAGATCTTCATGACCGATGACGGAGAAGTGGCGCATGTTCTGCATGACCGACAGTTTGGAAAATTGGATAATTCAAAGAAAATTCGGAAAACAGCCACGCTCGGATGACCATCAAATTTTTTACATTTTTACATAACTTTTCCCTTGTAGAATTTCAAAAAAATTGGTATGTAACAATTGTGTGTTGTCCTTTTTAAAAATAATCCAATTGCGACTCAGAATTATACGATTCATGTGATTCAGAATCACATTATTCTGGTTGAGACACGTTCAAAACGAGGTCTCTCCAGTGAATTGAAATGCCTCAAGGACGGCAGTACCGTTTCAAAATCGAGTAGTCTGAAGTTCTGGAATCCGTTCCTTGACACGGCGGAATTAAGTCGCTCAAAGGCCTGACTTGCCAACGCAAAACTTCCTAAAAATACAAAACACCGATTAATTTAACGGCACATCTGGTTCTAACCCTCCTTATAGAAAGTACTCACCGAAATCTCTTACATACTGGCTTTCAACTCATTTATTTCCGCAACCAATGCATCCTCCGAGCAAGGGTCATCCAATTGTCCTTCAAATTGTCCTCCATCGGCGCATAGTGTGTGCACGTGATAAAACTGTCATATCTCCGGAGCTTATAGGAGTCTTGCCTGCACGTCGCGTCGAGAAGGTAAAGCTCATTTGTTCACATTGGGATAGAAATTGTTTAAACCTTTCAGTCGAATATATAATTGATAGTGCTATCAGCATCTCTCTAACAACGTAAATGTCTTCCAGTGTCATGTGTACCAAGCTTTACCTGTTAATTTCTAACGGGTTGACTGCTAAGTAGTCATATCATAGTAATACACGTCTTTAGATTTAAATGCAATACTGATTTTACCAAAAAGTCTCTCTACCACTAATAACTAAATTCGAATTGTGGACAATTTATTTCGAAGGCTTGTTAATATTTCTCTACGACAGTACAGAACAAATTGTCAACAATTTTCTATAAATCCGTATAAACCATTCGAGCGTACTTTCTGTCAGCTAACACATTTTCAGTCGTGCCAGATTTCATTCTACATAACAATATGTCATTGTTTTTATTCACAGGTACAATACCAACTGGTACGAAACGTCTGTAGCAACACAGAAATTATTGCAGCTGATCAATATCCACAACAGAGATTTTATATTTAACTTTCTAAGCGTCTATGTTCCGTCAGTCGAAGGCTTCACTGTGGTACGTATAATATCCTGTTGCGATTTCCGAAAAACAATATTCTGCATTGAATTCTCGTTTTTCAAGCATCGGTATCTTACTTTACAGTTCTGCTGTGAGTTCAATAAATCTCCCGATTGCACAGATAAAATTTTGTTAGAAACGTTTAACTGTTCAGTATACCGATTGTGAGAACATTGATATGAATATGTTATTCTTTTATTTTGTAGTGTTTTATTATTCTTTATTTACGACTTTAACGTTACGATGTTCATTGTACAACAATTAAAAATTATTTAACAAATTTTATTAACAAAGTCATCTGTCTGTGTCCAAACACTTGTTTGCGTTTCACCGGGTGCTCTGACTTCGGAGGACGTAAACCGACTGAGAGGTAATGGATGAGTATCCCTCCCTCGAAAACTCGTACTGCATAGGAATATAAAAATTTAAAATTGCTCAGAAAACTTTCTTCTCCCATCTTTTCTTTTACCCCATCTATACCACCACGTACAAATGCCGCATGTGTTACTTGCACCACACATCCTCTGAATAAATAATTTCACAATCGGGAAACATGTCAATCACTATGTTGCGTCGAAAGAATTTTTCTCTTATTTCGACTGAAAATGTTTGGGAGAGGAAATTTTTGCGGAAGGGTGAGGTGAAATGGAGGGTGCACTGATGCTTCGCATGTCAGAAGTGTTTGAGTCACTGTACATAATGGCTGAAATAAATAGATATTACAAGTGGACTATGCTTCTAATGTCGGTGTTAGGACTTTGGCCGTACAGCGACAAGAAATTTCGACTCTGCCATTATGGCATCATCAGCTTCGCTTTATTGGCATTCCTAATTTCGCAGGTATGGGTTATCAAGTATTTTACGTACTGACAATTTGCTGTATACCACGGGTAGAAATAAAATTCTTTAACAAAGACGTAGAACATTAAATATCAATCAAACACGTTCAGTTTACTGGTTGTTAATTCGAGAGATTTTTGGATGAAATAGATCAAGAACAGTAATGCATGAGATCGTCCATGCCTAAAAGTATTCACGCGCAAAAGTAGAGCAATAGTCGTATCCATTGAACACCGAGAGTGTTCGACAAGAATAGCATTTCCATAATACTAAGAGTATAGAATCTGTTCGGAAGTGGTGATCTTTACCAGAACATCTAGTACCCAAGCTGCTTGGATGTGGTAAAAACAAGGAGGGGATGGTCATTCCACAACTGGTAGACTATCTGCGAGATCACTAGCACTCATAAGCGATACATAATTGTTGCCAAGAAAATATTTTGTACGTTCTACTTTATACTCCTGGGCTCCAAATAATGTGTACATGGAACGGTAATACATATTGATTTCCCTGCCGTATGTCAGCGTATCGTTTAGGTGCGAACGTCGATCAACAAATAACCGACACTTTGCAACATCTTCTAATATTGACATTTCCAAAAGCATATACACTGCGATGCATAACTATAGTACCACCTACATTTTTAGTATATTTTAACTTGGGAATAACAATACATAAAAATCATCCATATAAAATCGAATGGTATATTAAACAGTGAACTTTAGTGAAAATTTGTTGATATTAGTTTATTGTGTAAGAAAATATAATATGAAAATTGATTTTTCATCGTTGTTTAACAATAGTACCACACGAATGAATGTCAAATGTATACATATACATAAACTTGACTTTAATAACTTTTAGGGCCCTCTTGCTTTGTAATAAGTTCGAAAATTCTATTTGGCATGCTCTCGATGAGCTTCTGGAAAAATTGTTACCCAATTTCACTGCATGCCCTTAGTATTGCGTTTTTTAGTTCTACAATATTTTCATGCTGTCGATTTCCGGCGTAAACTTTTTGGACAATGATGGCCCAAATATTTTGCATTGGATTTTGGTCTAGAGAACTTGCAGACCATTTAATTATATTAATTTTGTTTTTTTCCAACCATGTTACAGTTTCCCGGCTGGTGTGTACAGCCGCGTTGTCTTGTTGGAAGGTCCAATTTGTATCATTTTCATTTATGAAAGGTAGCAAGTTGTTGCTCAAAATTGTGATGTACTCATCACTATCCATTTTTTTTATTAGAAAGCCAGTTGCAACATGCCATCCATGCAAAAGGCACCCCAAATCATGATACTTCCTCCGCCGAAATTTCTTTTTGAAAAGTATTGCGGTTCTTTTCGGAGATGTCGCCAGTACGAACTGTAGCCGTCTGGACAATCAAGATTAAATTTTTTTTCATCCAAAAATATAACCTGATTATCAATTATAGAAGTTGAAGTAAACTGAAGTAAACTTAATAACAGTGGTGCTATAGTTACGCAAGCCAAAATCACATTTTCGATTATATCATTTCCAATACAGGAGTAACTTCAATGAGACTTAATGTAAAATTTATTGCGACCCGTACCTTTTCAGCGCCTACAACGCTTTAACTGTACACTGTATGTTTTCCATTTTTTAAAGCAGCCTATAACAGCTCTAATAATATTCTTAGGTTTTAGCTTTCTCCGCTGCAGACAGAAATCTATTTCGTCTGCTACGGATAACATCATTTACATTACAAGCAATCGACGGATTTACAAGATACCACATAGCCTGGTATTTCATCAATGATGTAAGTTGCTTATAGAAATTGAATTCATGTAAATAGAAGATTTATCTAAGTATTATTACAACATGCAGATAAAAAGATTTCTAGATCAAATCAGACTTGATTGGCAGACGAATGATGAAGGGATACTTCAAATCATGCATGTACATGCTTCTCGCGGAAAATGTTTAGTAATAATTATTATGGGTGAGGACAATCTTGAATACTTTGAAATTTAGAAAATGGTCCAGTGAATACATAGTACCTTTTACAGCCGTTGTTTACTCTTCAGTGTGTATGATGATACTGTACGATATCTCACCTATTATTTTGGATAAAATTTTACCATTAAACGAGACTCGTACAGTAATTCTTCCAATAGATGCGGTACTCTTGATTGACCAAGAACAGCATCCAATTATCAGCATTTTTTTGCTATATTTCTTAGTGATAATAAACATAACCGTAGTCACTGAGACGGAATCGGTAATGATTATGATCGCCTCGCATATTGCTGGATTATTTCATGTTGCTAGGTAAAACCGAGTCTTAAATAATTGATGTTTTTCATTGTTGTGATTGAATACGCGTGGAATGAAACAAAACTCTTTGCAAAAATGAAAGAATATTTCAAACGTGATTTAAAAAATTATAGACTACATCACTTAATAAAGAGTACAAGATAGAAGATTTTCGTTACGGTTCTAGATGTTTAAGTAAATTAACCTTATACTCTTATTATCTCGTAACTTCTATTTCGTCTTTCTGCTAATGCTCTAATTTATAATTCTTAGTTATCACTTTCAAAAAGCTGTTCTCGTGGAAACCTCTTCGTCATATCTTCGCCAAGATTCTGCAAATGTCAAAAGTCTCAGTTATATAGTTAGAGGTGTTACTGCACATCGAATGGCACTTCGGTGAGTATTTTTCTTTTATATACGTTCTAATCAACTCCAATCTATGCTAATTTCATTTCTGGCCTTTTCTCTGCATGAATGCTTTAACAATGAATATAAATACAGTTTTCTTGTGGTTCATTAGTTTCGCGCTCTCCGTATTATATACTTTTTCCATATTCATCGCAACACTCCAATTAACTTATGATAACTTATGTATTTGAAGATATGTGCGTGACATACAAAGTTACTGCAATGTAACATATACTCGCTCCATTGCATTTAGTGTGATTGTTGCAAGCATTCATTTGTTTTGCGTGAGTAATTCAAATTGTTATATTTTATATTAGTTAACGTGGATTTATATATATTTTCTTTTTTAATGAAGTCCGTAATAAGGATTTAAAAATTATTTTGTTTGTTGAAGCTGTCTCAAACGGTGCGTCAGATATCAGATATCAGAGAGACTATATTATCAACGATAATGGTTACTGCTATACTGACATTCGCGTTTTGGATTAATCTTGCAGTAGACTACACGATCGACAGCGCTGGCAGTATTTCTCTAAAAATGTAATTATATTGGAACGTTATTTGTACAAAATTTTTCTCGCTAATTTTGAACTACGAACAATTTTAAGTTTGCGTTGGCTAAGTATCCAAAGGTTATTAAACTAACTAAGTATATTTGTCAAAAGAACTGTCGGTACAGCATGTCGGCGAACTTAACGTGAACGCTTACAGTTAAATACAACTAAATATTCTTCATAGTTCCATAAATAATGTTTTTCTCAATTTTTCCCAATATTATCAGAGTTTTTTATTTTTATTGTTAAACCTGTAAAATTCACGAGGCAGTATCGTTATTTATCACGTTATGTAAGAGTCGCAAGCTTTTTAATCATCCGTCCTGAGATTTTACATACAATATTAATATAACTACATATATTAAATTAAAATAATTTAAAAGAATTTCTTTCAACGGACACATTTCAAGTTGCACTGGTCTTCGTCCAGTTTAGCAATAAATCGTCTATAATTACAGCTACAATACCAATTGGTACGAAACGTCTGTAGCGACACAGAAATTGTTGCAGCTGATTATACTATATAGCAACAAAGGTTTAACATTCAACTTTCTGTGCGTCTATGCTCCGTCACTCGAAGGTTTTGCTACGGTATGTCCAATATCCTATTATGATGCTCGAAAACCAATATTCTGTTCTCAACCATCATTTTTCAGATTCTAAAAGTATCGGTATCTTACTTTACTGTCCTGCTGTCTATAAGTTGAGTCTACTGGTTGCCTGGTAAACTAGCAATCTGTAAGAAACTATTGACTGCGTAACATACTGAGAACATTGATGTGATTCTATTTTTCCTTTATTTTGTCGTGATTTATTATTCCTTGTTTCAGTCTTAATGTTCAATGTATAACTATTAAATGTTGCTGAGGGCCAAAGAAGAGTACTCTCCCTCATTAATACTTGACATGTGGAAATATAGAATTTTAACTTTCTCAAAAAATCATCTTTTACGGCTTCTTTTATCCTGTCGTTTTTTTAACTCCTTGCACTATTTTGATGAGTCTGACTTGTGACGCACTCGGACTTCAGCCGTGATCAATGTTACTCGAATTTTTAATTTGAAGTTCAAGTCCAATTACAATTTGCATAGCCAACGATTGTGTAATAAGATATTGGCATAACATTTAAAATTTTTTTCTATGTTTTAATATTATAACTGTAATTAGTCAGTTCTGACTGGCGCATTTGACAAAAAAGTCATAGTGCAAGGGGTTAATATGTAACACTATAATACCACCACGCTACAGTTACTAACCATGTTACTCATGTCTTACTTTCCTATGTATGATAGTCAATTTTCTTAAAGGTGATCAGTTCCACAATAAATATGTATTCTCATAGTCACAATTAACATATTAATATAACATTCCTCTCCCTCTAATTTCAATTCTTTCGCACGTTCAGGAAATTGAAATGTATTAGACACACTAATGAGTATAATGACGATTTCGATATGTTTCACACCATATATTTATTGCTGCGGTAGCTATCAACACATTTCACTAGAGTTTCATACTTTTGACACCACAACGGTTGCAGATCCTCAAACATTGTTCTATATTAAAATACCGATACTTGCACTGATAAAAAATATTTAGAATCCAGTGAATTGCAATATAAAAGCAGCAGCGTCGTTCAGTACGTCCTTTACCTTCGAAGAACGAACGCCGACTGCGACGGGAAGGGGGTAGCAACCCCCGTACAAACACCGTATCCAAGGGGTATGTAGACTCGGTTGCTACGAAGCTATAAGTTAATGTTAGAAAGACGGTTAAGACAAATGAAAAAAATATGTAAGGAAAATATTATTTATCCGAGAGCATCGAATTCGATGCACTGTATACTACGATGAATTCGCTGCAGGGGAATTTAATATAATTGTCTATCCTGCTTCAACGATTTTTACATTGTGTAACTGTATCCGCTGTCAGTCGACAAAAACTGCGGAAAATAAAAATATGTTATATAAAATTCATACAAAATATACCTATGTAGGAGGTATACGTATACATATAATAGTAAACGATTTTATTTTTATAATTCAAAAGAATATGATCAAACGACGATTGCTTTAAACATTAATCATTTGTTCCCAAACACCAATAGAACCCTTCTTGAACGACGGCTTTGATAACAGAACTCTTCTTGACCGACGACTCTAAGGTTTACCATAAAAATGTGGCGATCGTACGAGTCGTCGGTATAGCAGAATTCAATTTTCAACGCCGTTAGTTAAGTAAAGCTCTACACTAAATATATATGACTGTGTCATCCGACACTAGCGTAAACATAGATAAAACGATGCACAAAGACAGCTCTAATATTACTAATTTCATTTTGACTATTTCTTTCGATACGTATATTTAATTCAAGGTTTGGAATCGGTATAAATGAGTAAGGATGTCATTGTAACAAAATAGAAAATGCTGTAAAGTCGTTAATTGAATCATGTCTAGTTGGTTTCATCGTTTATTGTTTGTCAATAAGTATATACGGAGTTCTTCATTATCGACGACGGAGAAGGGGTGAAAGTTCTTCACGGCCGACAATTTTGGAAAATTCAATATATCGACGAAAATTCGGAAAAATGTTATGCTTCAACACCGACCAAATGTATAGTATCTGTTTCTGTAAAAGGGAATATCTGTGGGAGTGGTTCCTGGCGACTGGATAGAAAACTATCTGCTATTCTTATTCATGCTCCATATTACCGACAAGGTACTGTGTTGTGTGTGAACTGCTCTAAGCGCATCAACTGCATTTTAGAGTTCGCGGAATATATTGCAAACTCCACCAAAAACTATGCCAAACCTATTCAGTGTTTTCATGCAGATAGAATTTACATTAATAGCGTTCAATAAAATTACAAGAATTTAATATAGAGGCGTTTGTGTAAATACATAACATATATGTACCGTCAGCAGGGTAGAGAGTGATATTAACATGTTAAATATTTTGTTCGAATAACCACAAATAGCGTTCTCGCAGATGTTTCCTTTCATATAAAGGAGTTTATCTGCAAAGTGTAATGTGATTTAGAGCAGTTTTCCGAAGAAAAAAAAAAACATTTCTCTAGAGCCCGTTGTTTGCTAGAACTTTACTTTATCGACGTGTCCGGAGAAATTGTGGGTACAATATTTTTACTGATTAGAATATCACAAAATAATAACATATATAATATTACTTATTAACTAATTAAATTGAGTCTTATACTTTCTAGAAAAAATGTAAACGCATACTACATAAAATTACTGAAATCTTACTTTAGAAAAATACTTCGAGATTACTAACTAATGCCACCTTGCAGAGAATACTATCGCAGAAGAATACTATGTCAAGATAAAAATCATTGGTCTCGAAATTATAAAAAATAAGATGTTTTCAGAGTTACAAGAAATCTAGATCTCTACAGAGTTTCAGCAAAACAAGCTGTTTTAATACTTGCTACATATATTCTTTACAAACGTAAAATAACGCTCAATAAACACATAATGTAAATTAATGATGAAAATAGTACACTTTACACGAGTGCAATCTATGCTTTTAGATATTCTATAAATCGAATACATATTGAAATCAGTCTATGTGCTTATATTTCGAGACAAATAGGTGCGTGTCTCGAGTGCCAGGTTTTATAGGGACAACCATAGAAGATATTTTTTGAATAAATTAATATATAAAATATAATGCAATACAATTGCCAGAATGTTATGCATAGGAATTAGTCGTGCTCCGAAAGGAAGTATAAAGTGTGCGTATAATTCTAACTACAGTAACAATTTTTGTTCGAGAGAAATTAAAAATTCCAATTTATTCGTATTTTCTCTTTCCAAAGTTCACATACATGTTGAACTTTGTCCATTGTTCACGTATAAGAAATTCGATCAAAATAGATAAAAATTTTTAACATATTTTTTAAATAAACAAATTTTTCAAACATCCACATGCGTGATATAATTGATCTTTCAAAACGGAAAAATTGGCATTTTCAATTCTTTGTCTAGGTCTGATAGTTCCCAAGACATATGTAAGAATAGTTTTCTCAACCTAAACTTTATTTTCACCTCTTCAAAACAAATTTCCGCACGTAAAAGAAAATATATGTCGAATACTTTTTTGCATTGTATATTTCACATATAAAAATTGGTATGTAACAATTGGATAATGTCCCATCTAAGAAAAATCCGATCGAGATTCAGAATTCCACATTATTCTGGTTGGGCTACGTTCAAAACGAGGTCTTCCAATGAGTTGAGGTACCTCAGGGAAGACAGAACCGCTTCAAAATCGAGTCCTCTGATGTTCTGGCATCCGTTTCTTGACAAAGAGGAATTAGACCGCTTGAAGGGACGACTTGCCAACACAGAACTTCCTAAAAATACAAAACACCGATTAATTTGGAGGTTCATTTACTTTTAATTCTCCTTACAGAAAATACTCACTGAAATCTCTTGCGTGCTGACTTTCAGCTCACTTACCTCTGCAATCAATTTTGGATCCTCCGAGCAAGGACTAGCAATTCAAATTCTTCATGTCGGTGCATGAGCTCGTGATAAAGCCGCCATATCTCAGGAATTTACGGGAGTCTCGCCTGCACCTCGTGACGAAAAGGTAGAACCCATTTGCTCACACTGCGTGAACACTGATCGTCAGTGCCCTAATGTGTAGAGCAATTAATTATACCGGTTGAGATTCTAGTGACTAATAATTTTGTGATTGCTCACCTTCAAACGGTGTATAAACCACAGAATTTGGATTTGTTATGTTGCTTCTGCGTTGAAATAGTGGAACCACCTAAAGCAACTCTGCGTTCATCGCACCTGAAGCTTTCGGTTAAGATTTTTATTACATGAGCGCCGTTCATGATTTCTGCTCGCTTCTGTAACGTTTTGCCGAGTCCAAATTAGCTTGTCAGTTCTGAAATAACAGAAAGAATTTAATTATTTTGTTTCTTGATACACATTTAATTTGTTCAATTTGGGAAGCGGTAACCACAATTGTTATCTGGTCGTTTGATGACACATGATCAATTACGAAATACTGGGAAGTTTGAAATGTCCTGTGATGACACAATCGATACATGTTATGAGAATGTAACTTAAATAGATTTCACACAAAATGGCTAATGACTAGGTACCTAAATTACTTCGTCCTTTCTATTTCATATTTTTAGACTTCCAGATTCCTATATCACTATGTCCCAATATTTCTAGGTTTTCATATTCATGGATCTCCAGATTCTATCATTCTTAAAAGTTAAAAATTCTCATAGTTGACGTTTAGAAATTGTTAAATTAATAGTTAATGGACAGCAGTAATTTCGGACAAACTTAAAACACATTTAAACAGTGTTCTAAATGAAATATCATCCACGATTGCGAATACTGTTTCGTTAATTGTCCCTTACATGCTTACAACGTGTTTCCAGCGGAATGCTACTTGAAGCGGATTCGTTACACAGACTGTTCGTGTCAGTGGCTGGGATAGACAACTTCTTGAGCAGAACATGACTGCCATGAACGAGCAAAATACAATGACAGAATGAGTCCCAGTATACAAAACTCAGGGACAGAAGGAAAGGTGGATAATATTATTCGGGGGACGTAAACCGAGTGAGAGCAATACGAATAACATCCTCCCTCGTAACATGAAATATGAGAATTTAACATTGTCCAGAAAATTTTCTTGTTTCATTTTTTCTTTTACCCCAGATATTCTGCAGCGGAGTGGTTTAATAGATAGTTGAAGGTAATTGTCAGAAGCATAGCAAAGAGTCGCATAAAATGGGGTTACTATGTTCGAAAACAAATATGAACACTGTGTTGTAAAACGTAGAAAAAAATTGTTATAATCATTGTTAAATTGCAATAAACCAAAAACTCCGAAAACGCGTACCCCCTTTTGATTCATACTTCACGTATACAAATTTACATAAAAATCAAACTGTATATAAAATAAAAAATTAAATAAAAAGTCCAATTTATTAAAATATTATTTAGACAAACAATTTCTTCCGAAATTTTCTGAGTTAACTAAATGTCTCAGAAATACACGATTTAAAGAAAAAGGAACCCTCCTATACCTTCTGGTTTTCGAGTTATTTAAGAAAATGAAATTTCAACTTCTATCTTTGAAGGCTCTTTTCACCCCTTCAACATGAATGTCGGCAGATACCAAAAGAAAATACGTGCCAAATAATATTTAAAAAGCAACCACATAGGTAAATTACATTAAAATCCGTACGTGACACCTTAGCGTTGTTCCTTGTATGTAGACTAATACACTACTACTGGTACTTTATTGCTTCTGCACATGCCCTTTCTCTTCAGCGGAAGCAAACCTACTGGTGACTATTGATAAAAATCTCCCTTCATGGACTCACATTTTGTAGAAGTATAAAAGACTGATATTATTCGGCGGATGTAAATCGACTGAGTGCAACCGGAACAGTATCCTCCCTCGAAACCTCGTATTGCATAAAAATATAAATATTTAACTTTGTTCAGAAAAGTTTCTTCTCTCGCCGTTTCTTTTACCCCATCATTTTCTTAATGACGCTACTATAATATTACGCTGCAGCTGCCGATTGTGTTACTCGCACACAGCTTCTTATGAATAAGTAATTCCCCACACGTGCAACTTGCCAATCACTCTGTTGCATCGAAAGAATTTTTCTCTTATTTCATTTGAAAATCTTTCGAAGAGATAATATTTGCGAAGGGAGAGGTGAAGTAGAAGGTAGATAAGTGAATCCGAGATCAGTAGAGTTTGAACCCTTGGACGAAATGGCAGAAATGAATAGCTATTACAAGTGGTGTAAGTTCCTTTTGTCGGTCTCAGGACTTTGGCCGTACAGCACCAAGAAATTTCGACTCTTGCATAATGGCATTATTAGTATCCTTACGTGGATGTCTGTAATTTCCCAGGTGTGGATTATCAAGATTGATTTATGTACTATTTAATACATTCTTGAGAGTTTTCTAAATGTCTTTACATTTTTCGTCCAACATTTAACAATCCAAACATCTTTCTTAGTTTGCAGCTATCTTAGCCGACACAGATGTGTTTCGGCAACTTAGGAATATATCAATTGCAGCAACGGCAATGGCTGCGTTTCTAAAATACCACACAACCTGGTATCAGATCAACGATGTAAGTCGTACATAGAAATTAAATTCATGTTTACGAATTCCAATAAATTATATTGTGAACTGTAGATAAAGGAATATTTAGATCAAATCAAACTTGCCTGGGAGACGAATGACATGGAAGTACTTCGAATTATGCAGATCTACGCATTTTATGGAAAACGCATCCTAATACTTTTTACGGGTAAGGTAAATATTAAAAAGTTTTTAATTTCAATACTTTTTCAGGTTATATATCGAACGTATTTTAGCTCTTTTTTACCCAGGATTGTGTATAATCATATTATACCATATGTTACCTATTATTTTGGATGAAATTGTACCTCTAAATGCGTCTCGCCCAAATAAGTTTCCAGTAGATATCAATTTCTTGATTAACGAAGAGCAACACCCTATTTTCAACGCTGTCCTGCTATATCTATTACTGATCGTGGACATAACTATTATAGTTGCAACAGAGTCACACATGATCATGTTCAACTTGTATATCGCTGGTTTATTTCGTATTGCAAGGTTAGACTGCGTTTAAATATCTTTCTATATCGATGTATTTCTAACTGTATCGAAATAAGAATTTGTTCAAGTACAGACGAATGTTTGTACTGCGAAGTGAATGATTTGATGTTGAACACTGTATTCGTTTCTAATATTCAAATTGTCTAATCTTCAATATATTATACTTTGTTGTTCGAACTATTCCAAAAATTGTATAGCTACACATATCCTTACTCATAGTTTTGCTATCGCACACAAACGATATTTACGAACTACATTACGAACTACAAACATGCAGACGATAAACAGATTTACAACACAAAGCATGTAATTGCGGCAGTTTCCAACGATTAATATAAAATTTTACAAATGTGAAATAAAACATACCGTTCAAAACTTTAGAGGGAACAGCACATTTTTTCTGTTTCGGCTACTTCTTATTACATATATGTTAAAAGTTCAAATAATAATTTCAAGAGTTTAATTCAATTTAGTTTAATTAAGAGTGTAAATAAGAATCTGCATGCTTATGCTAAGTGATCTTACATTCTCATTACCTTGTACTATCTATACCACACTTGTCTAATGCTATTTACTATCATTTTCAGTTATTATTTTGAAAAAGCTGTTCTTGCGGAATCCGTAGCATCATATCGTCGACGTTGTTGCACAAATAAGGAAACTATCAGCTACCTAGTTACTGGTGTACTAATTCATGAAAGGGCACTTCAGTGAGTACTTATAGGTGGTAGTCTACAACACTATTAAGATCTACATCATTTCACATGTTCGCCACAATATTCTGCGTAATTAATACGCTTGTCTTTGAAGGGATTTAAATGGTGGAAGGGAAAAGTCCGAAACACCATACAGTATCCTTACCTTGCTGGGCGTTATTATCGCGAGTACTAATTTGTTTTGCGTGAGTACTAATTTCTACTGCACAGTTTTCTATCGATTGGCGTAAACATTATTTTCTTCCGTAAAAACAAGCGCAATAGCATTTTCAAATTGTTTTGTTTGTTCAAGCTTTCTGTGACAATACTTCAATTATCAGATATCAGGGAAACCTTAGTGTCAGGCATGACATTAATTGCTACATTTGGATACATATTTTGGTTAAACCTTTCAATCGAATACATAATTGATAGTGCTAGCAGCATCTCTCTAACAACGTAAATGTCTTGGAATATTATGTGTACTGAACTTCTCTTGCTAACTTCTAACGTTTTGACCGCTAAGTAGTTATATTACAGTAATACACGACCTTACATTTAAATACAATTCTCATCTTACCAAAATCTCTCTCAGTTACTAATAATTAAGTTAGAATTGCAGAAAATTTATTTCAAAGGTTTGTGGGTCTTGTTATAGTGCAGAGCAAATGGTCAACATTTTTCTATATACCCGTATTTTGATATGTGGAGGAAAATATTAATACTAGAACTATCAACCAGCCAAAAATGACTCGTTTGATACTTCTCTTTTTATATTACAAAATTTTATTGTCGTAATTTTATGGAAATGTCTGTCATATTTTGTTGAACTAAAAACTAGTTTTATATGTTATTAGATGCATTATTATTTATTTATTTCCCTTTTCATTTTATCTTCCATTCTTCGATGTACGAGTATTTAATGTCGGTAGTTCTAGTGTTAATTAACCATTTGAGTGTACTTTCTTTCAGCTAACATTTTGTGTCGTGTCATTTAACATAGCATTATGTCGTTGTATTTATTCACAGGTACAGTACCAAATGGTACGAAACGTCGGTAGCAACACAGAAATTATTGCAGATGGTCATATTGAAAAGCAACAAAAGCGTCTCATTCAGCTTTTTTTCCGTCATTACTCCGTCAATCGCAAATTTCGCATTGGTATGTCAGTACTAGTGATGGTCTCCAAAAAATAAAATTCTGTATTGAATCTTTATTTTTTAGATTTTAAAAGTAGCAGTGACCTACTTTACTGTGTTGCTGTCATTACAGTGACTCTACTTGTATGACAAAATGAAAATCAGTAAGATGCGAATAATCATACCAAATGCTGGGGCTGTTGATGTGAATTTCTTATTTTATTTCTTTATTCTGCATTTTTATTCATTTACAGCGTTAATAAGTGTGCCACAATGTTCGTTATACAACTGTTTCGAATTACTCAGCAAAATTTAATAAATAAGTGTTTGTATTACTATTTCTTTCTTTCATTCCTCATATGACGCTTCAAACTTTCAATATTATAGTAATATAGATTTTGGTTAGCTTTTATTAACGGAGGGGAAAATAAATTACTTATCGAGATGTAAAACGATTTTTGTATTCCTAGTAATGTAGCAGATGTTTAGAAAATTATAATGATAATTCTCTTAATAATCCACATTACACAGACCTACGGTATTGGTCAATTTTCTTGCACCCGTCTTTGACATAAATAAGTAACTCTAAAATTAGTGAAATTATCTGGGCATCATTTGTACATCTATAATTTTCCAGGTTGTGATTAACAGTTTTCCGAATATTTTGATATTTTTCAATCAATACTTGACAGTATTAATATCTGTTTTAGTTTGTAGCTGACACTTTTCAAATTGTATAGGTTTTCTCAGTGCGCAATGTATCGTTGTCTATAATTGCAGGTATCGTTGTCTATAATACCAACTGGTATCAAACGTCTATACAAATGCAGAAATTATTGTACCTGATCATATTGAATAGAAACAGAGGTTTTACGTTCAGTGTCCTAAATGTCTCTATTCTATCAATCGAAGGATTTACAGTAGTATGCTTAATATATATTACGACCCCAAAAAACAATATTCTACATCGAATCCTCACTTTCTAGCTTTTAAAGGCATCGGTGTCTTATTTCATTACCATTTCACTTCTATTATCTTTACAGTCAATCTTCTGATTACTTTATAAAACAAAAAACTTTACGAGACGATTAACTGTGCAACCTACTCAAAATACTGATATGAATCTACTGTCTTTTTATCTTGAGGCCCGCCATTAGGTTTCATTTGCAATATTAACATTACAACGTTCAATGTAGACTTACTGAAAATTAAGGAAACTTAAAAACCGCGTCAGCTGCTTTTATTGTTAGCTTCAATTTCTTATAACTGAATCTCACTATATTAACCATTGGTAGTATAATTGTAATATAATGTAAATTCGGAAACTTACATCACCTTGACCAGTCATCCTAACACTTCACTTAAAACATTTGTCTGCGTCTGAATAAAAGCTCTATCCTTGAAGATCGTACACCGACTGAGAAAAATCGAACAGTATCCTCCCTCGTAAGTTCGTAGTGCATGAAAATATAAAAATTTAACTTTGCTCAAAAAACTTTCTTCTCTTACTTCTTCTCTTACCCTGTTATTTTCTTAATGATACTATTATAACACCACACTACAGCTACCACGCACCTTACCTTCGTATGAATAATTAATTCCGTAATCGTAGAATCTGTCAATCATTTTGTTGCATCGAAAGAATTTTTCTCGTATTTCCCTTAAAAATCTTTCGAAGAGGTAATATTTGAGAAGGGTAAGGTGAAATGGAGGGTAGATAGGTGACTCCGAGATCAGTAGAGTTTAAGACATTGCAGAGGATGGCAGAAACGAATGGTTGTTACAAATGGTGTATGTTCTTTCTGTCGGTGATTGGACTTTGGCCATACTGCGACAAGAAACTTCGACTCTTACATAGTGGCATCATCAGCCTCCTTACTTGGGCATCTGTAATTTCCCAAGTACGGGTTACAAAGTTTGTTTTACGTACTACTTGAAACAGTTGAAAGTTTTATAATGTCTTATTTTGCGACCAATACTGAACAATCGGAATATTTTTTTCAGTTTGCAACTATCTTCGCTGTGGATAAAGATATGTTGCGGCACCTTAGGGATTTATCAACTGCAGCAGCGTCAGTAGCGGCATTTATAAAGTACCACGCAACCTGGTATCAGATCAACGATGTAAGTCATGTATAGAGATCAATTCCGTGTTTACGAAACATTGTAATTTATATTATTGTGAACTGCAGATAAAAGCATATCTAGATGAAATTAAACTTGATTGGGAAACGAATAACATCGAGGTGCTTCGAATTATGCAGATTTACGCGTTTCATGGCAAACGTCTAATAATACTTTTTGCGGGTAAGGAATATTTTAACAGCTCTGTAATTTTGACATTGTTTTGGCTTATATATATAAAATGTTTTACAGCGTTCTTTTATCCAGGATTGTGTATAATAATGCTATACCATATTTCACCTATTATTTTCGATGAAGTACTCTCCTTAAATGTGTCACGTTTGAAAAAATTTCCAGTTGATATCGAATTCTTAATTAACGAAGAGCGACATCCTGTTTACAACATTGTTCTACTATATATATTACTGATCATGAACTTAACCACATTAGTTGGAACAGAATCACTTGTGATTATGATGAACTTGCATATCGCTGGTTTATTTGGTGTTGCAAGGTTAGACTGCGTCAAAATTATATCATAATTATTAGGCATTAACGTAAGTTGCCCAATAGCTGACAGTTTAAGAGAAAGAATTCAAACAATTTAAATAAAAAAATATTTAAAATCAATAAAAACAGTCGCTAATATTTTATAAAAATTGATTGATCCTTTATCTTTAAATTGACGTAACCAAAAGCTATTTAAATTTTGTTAATGTTAAGAAAATTAAATAAACAAGGTTATGGTAATTACACCAATAACTGACATGGCCGAAATGTAGTATATCCAATATCTGACATCTAGATACTCCAATAGCTGACATTTTTATAAATCTAAACAGAAATTATTAATTTAAATAACAAAATTTATTTTCACAATAAAATAACAAAATATAACGTTAATTTATTTAAAATACATTGAAATTTGAACTTAAAGTTCCTCAGATGATGTAGAAGTATCACTTTCTGTAATAAGTCGTTTGTATTTCTTTGCAGTTTTCTTTTTCTTATTCGGTTTTTCTGCTGCCTTCATTTAAAAAAAAAAACAGGAATACCATTTATTTGTAGGCCGATTATTAATAAAATTGTTAATCTTTTAATTATTAATCTGATTTTAATTTGAAACAACGCAACGTAAAAATATAACCTTTTCAACCAATATACACGGATGTCAGATATTGGTCGGCAGGCTTATGTTCGTATCCCAAAAACTGACACCCCTGACATCCATCAAATTAGACGGTTCATTTAAAGTCTTCAAAGAAAAAACAACACTATAATCTTTAATTAGAATAGGGAAATATAAGGTTGCTCTCAAAATAATTTAATAAAATAAATACAAAGCAAAATATCATGACGTGTTTTTAACCTTAAGTGATAGAAGAATCGAGCCGCTAATGAAAATTACGTGCCGACTTGTAAACAATAATTGCAAAATTTGGATAAGTTCACGCATAACGATTCTCATAAATCAGAGATGGCGTTGCATAATACACACTTCATTATACATACAATGAGAAACAGATATTATTTATAGAGTCTTTATTAATTAATTACAAAGTTAAAAGTGTCAGTTATTGGTGGAGTGTCAGATATTGGGCAATTTACCTTAAATGTATTTCTATATCGATGTTTTTCTAACTCGGTCGAAACAAAGATATATTCAAGTACAGAAGAATGTTTGTACCGCGAAGTGAATGATTTGGTGTTAAATAGTCTATTCACTTTTGACATTCGTATTCCTTACTCTTCAATAAATCATACCATGTTGTTCACACCAAAAACCGCGTAGCTACTCATATTCTTATTTATAGTTTCTCTATCGTATTCAATTGCCACAGTACAAAAGTCGACTTAAGTACTGAAAGCATGAACAGGATAATCAGTTCTACAAACCAGTGCACATATTCACGGCAGTTTCCAACAATTAAACAATTTTTAAAAATGTGGAATAACCGTTCAAAACTTCAGAAGAAACAACATATTTTTCTTCTGTACCGGCTTCTCCTTTTCTTGATCACCTACTTACTAAAACCTTAAATCATATGTTCAAGATTGTTTAGTGTAACGAATAGTATCAGGTAAATTGCTTCCTTTGAAAATAAAAATCTGTATGGTTATATAAAGTAATCTTATACTTGCATTATCCTGTGCCGTCTATACGACAGCTTTATAAAGTCGTTCTCTATCATTCTCAGTTACTATTTCGAAAAAGCCATTCTTGCGGAATCAATCGTATCATATCTTCCACGAAACTATGAAAATAAGGAAACTACCAGTTACTTAGCTACTGGTGTACTTGTCCATCGTAAGGCACTTAAGTAAGTACTTACAAGTAAATACCTATTGCACTTTTGAGTTCTACACCATTTCATGTATTCATCACGATGTTCTCAGTAATTTAGACGCTTCCCTTTGTAGGTATATACATGACGTAAAAGAAATGTACAAGGCGTCGTACTGTTTTCTTTTTCTACTGGGTATTATTACTGCGAGCATCAGTTTGTTTCGCGTGAGTAGTTTGTAACTCACAGTTTTTGACGGATCGACTTAAACACTATTGTTCCATAAGACAAGCACAATAGGATTTTCAAATTTTTTGTTTGTTCAAGCTTTCTGTGACGATGCTCCAGTTATCAAATATCGGAGAGACTATATTCTCTGTTGCGGTATTATTTGGTGTGTATGGATACATGTTTTGGTTAAACCTTGCAGTCCAATACATGATTGAAAGCGCTAGCAGGATTTCTCTATCGACGTAAATGTTTTGAAATATTATGTGTAATACACGTCTTTTACATTTAAATGAGGCACTAATTTTTACAAAATCTCTCTGATCTACTAATAACTAGTTAGAATTGCAGACAAATTTATTTCCAAGATTTGTCGATATTGCTGTCAAACAGTGCGGAACAAATTGTTGATATGCTTCTATAAACCCGTATCTTGATATGTAACCGAAATTATTAATGAGCCATTGAAGTGTACTTTTTTTAACTAACATCTTTTTAGTCGTGCCAGATTTCATTCTGCATAGCAATGTGTCGTTCTCTCTATTTACAGGTACAATACTAACTGGTACGAAACATCTATTACAACGCAGAAATTATTGCAGATGATTATACTCAAAGGCAACAAAAGCGTCTCATTCAGCTTTTTCTCCGTCGTTACTCCATCGATCAGAAATTTCGCAATGGTATGTTAGTGTTACTTATGATCCTACAAAAACCAATATTATTTAATAAATCCTTATTTTTTAGTTTGTAAAGGCATCAGTATCCTACTTTACAGTTCTGTTGTCTTTGCAATAAATCTTCTGCCTGCTTGGTAAAGTGAAAGTAAGAAACGATTAACAGTGCAATATATTCAGAACAGTGATGTGAATTTGTTGCTCTATTATTTTGTCGCGTGTAATAATTTTTAATTTGTAACCGTAACGTTACAATATTCCGTGTACAAGTATTAACAAATAATTAAAAAATGTCATTGGCCAAGTTAACAAACTACGAGGTTTGCTTCTACTGTTGTCTGTATTATTTCCTTTTTTCATTCCGCAGATTTCATTTCAAACTTTCACCGGTATCGTAATATAGATTCTTATTATATTCTATTAATGACGGAGAAAATAAATTATCATTTATCAAGACGTAAAAAGATGTGTTACTTTTCAACATATTTTGTAAACTCGTGTGGTTTTTATACATCGTTTTGCATTATCAAATTCGGCATTCTAAAACATAAATTTTATCTATGCATGGCATACCTCTGTCTCTAATAAATTCTTATATGTCCAACAAAATACAGAATGCATCCCTAACTTCGATGTCCAATTCCGTCTCCTCAGTGTGAATATTAGCAACTTCATCAACTGAGGATTAACAATGAGTACCTTCTCTCGTGGACTCATATTTCGTAGAAGTACGAAAGATTAATACTACTCGGCGGACGTAAACCAACTAAGAGCAACCTGTACAGTATCCTCCCACGTAACTTCGTATTGCATAAAGTTATAAAAATTTAACTTTCATAAGAAAGTTTTCTTCTCTCGCTATTTCTTTTACCCCATCATTTTCTTAATAACACTACTGTAACATTGAGCTGCAGCTGCTGATCACGATACTCGTACCCTATCTCCACATGAATAAATAATTCCACAGTCGCGAAACCTGTCAATCACTTTGTTGCATAGAAAGAATTTTTCTGATATTTTGCTTGAAAATCTATCGAAGAGATAATATTTTAGTAGGGCGAGGTAAAATGAAGGGTAAATAGGTAACTCCAAGATCAGTAGTGTTTGAACCGCTATACGCGATGGCAGAAGTAAATAGTTGCTACAAGTGGTGTAGCATCTTTATGTCGATGATTGGACTTTGGCCGTACTGCAACAAAAAATTTCGACACTTGCATAACTACGTCATCAGTTTCATTATTTGGGCATCTGTAATTTGTCAGGTATAGGTTATCAAAATTAATTTAGGTACTATTTGAAATATTTACGAAAATTTTTTGAATTTCTTAGCATTTCTCTACCAATACCTAACAATCCTAATATCTTCGTTAGGTTGTAGCTATCCTTGCTATAGACAGAGATCTGTTTCGGCAACTTAGGGATATACCAATTACAGCAATGGCAATAGCCGCGCTTACAAAATACCACGTAACATGGTATCAAATTAACTATGTAAGTCATATATGTATAGAGATTAAATTTACGTTTACGAATTCTTATGAATATTATTGTAACATGCAGGTAAAGGCACATCTAGATCAAATCCGACTTGATTGGGAGACGAATAACGTTGAAGTACTTCGAATTATGCAGATCTACGCATTTTATGGAAAACGACTCGTACTTTTTTTTGCGAGTAGGAAAAATATTAACTGTCTTGTAATTTCGATACGATTTCAGCTTCTATATAAATTGTTTTACAGCATTCTTTTATCCAGGATTGTGTATAATATTATTATACCATATTTCTCCTATCATTTTGGATATAATTATCCCCTTAAACGAATCTCGCCCAATAAAGTTTTCAGCTGATTTCGAATTCTGGATTGAAAAAGAGCAACATCCCATTTTCAATATTAGTCTATTTTGGCTAGTGGGGATAGTGGATGTAGCCGTACTGGTTGGGACAGAATCATTCACAATCATGATCTGCTTGCACATGGCTGGCTTATTTGATGTTGCAAGGTTGGGCTCAAATATATATCGTTTATCATCCATAGAATGCATATATTCATAAATCGATTGAAATAATGATTTTTTTATATGTATGGGAATATTTGTAGCACAAAGTTAATGGTTTTACGTTCAATACCTTATTCGTTTTAATATTCGTGCCTCTTAGTCTCCAATGAATTAAACCATGTTGTTTAGGCCCCCCTAAATACTGTGCAGGTACTTATTTTCTTTATGACACACTCAGTTTCATCTTTCATTAGTACAATAAAAAGTCTCAATCATCTATTTCAAATATGAACAGGACAAATGATCCTATAATGCACGTATTTTCGCCATTTACCAAGAGATATATTAAATTTTTAAAGAAGTGAAATGACACAACTGCGATGAACTTTGCTGTAGAAATAGGATATGTTTTCCTTTATCGATTACTTCTTTCCTTGATTACCCATTTACTGAAAGCTTGAATCATACATTCGAAATTGTTTAATGAAACGAATATTGTAAGGTATATTAACTGCTTTGAAAATAAGAATGTGTATATGTGTATCAATTAACTGATATACTTATTATCTTCTACTCTCTATAACACATTTTTTTGAATATTCTCATCTTTCATTTTCAGTTATTATTTCGAAAAAGCTGTACTTTTAGAATCCGTACCGTCATATCGTCCACGAAACAGTAAGAATGAGGAATCTATCAGTTATATAGTTACTGGTGTACTTTTTCATCGTAGAGTTCTCAGGTAAGTACTTACAAATACTTTTTGGCCTGCAGCACTTTTATGGTCTACATTTCATGTATTCGTATAATAAGTACGTTTATTTTCGAAGGGATTTACGGGACTTTACCGAAAGGAGCAAGGCGTCATACAGTTTCCTCACGATACTGGGTATTATTTCTGCGAGCATCAGTTTGTTTTGCGTGAGTAATTTATACAGCATAATTTTTTTATCATTTGAGATGGGCATAATTCTCTTTCCAAAAAAATAAGTGAAACAGAATTTTCAAATTGTTTTGTTTGTTCAAGCTTTCTGTGACGGTACTTCAATTATCAGATATCAGGGAAACTATATTCTTTGCCTTTGTACTAATTGCCACATTTGGATACATGTTTTGGTTGAATCTGGCATTCCAATACATAATTGACAGCGCTGACAGTGTCCCTCTAAAGACGTAAATGTCTTCGAATTTTATGTATACCAAGTTTTTCCTGTTGACTACGTGCTGATCGCTAAGTAGTCATATTTTAGTAACACACGTCTGTGCAGTGTATCAGAATCTTTCTCATCCGTTAATAACAGAGTTACCATCGTTGACACATATATTTCGAAATTTTGTAGATATTATTGTCAAGCGGTCTAGGACAAATTATTAACATTTTTCTATCAACTCGTATTTTGATATGTGACTGAAAATATTAACACGTACAGTACTCATTGTATTGATTATCTATTTTCAAAATGTTCTAAGGCTTGCAAGAGTCTTAGACGACATGTAATGCACGCCAGCGTGAATGTGATAATGCACCATTATATCACTCTTTCTTTCAACTAACATTTTTTGAGCCGTTCCAGGTTTCGTTCAATCTAGCAATATACTGTGGTCTATATTTACAGGTACAATACGAACTGGTATGGAACGTCAATAGCCACGCAAAAATTACTGCAACTGATTATACTAAAAAGCAACGAAAGTGTGTCACTCAACTTTTTCTCTATCTTGACTCCGTCAATCGAATGCTTTGCTATGGTATGTGAATACTAATTGCAATAGAAAATTAATATTTATGTAATCAATCCTTATTTTTGTTTTCTTTTAGTTTGTGAAGGCCTCAGTATCCTACTTTACTGTTCTGTTGTCTTTGCAGTAGATGTGTCCGACTGTTTGGCAAAGTGCAAGTGTGTGAGGAACGATTATCAAGGCAGTATAATGAGAACAATGTGTTGTTGTTGTATTTTGTCATGTGCTATCATTTCTTATATGCAACCTCGTTGTTACAATGTGTAGCAAGGTTTCTAAATAAAGACTAAGTCTTTTTAGGTCAGGATATGTGTATATATTTTAAAAGTTGTATCTTGAACGAGGGACGGTGACTAACTGATTTTCCCTCAACCATTACGGAAAAAGGAAAGCTAAATTGCCTTCGTCTTTCGCTTCTGTTTCGGAATTGAACCTCTTTATCTTCTGTGTTCTTCCTGACACTCCAAACACTTTTGCTATGGATAACATCGTTTATAGTAATAGCAATGGACGAAGTTACAAGATACCACATAACCTGGTATTATTTTTTTTTTTTTTATTTAAGCTTAAGGTCCTGGTATTATATCAATGATGTAAGTTGTTTATAGAAATTGAATTCATATAAATGCTACATTTATCTAAATATTATTCCAAAATGCAGATAAAAGGATTTCTAGATCAAGTCAGGCTTGATTGGAAAATGAATAATGAAGAGATACTATTACTTTTCACAGAAAACGTCTAGTAATAGTTACTGTGAGTGAGGACAATATTGAATAATTTGAAGGATCGACATTATTTAACGCTCAACATCCATGTACAATGTGTATATCAGTATTATATTGGTAACGGGAACGACAAGACGTTTAAATGTATTTTAGATGCAAAAACCGTACAACTATATCGACGTACAAAAGAAGGAATGCATCGATCACATCCAAATACACATGAACACGAGATTGCGAAATTCGAAAGAACAGACAAAGAATCTTGAAGGAAAAGGAAATTTTACAGGAAAACTCATTGATGAGTAGAGTATTTATTATCGTTTAGCAATCTGTCCACATCATGAA
The DNA here is from genome assembly GCA_963576845.1 of Megachile leachella. Taxonomy (NCBI): domain Eukaryota; kingdom Metazoa; phylum Arthropoda; class Insecta; order Hymenoptera; family Megachilidae; genus Megachile; species Megachile leachella. The sequence goes on along the minus strand of OY756255.1, from coordinate 6,319,540 downwards.
CCCGTCGAAAAAATGAGAGATGCTGTTTGGGCAACGTTGTATCACAAAATATCAGCGGATGAATGGTATTCTCATCTATAAAACCCGTGTATAAGGAACTTACCAGCGATGACTTACTGCATTGGTGGTTTCACACAAAGCAGCAGCGAAATCTATAATTTAGTAGTGTGGTCTATGGCTCCGAAAGTGAAACCAGTGGCAAAAATGTACTTGACATTGCCGCATATGCAGCAACACTATAATGCAAGTAATGAAAGCCTTGGACATGTCTGCCGGAAAAAACTGCTATAATTTTTGTCTGCAAGCCGACACCGAATGCATAGGTTTTCAGAACGATTTTCGAATGAAACTACAAAAATAATGAAATTGAAACTCAGATTCAGTAGGAAGGAAAAGAACATGGAGGATGTTAATATAAAAGTTCAAATGTATGATGCAGGCATGGCTGATTAACGGTATATAACAAGTTTCTTATGCTAAATGACAATTAAAACTTTAAACGCGTTTTTCTCGTAATGACTTTATTTGAACTGTCCGAACACATAACTCGAAAAGTTTTTAATTGATCGACTTAAAATTTTATGGAGAGGTGCAAAAAGAATAACTCAGTGAAGATATATCTACACTAAATTGACTATTATAAATATTTTTCAATTTCCGTACGATGTTCCATAAATTTACGTACATGCATAATATGAGAAAAATCTTGATTAGGAGAATTCGTGCGGAGGAATTCCACAGCGGAGTGGTATAATAGGGAGTTGAAGACAATTGTCAAAAACATAGCAAAGGGTCCCATAAAATGGGGTTACTCCGTTCGAAAACAAATATGAACACTTTGTGCCGTAAGAAGTAGAAAAAAATTGTATATGTTATAATCATTGTTAAATTGCAATACACCAAAAAATTCCGAAAACGCGTACCCCCCTTTTGATCCATACTTTACGTATACAAATTTGCATAAAAATCAAACTGCATATAAAATAAAAAATTAAATAAAAAGTCCAATTTATTAAAATATTATTTAGACAAACAATTTCTTCCGAAATTTTCTGAGTTAACTAAATGTCTCAAAAATACACGATTTAAAGAAAAAGGAACCCTCCTATACCTTCTAGTTTTCGAGATATTTAAGAAAATGAAATTTCAACTTCTATCTTTGAAGGCTCTTTTCACCCCTTCAACATGAATGTCAGCAGATACCAAAAGAAAATACGTGCCAAATAATATTTAAAAAGCAACCACATAGGTAAATTACATTAAAATCCGTACGTGACACCGTAGCGTTGTTCCTTGTATGTAGACTAATACACTACTACTGGTACTTTATTGCTATTGCACATGCCCTTTCTCTTCAGCGAAAGCAAACCTACTGGTGACTATTGATAAAAATCTCCCTTCATGGACTCACATTTTGTAGAAGTATAAAAGACTGATATTATTCGGCGGATGTAAATCGACTGAGCGCAACCGGAACAGTATCCTCCCTCGAAACCTCGTATTGCATAAAAATATAAATATCTAACTTTGCTCAGAAAAGTTTCTTCTCTCGCCGTTTCTTTTACCCCATCATTTTCTTAATGACGCTACTATAATATTCGGTTGCAGCTGCCGATTGTGTTACTCGCACACAGCTACGTATGAATAAGTAATTCTACATACGTGCAACCTGTCAATTGTTATGTTGCGTCGAAAGAATTTTTCTCTTATTTCATTTGAAAATTTTCCGAAGAGGTAATATTTCCAAACGGTGAGGTGAAATAGAAGGTAAATACATGGCTCCGAGATCAGTAGTGTTTCAGCCACTGCATGCGATGGTAAAAATGAATAGGGATTACAAGTGGTGCATGTTCCTTCTGAGAGTCACAGGACTTTGGCCATACACAAACAAGAAACTTCGACTCTTGCAAAATAGCATCATCAGCCTCATTACATGGACATCCATAATTTTCCAGGTTTTTGATTATTATGTTTGTTCTAGGTACTAATTGATACATTTATGAAACTAATTGACTCATTGTGAAAATTTTACGAATACCTTGACATTTTGCGACCAACAGTTGACATTATTAATATTTTTTTTTAGTTTGCAGCTTTCTTCGTGGTGGAGAGAAGTCTGTTTCGTGTGTTAAGAATAACTTCGTTTATATCAATGTCAATGGTCGGACTTACCAAATATCATATAACATGGTATCTTATCGACGATGTAAGTCGCGTATAGTAATTGAATTCATATTTACCTAACATTTATATAAATATTATTGTAAAATCCAGGTGAAAGCATTTCTAGATCAGATCAGGCGTGAATGGGAGACGAACAATGACGAGATACTTCGAATTATGCAGATCCACGCCTTTCGAGGAAAACGTCTAGTAATAACTTTTGCGGGTGAGGAAAATTTTGAATAGCTAGAAATTCGAGAAGTGGTTCACTGAATACAAAGTACTTTTTGCAGCCTTTGTTTACCCTTCAGTGTGTGTGATGGTACTATACCATATTTCTCCTATTATTTTGGACAAAATTTTGCCATTGAATGAATCTCGTTCAGTAAAGTTTCTAATAACAATAGAATTTTTTATCAACAAAGAACAACATCGAATTATCAGCACTAGTTTGCTACATTCTTTGTTGATAACTGACGTAACTGTATTTGTTGGGGCAGAATCGCTTATGCTCATGATTACCTCGCATATCGCTGGATTATTTGAAGTTGCTGGGTAAGTTCGTATCTCAAATAAATAATGCTATATTATTCGTAAAATTCACGTCCCGTCTACATCGAATGAAACGAAAATCTTGTAAAATATTATATTAAAGAATTCTTCAAATGTCCTCAAAAGAATTAGATCTAGTTTTCCCAAACCTTTCTTAGAATTATGTATTATTAACACAATAAAAAAGTCTAATTGTGCACAGTAAGTGTACATAGAATAAAAAGATTTACAACCTATCGAATATTTTCAAAGCAGTTTCTAGACGATACTTTACTTTCAGAAGAGGAAAGTGGAGTAGAATCCATACACAATTTTTTGGAAAAGATTGTACAGTTTGTTTTCTTCTCAAGTACATTTTTTTATTTACTTATTTTCTTAAGTGCTAGTGTGTTTTGAATATTTTCTCATGCATCTAATAAAACGAGTTAGCTGGATTATCCTGATTCGGACTCCGTATGCTTGAATAAATTGATCTTACATTCTCCTTATTCTGTACCATCTATTCCGCTTTTCTGACATGGCTCTAATTTATCATTCTTAGTCTTTTCTTCGAGAAAGCCGTTCTTGCAGAATCATCTGCATCATATCATCCGCGAAATTACAGAAATAATGAAAGTATCAATTACATAATTACCGGTACTACAATACATCGAATGGCACTTCAGTAAGTACTTTCTTTAAATATATGTATTAACCAATTTCGCCTCATGATATTTTGACTTTTAAATCAGAGTTTTGTGCTTTCTTTTTGCATTGACATTTTTGCAAAGAGTGGTCTTCTTTGACATCGTTGCATTTGTTTCTATAATAAACATTATACAGAAAAATCTCAGTACAAACAATTGCTGAAATGTTTCTTAAAATTTAACGTTTAAACAATGAATATTTATTAATTTTTCGGATAACAAATTACTTTTGCATCCTTCCTATTATTTTAGTTACGTTTTATTGTGTTTGAGCAAATTACTCTTGACATTCCACTTCTGGAATACAAAATATCTGTATATGAAAGAAAATTGTTAGTTGTCATTACTTATGCAATAATTTTAGTATATTTTTTTTTGCACATATGTTTTATGATTTATTACTAACTACATGAAATGGTTTTATATCTGCGGATAAATAATTATTAATTGCTTTATAAATTGTAACTACAATCAATGTATAATTATTATGCATCAATCTAAAGGGTGATTGTGCGTAAGGCATAGGAAAACCCTGCTGTGATCTCTGACCAAATTTACGCGTTTTATGTATTCACCGTAATATTTTACTTAACTAATTAAGTATATTTTTGAAGATTTGTACGTGATCTTAACAACCACTGCAATATATCGTACGCTCCCGCAATTTTATTTGGTGTGATTGCTTTAAGCTGTCATTTTTTTTGCGTGAGTAATTCACATTGTATCACTTTATATCAGTTGGCATGGATATGACTTTTTTTTCAAAGAAATCCCGAATAAGAATTTACAAAATATTCTGTTTATTATAGTTGTCTCAAACGGTGTTTCAACCAGCAGAGAGTGGGGAGACAATCTTGTCTGTGTTTCTAATCAATTCTTCTTTGGGATATATGTTTTGGATGAACTTTGCAGCTGGAAAAATGATCAGCAAGGCCGAAAGTATCTCTCTAACGACGTAAATATATTCGAATATTCTTTATACAAAATCTTTATAGCTACTTTTTAATATGTCGACCGACACTTACTCATATGTTGATTGTTTACGGTTTTACACTTACAATGGTAAAAATACGTAATGTCAACAATGAAATTTGCAATATATTTCTTCAGAAATACGGTATATATTTTTGACATAATTTCAAATGACGGGGCATGAATTTACAAAGCTTGAGAACATATAAATATTTGAGAAATTACAATTTCTTAGTAGTTCTCCAAATTTTATTTTCATTGATTTCTACCATTGTTATCGGAATTTTTTATTTTCGTTGTGCACATAGTTGTTTTATTCGTGTATGGTATGCTATTTATTTGCAATGTTCAAGAGGTCATGTCATTATTTATTATTCCATGTTAGAATGGCACTCTTTTATCGTCCGTCTTGAGGTCCGACTATTGAAAAGAATTTCATTCAACTAACACTTTTCAAGTCGTACATGTTTTCTCAGTGCGCAATGTATCGTTGTCTATAATTACAGGTACAATACCAACTGGTATGAAACGTCTATACGAACACAGAAATTATTACAGCTGATCATACTGAAGAGTAACAGGGGATTTACGTTCAGTATCTTAAGTGTCTATGTTCCGTCGGTCGAAGGTTTTGCAGTGGTATGCTTAACACATATAACAATCCCGAAAATCAATATTATGTATTGAATCCTTATTTTTCAGCTAATGAAGGCATCGGTATCCTACTTTACTGTTCTTCTATCTCTGCAGTAAACCCCCTGATTACGTAATAAAACAAAAATCTGTAACAAACGATTAATAGTCCAACGTACTCAGAACACTGATATGAAACTACTATTCCTTTAATTTGCGAGACGCCATTCCCTTCATTAACCAAGTCAGCTCCTTTTTCCCTTTGCTTCAATTCCGTATAATTGAACCTCGCTGTATTAACTGTTGGTAGTATAATAATCACATAATATAAATTCCAGCACTCACATCATCTTTACCGGTCATCATAGTAACTCACTTAAAACATTTGGCTGCGTCTGAATGAAAGCTTTGTCTTCGGAGGACGTACACCGACTGAGAAAAATCGAACAGTATCCTCCCTCGTAAGTTCGTAGTGCATGGAAATATAAAAATTTAACTTTGCTCAAACAACTTTCTTCTCTTACTTTTTCTCTTACCCTATTATTTTCCTAATAATACTACTATAACACCACAGTACAGCTACCACGCACCCTACCTTCGTATGAATAATTAATTCCACAATCGAGGAAACCTGTCAATCATTCTGTTGTATTGAAAGAATTTTTCTCGTATTTCCTTTAAAAATCTTTCGAAGAGGTAATATTTGCAAAGGGTGAGTTGAAATGGAGGGTAGATAAGTAACAGCGAGATCAGTAGTGTTTGAGCCGCCGCATGTGATGAAAGAAATAAATAGCTGTTACAAGTTGTGTGCCATTTTTCTGGCGACGATTGGACTTTGGCCGTACTGCAACAAGACATTTCGACTCTTGCATAATGGCGTCATCAGCCTCATTACTTGGGTATCTGTAATTTCCCAGGTATAGGATATCAAGATTAATTTACGTACTACTTGAAATATTTATGAAAGTTTTCTGAATGTCTTAACGTTTTTCTACCAAAACCTAACAAATCCTAATATCTTTTTTAGCTTATAGCTATTTTCGGTGTAGACAGAGATCTGTTTCGGCAACTTAGGGATATATCAATTATAGCAATGGCAATAGTCGCGCTTACAAAATACCACGTCACCTGGTATCAGATAAATTTCGTAAGTGGCATACAAAAAGATTGAATTTACATTTACGAATTCTTATAACTATTATTGTAACATGCAGGTAAAGGCGCATCTAGATCAAATCAGACATTTTTGCGAGACAAATAACGTCGAAGTATTTCGAATTATGCAGATTTACGCATTTTATGGAAAACGACTCGTAATACTTTTTGCGGGTAAGGAAAATTTTAACAGCTTTGTAATTTCGTTATTATTTCTGCTTATATACAAAATGTTTTACAGCATTCTTTTATCCAGGATTATGTATAGTAATACTATACCACGTTTCACCTATCATTTTGGATGTAATTGTACCCTTAAACGAATCTCGCCCAATAAAGTTTCCAGCTGATTTCGAGTTCTTGATTGGAAAAGAGCAACATCCCATTTTCAACCTTAGCCTATTTTGTCTAGTGATGATCGTGGATCTAGCCGTACTGGTTGGGACAGAATCATTCTCGATTATGACCAGCTTGCATATCGCTGGTTTATTTGGTGTTGCAAGGTTAGGCTCAAGTGTATTGTGTTTATCATTCATAAAATGCATGTATTTATAAATTGATTGAAATAATGATTTTTTTATATGTATGGGAATATTTGTAGCACAAAGTTAATGGTTTTACGTTCAATACCGTATTCGTTTTAATATTCATGCCTCTTAGTCTCCAATGAATTAAACCATGTTGTTTAGGCCCCCCTAAATACTGTGCAGGTACTTATTTTCTTTATGACACACTCAGTTTCATCTTTCATTAGTACAATAAAAAGTCTCAATCATCTATTTCAAAAATGAACAGGACAAATGATCCTATAATGCACATATTTTCGCCAATTACCAAGAGTTATATTAAATTTTTAAAGAAGTGAAATGACACAACTGCGATGAACTTTGCTGTAGAAATAGGGTATTTTTTCCTTTATCGATTACTTCTTTCCTTGATTACCCATTTACTGAAAGCTTGAATCATCCATTCAAAATTGTTTAACGAAACGAATATTGTAAGGTATATTAACTGCTTTGAAAATAAGAATGTGTATATGTGTATCAATTAACTAATATACTTATTATCTTCTACTCTCTATAACACATTTTTTTGAATGTTCTCATCTTTCATTTTCAGTTATTATTTCGAAAAAGCTGTTCTTTCGGAATCTGTACAATCGCATCGTCCACGAGACAATAAGAATAAAGAATCTATCAGTTATATAGCTACTGGAGTACTTTTTCATCGAAAGGCACTTCTGTAAGTACTAACAAATAGGTGTTGGCTTACAGCATTTTCACGGTCTGCATTTCATATATTCCCCACGATATTCCGCGTAATTAATAGGCTTATCTTTGAAGGGATTTACATGACGGAAACGAAAGGTACAAAGCATCGTACACTTTCACCATCCTAATGGGTATTATTGTTGCGAGCACCAATTTGTTTTGCGTGAGTAATTTATACAGCATAGTTTTTTTATCAATTGACAGGAATATAATTCTCTTCCCTAAGAAACAAGCGCCACAAGATTTTTAAATTATTTTATTTGTTCAAGCTTTCTGTGACGGTACTTCATTTATCAGATATCGGAGAGGCTATATTCTCTGTCTTGGTACTGATTGCTGCATGTGGATACATGTTTTGGATGAACCTGGCAGTCGAATATATAATTGATAGCGCTAGCAATATCCCTCTAAAGACGTAAATGTCTTCGAATATTATGTGTACCAAGTTTTACCTGCTGACTTCGGGTTGATCGCTAAGTAGCCATATTTTTAACCGACTTCGAAAAAGGAGGAGGTTACTGAATTCGATCAGTATATTTTTTTTTTTTATTTTTTCTATGTATGTTCGCTATGTATGTTCACTAACGAGTGAATAGGTTTCATTCGTATATGTATATTACGTAATTGTATGATTGAATGAAATAGAAATTACTTCATTATGAAATAGAAATTATTTTATACTTTTTGGTGCATTTCGAAGTCGGTGTATTTTTTTCTTAAAATTATTTTATAACACACATCTTTACATTTAAATGTGATATACAATGTAATATCCTTTTCATCCATTAATAACAGAATTGCCATCGTTGACACACATATTTCGAAATTTGTAGGTTTGTTATCAAACAGTGCAAGATAAATTACTAACATTTTTCTATAAGCCCGCATCTTGATATGCAATTAAAAATATTAACACGTTAGGTATCTCATTGTATTGATTATTTGTTATCATAATGAGCTAAGACTTGTAATAGACGAAAGTGTAAACCGCGTGTAATGCACGTCGCCATGAATATGATAATGAACTATTACAGCGCTCTTTCTTTCAACTAACACTTTTTGAGCCGCTCCAGGTTTCGTTCAACACAGCAATATACCGTTGTCAATATTCACAGGTACAATACGAACTGGTATGAAACGTCTATAGACACACAAAAATTATTGCAGATGATTATACTCAAAAGCAACAAACGTGTCTCGCTCAACTTTTTCTCCATCTTCACACCGTCAATTGAATGTTTCGCTATGGTATGTAAATACTAATTGCAATATAAAAGTCAATATTAATGTAATGAATTCTCATGTTTTAGTTTGTGAGGGTATCAGTATCCTACTTTACTGTTCTGCTGTCTTTACAGTGAATCTATCCAACTGTTTGGCAAAGTGAAAGTGTGTAAGAAACGATTATTAACGCAATATAATCAAGACTGTGATGTGAATTTATTTTTGTTGTGTTTTGTCTTGTGTATTCATTTTTTACATGCAATCTCAACGTTATAATGTTTGTTGACTGACTATAAAAAAAATAAATAAAATTTTATAATAACCAAGTTAAGTGCCTTCGTCTGCTACTTCTATTCAGCTTCTTTATCTTTTGTGTTTGTTGTGTAATTATAATATAATGGAAATCCATGTACTCACATCACCTTCACCAGGCACCCTAACACTCCAAACAGTTTGCACTCGAGCGTGTGCACTGCTTTCGGAGAACGTAAACCGACTGGCAAAAATCTCAGAATATCCTCCCTCGTAAGCTCGTATTGCATCAAAATATAAAAATTTAACTTTGCTCAAAAAATTCTCTTTTCTTACTTTTTCTGTTACCCTATCATTTTCATAATGACACTATTATACCACCACGCTATAGCTATTACGCACCCTATCTTCATATGAATAATTAATTCCGTAATCGTGGAATCTGTCAATCATTTTATTGCATCGAAAGAATTTTTCTCGTATTTCCCTTAAAAATCTTTCGAAGAGGTAATATTTGAGAAGGCTGAGGTGAAATGGGGGGTAGATGGATGACTCGGAGATCAGTATAGTTTAAGCCACTGCACACGATGGCAGAAATGCATAGCTATTACAAGTGGTGTATGTTCTTTCTGTCGGCGATTGGACTTTGGCCGTACAGCAACAGGAAATTTCGACTCTTGCACAATGGCATCATCAGCCTTCTTACTTGGGCATCTGTAATTTCCCAGGTATAGGTTACAAAGTTTGTTTTACGTACTACTTGAAACAGTTATGAATGTTTTCTGATGTCTCGTGCGACCAATACTGAACAATCCGAATATCTTTTTTAGTTTACAGCTATCTTCGCTGTGGACAAAAATCTGTTTCGGCATCTTAGGGATTTATCAATTGCAGCAGCAACAGTAGCGGCGCTTACAAAGTACCACACTACCTGGTATCAGATCAACGATGTAAGTCATGTATAGAGATCGATTCGCGTTTATGGAACATTGTAATAAATATTATTGTGAACTGCAGATAAAAGCATATCTCGATGAAATTAGACTTGATTGGGAGACGAATAACATCGAGATATTTCGAATTATGAAGATCCACGCGATATGTGGAAAACGTCTCGTAATATTTTTTGCGGGTAAGCAAAATTTGAAGGAGCTTCAAATTTTTCTTATTTAACTTTAACATTATTTTAGCTTATATAAAATGTTTTACAGCATTCTTCTACCCAGGATTGTGTATAATAATATTATACCATGTTTCACCTATTATTTTGGACGAAATTGTACCCTTAAATGTGTCTCGCCTGAAAAAGTTTCCAATTGATATCGAATTCTTAATTAACGGAGAGCAACATCCTATTCTCAACGCTGTTTTGCAGTGTGTATTACTGATCGTGAACATAACCATATTGGTTGGAACAGAATCATTTATGATTATGAAGAACTTGCATATCGCTGCTTTATTTGGCATTGCGAGGTTAGATTGCGTCCAAATTATCATGCATTAAATGTATTTCTAACTCGATCGAAACAACGATCTATTCAAGTACAGAAAAATATTTGAACCGCGAAGAGAATGATTTGGTGTTAAATAGTCTATTCATTTTTGATATTCGTATTTCTTACTCTTCAATAAATTATACCGTGTTGTTCACACCAAAAACGGCGTAGCTACTCATATTCTTATTTATACTCTCTCTAGTGTATTCCATTGGCGCAGTACAAAAGTCGACTTAAGTACTGAAAACATGAACGAGATAAACAGTTCTACAAAGCAATGTTCACATTTACGGTAGTTTACAACAATTAATAAACAATTTTTAAAAATGTGGAATATCCGTTCAAAACTTCAGAAGAAACCACATATTTTTCTTTTATATCAACTACTCCTTTTCTTGATCACCTGCTTACTAAAATCTGAAATCATATGTTCAGGATTGTTTAATGTAACAAATAGCATCAAGTAAATCTTTAACTACGAAAATTATAATGCGTATGACTGTATCGAGTGATCTTATATTCTTCTTTACCTGTACTATCTATACTACATTTTTTTAATATTCTCGTCTATCATTCTTAGTTATTATTTCGAACAAGCCGTTTTTGCGGAATCTGTATCATCACATCATCCAAGAAACTGTACAAATAACGAAACTATCAGTTACATAGCTACTGGTGTATATGTTCATCGAAGGGCACTTCTGTAAGTACATAGTAATAGGTGTCGCCTACTGCATTTTTGTGGTCTATATCATTTCATGTATTCACCACAATATTCTCTGTAATTACTACGCTTGTCTTTGAAGGAATTTACGTGGCATAAGTGAAAAGTGCAAAGTGCCATACAGTTTACTTCTTCTACTAGGTATTATTACTGCGAGCATTAGTTTGTTCTGCGTGAGTAATTTATACTGCACTTTTTTATCAATTGAAATTAACATAATTCTATTTCCTAAAAACACGCGCAACAGGATTTTCAAGTTGTTTTGTTTGTTCAAGCTTTCTGTGTCGGTGCTTCAGTTATCAGATATCACGGAGACTATATTCTCAGTCATGGTATTGTTTGCTACATTTGGATACATGTTTTGGTTGAACCTCGCAGTCGAATGCATGATTAGTAGTGCTAACAGCATCCCTCTGAAGACGTAAATGTCTTGGAATATTATATGTACCAAACTTTTCTGCTGACTTCGGGTTGATCGCTAATTAGTCATATTTTAGTAACATTTGTCTTTGTGTTTAACCCTTTCACTGCGCCGCGATCTCGGAATAAGCCATCCACACGTACGGCGCGTATATGAAGGACTAAGAAGACTTAATATCACAACAAACATGATAAAAATTAATTAACAATCGCTGGAAATAGTTGCCAATAGCACAATTCGTATGTTCCCAAGAACGATTTGAATGAATCGGTAAAAAAGAAAAGGAGTCAAAGGTATAACAATACTTGGGTCTTTTCTGTACGAATAATTACGCCTTTCATAGTGAAAGGGTTAAATGGGTCACCCATTGTGTCAGATCCTTTCTTATCCAGTGATAATTAAGTTACAAACAAATATATTTCGAAAGTTTGTAGGTACTGTAGTCAACGAGTTTGGAACAAGTTATTGACATTACCTCTAAACTCGTATGTTCAAATTTGACTGAAAATATTAGAAGAATAGAACAGAATTAGTAGAATAGAATTTCTACTAATACTTTCTGTGTCGTAACAGATTTCGTCCAAAATAGCAATATGTCGTCTCTGTTTACAGGTACAATACCAACTGGTACGAAACATCTACAGCAACGCAAAAATTACTGCAGATTATTATACTGAAAGGCAACAGAAACGTCTCATGCAACTTTTTCTCCGTCATTACTCCATCCCTCGCATGTTTCGCAATGGTATATGAATACTAACTACGATCTTACGAAAAACAATATTAATATAATGAATCTTGTTTTTTTAGTTTGTAAGGGTATCAGTAACCTACTTTACTGTTCTGCTGTCTTTGCAGTAAATCTTCGTTTTGTTTGGTAAAGAGAAAGCGTGTAACAAACGATTAACAGTGCAACACCATCAGAACAGTGTCATGAATTAGTTACTCTTTTATTTTGTCGTAACAATTTTTGGTGTACAACCTTAACATTGTGATGTTCATTGAATAACTATTAAAAAACAAATGAAAAATTGTATTAAGTTAACGTATTTTACTATTTCAGAATTGAATCCCTATATATTTTGCGTTGTTAGTATAATTATAATGTAATATAAATTCTTGCACTTGCATCAACTTCACCTGTCTTCGTAACGTATCACACAGAACACTTGTCTGCATACAAACCTGTGTATCCTCCCTCGTAAGCTCGTATTGCATAATCTTTGTTCATTCGTTAAAAATATATTCGTTAAGTGACTGTTAAGTAAACTGACTTTTTTCATCCACACCCACCCACATTCTCACTGTTATCTTAGAAGTAAAATTACAATACAACATAAACTCAAGTGTTTGCATCGTGTTCACTGGCCACCCTAACACATCACCGCTAACTAAAGACTGTTATAACACAAGCTCTTTCTTCGGCGGTTACAAACAGACTGAGATCAATCGAACAGTATACTCCCTCGTAAACTCGTATTGCATAGAACTATAAATATTAAATTTTGCTGAGAAAATGTTCTTCTCTCGATTTTTCTTTACCCTATCATTTTCTTAATGACATTATTACACCACCACACTACAGACACCGATCGCCTTACTCGCACCCTACCTTTATATGAATAAGTAATTCCATAGTCGTGCAACCTGTCAATCATTCTTCTGCAACGAAAGAATTTTTGTTATATTTCCCTTAAAAATCTTTCGAAGAGGTAACATTTGAGAAGGGTGAACAGGAGGGTAGAACAGGACTCGGAGATCAGTAGTGTTTGAACCACTGCAAGCGATGGCAGAAATGAATAGCTATTACAAGTGGTGTATGTTCTTTTTGTCGGTGATAGGACTTTGGCCGTATAGCAGCAGGAAATTTCGACTTTTGCAAAATGCTATCGTCAGTCTTGCTTCTTGGTTATCTGTAATCTGCCAGGTATCGGTTATCAAATTCGTTTCCCGAATTAATTGATATATACACCAAAATTTTTTGCATCTTTCGACATTTTTGAAGGAACGCCTAACAACGCTAGTATCATTTTTAGTTGTTAGCTTACTTCACCATAGAGAGAAACCTTATTCGTCTGCTTAAGTTAACATCGTTTATATCGATGGCACTGCTCACGTTCACGAGATATCACTTTGCCTGGTATCAGATTGATCAAGTAAGTCGTGTATAAAGACTGAATTCATGTTTATGAATCGTTCACATAAGTATAGGTTTTTAGTACAAGTTTAATGTAGTAACGTTTAATATGAATATAAATGTAAGTTAATATAAATATGAACGTGGGTTAATATAACGATGGATACGTCTTTTCGTCGCGGCGTAAAACTCTGTCCTTGGCACACGAGCCGGATTGTCCGCGTCGGTTAAAAACAAAAACCTAACGCCTTATGGAAAAATTCCATCGTCCCTCGCCTAATACATCGTATAATATATTACGTTCTATAGTATTATCTAAGCCGAATTATGTTACATTCCCTACATAAGTATCGTTGTAAAGTGCAGATGAAAGGATTTCTAGATCGGATCAACCTTGACTGGAAGATTAATAATGACGAAATACTTCGAATTATGCAGAAACACGCCTTTTGTGGAAAACGTTTTGTAATCATTTTTGCTGGTAAGAAAAGTCATAATCTATAATTCGGAAAGCGAATGAATTCATAGTATATTTTACAGTAGTTGTCTACGTCCCTGTGTGTATAATAGTGTTGTACCATATGTCGCCAATTATTTTGGATAAAATTTTGCCATTAAATGAATCACGTGCCGTAAATCTTCCACTAGATGTCGTCCTAATGTTTGACAGAGAACAACATCCTGCTTTTACTGCTTTTTTACTATGTTTATTATTAACCGTGAGCGAATCTATAATTGTGGGGGCAGAATCATTTCTAATTATGCTTGCTTGGCATGTCGCTGGTTTATTTAGTATTGCAAGGTAAGAGTGAATATTTTACCTAAGTCGAGTGAGACGAAGATCTTTCAAGTGGTAGTTTCCACTTAATGAAAATTTATGATTACCTTTGTATATAAAAAGTTAAATAAAACGTATAGAGCAATGTTAAACTAATTCCCCGTTGTCGACTGCGTCATAAATTAAATTTCTTTAAAATTACAATTATATATTCTACGTTCTTTTTTCTTATCGGCTCTCATTGGTATAGATACATTTTATGTGGGACAACTCTGCATGTACAAATATCTTCATAACAACTTGTACACTGCTTTATCCCGAAAAGTAAACCTTGTCTCAAAACGTGTATACTGTAAGATACATACACTGCTTTGAATAGGTTTACGTATATCTAAGTAAACCGATACTACATTTTCGTTATCCTGTATTATTTACTCGATGTTTCTAATAATGCTCCCATCTACTATTTTTAGTCATTATTTTCAAAAAGCTGTTCTCGAGGAATGCACTGCGTCTGGTTTCCCGCGAGACTGTAAAGATAATAAAGGTGCTAGTTACATAACTAGTGGTGTGACTGTACATTGGAAGGCACTTCAGTGAGTATTTTACTTAAATAGATGCTAACAAGTTTTGACCTACAATAATCGTATAATCTAAGCAATGCATTGTCTAAGTTCTACTCCGTTTAACTACTATTTCAATTTCGCTTAATTGGTACGTGTATTTTCAAAGATTCGTGCAGGACTTACAGAAGCATCTTCAGATATTATACGGAGTCACCATCATATTCGGCGTGATTAGCTTGAGCACCAGTTTATTTTGCGTAAGTATATTGTACAACTTTATGTTTATTTGACATAATTTTCTTTTACTAAACAGATTCAGTAGGATTTCTAAATTTGTTCCGTTTGTTTAAGTTGTCTCAAACGATACTACAGGTTGCCGATATCAGAGATACAGTCTTATTCGTGATAATGATCAGTTCTATTTTGGGACACATGTTTTTGATGAACCTTACAGTTGAGTCTATGATTGACAGCGCTAACAACATTCCTGTAATAACGTAAATGTCTTGGAATCTTATATAAACCACGTTTGTCCAGCTCATTTTTAATAAACTCGTAAAGTACCCGTACTTTGGTGTTGCACGTTAATCTTGGTCCTATCAATTCTTGTAGGGTATTTTCACTTATTTACTGAAGAATAATTTTACGAAGTATTTCCAGCTATATGTGGCAAAAATATCCAAATATTGTCAAAGCAGCCGATTGTATTTTACGAAAATGAAGGTATTATTTTTTCATTATTTTAACAAGTTTAACGTGCAACCTCAAAGGGTTAAAGAAATTAAACTTCAAAGAGATAACAAACTGTTATGGTATCTCCAATTTCTTACATCATCGATCGATGCCAATACCATTATTCTCCCCGTATAAGATATGATACAGTGTTTAATTTTGATATAAGTGAAATCGTATTTAACACATGAGTCAGAATCGCAGTGCATATCGAAGTTTGAGCATATAGTTGACATGTTCTGTGCTACATTTATCACCGGTGGTACGCTCCGACATATTTATTTAATAACCTAAAAATAAATATTTATGACAAACTTAATTCTCTGAAAAAATATTTCAACTAAAAGATTGAGACATTACATAAAATGCAGGATAGAACAAAGCACATAAGTTTGTTTAATTGTTATATTCATAATAATTAATAATTGCATGCAATGGCCGATTTTGATTTCTCAATCTTTAGTCAATATGTCAAATATCCTAAACACGTTAGGTAAAAAGGTATTGGCACTTATGTGATGTCGAAACGAATATTTTATGCGACTCTTGAAACGCATGATGTGATATTTGAATTAAAATGCGAAATTATTGAAGTACACTATCTTTCTGCTATCTATTCTATTATTCTACTACTACTTAGCATAAAATCGTTGGCTACATTCACAGGTACAACACCAACTGGTACGAAACATCTGTAGCAACACAGAAATTGTTGCAAATGATAATATTGAGAAGTAACAGAGGTTTTACCTTAACTTTCTTATCCGTCTTTTCTCCGTCAATTGAAGGTTTCGCTGTGGTATGTCAATGTCCATTAACACAACTTTTAAAAGAATAATTTGTATTATATCTCGAATTTACAGCTTATAAATACGTCAGTATCCTACTTTACAATGTTGCTGTCATTAAAGAAACCATTATGATGCTTTAGAAAAAAAACACCAGGAAGTGGTAGTTATGCAACGTACTGCAGCTACCTCGACTCTGCCGTTTCCATCCCACTAGATATGTAGTAGTACTTTACTTGCAACCTACATGTAGTTGTTACGATGTACATTATACAATTACTTATAATTAGTCCACGAAACTTAATAAACAAGTAATTGATTAGTTACTTCTCAGGTTTCTCTCTTGTTCAATGACTGTTAAGTAAACTAATTTTCTTTCATCCACACCCACTCACGTCGTCACTGCTATATTCGAAGTAAAATTACAATATAACATATGTCTAAGTGTTCACCGACCATTCGAACATATCATCACTAAATAAAGACTGTTATAATACAAACTCTTTCTTCGACGAATGCAAACAGACTGAGATCAATCGAACAGTATCCTCCCTAGTAAGCTCGTATTGCATAGAAATATAAATATTTAATTTTGCTCAGAAAGTTTTCTTCTCTCGGTTTTTCTTTACCCTATCATTTTCTTAATGACATTATTACACCACCACACTACGGACACCGATCGAGTTACTTGCACCCTACTTTTATATGAATAAGTAATTCCACAGTCCTGCAACCTGTCAATCATTCCTTTGCATCTAAAGAATTTTTGTTATATTTCACCTGAAAATCTTTTAAAGAGGTAATATTTGAGAAGGGTGAGGTGAAATGGAGGGTGGCTAGGTAACTGCAAGGTCAGTAGTTTTTGAGCCACTACACGAAATGGAAGAAATAAATAGCTATTACAAGTGGTGTACCATCTTTATGTTGTCTATTGGACTTTGGCCATACAGCAACAAGAAACTTCGACTCTTGCTTAACGGCTTCATAAGCCTTATGACTTGGGCATCCGTAATTTTCCAGGTTTTTATTATTAGACATGCTATACATAATAATTGATAAATTTATAAAACTAGTTAATACATTGTAAAACTTTTCCAAATATTTTTACATCTTTCGATTAACACTTGACAATATTAGTATCTTTTTAAGTTTTTAGCTGTCTTCATAGTGAGGAGAAGTCTGTTTCGCCTGGTAAGGATGACGGCGTTTATATCAATGGCAATGGTCGCACTTACCAAATATCACATAACATGGTATCTGATCGGTGACGTAAGTCACATATATAGAAATTGAATTCATGTTTGCGTAACCATACATCGTATTATAAAATCCAGGTGAAAGCATTTCTAGATCAGATCAGGCGTGAATGGGAGACGAATAATGACGAAATACGTCGAATCATGCAGATTCACGCCTGTTATGGAAAACGTCTAGTAATAGGCTTTGCAGGTGAGAAAAATCTTGAATAGTTTGTTCTTCGGAAGATTGAGTGGATACACAATATGTTTTACAGGATGTGCTTATCCTGCAGTGTGTACGGTGGTACTATACCATGTTTCTCCTATTATTTTGGATATCATTTTACCACTAAATGAATCTCGTCCAGTAAAGTATTTAATAACTGCAGAATTCTCTTTCAACCAAGATGAACATCGAATTATCAGCACTTGTTTGCTAAATTTTGGTATGATAACTGACGTAACTGTACTTGTTGGGATGGAATCGCTTATGATCATGATCAGCTCGCATATCGCCGGATTATTTGAAGTTGCTCGGTAAGTTCATATTTCGAATAAATAATACCATGTTGTTCATATAATTCACGCCCGATCTACATCGAATAGAATGTAGTTCTTGAAAAATATTAAAGAATTCTTCACATGTCAGATTAATGATTTTAGTGTGTGAATCAGTCGTTTTTAATGATATTTATGTTTCTTAATCCTCGAAAGAATTAAATCTAGTTTTCCAAAACTTTTCTAAAAATTATTAACACAATGGAAAAGTCTAATTGTGCACAGCGAATATACACAGAATAAGAAGATTTACAACCTGTCGAATATTTTCAAAGCAGTTTCTAGACGAGCACACAACCTTCAGAACAGGAAAGTGTAGTAGAATTCATACACAATTTTTTGGAAGAGATGGTACAGTTTGTTTCCGTGTCATGTATATTTTTTTATTTCCTCATTTTTATAAGTGTTAGTCTTCATACAATTAATAAAACGAATCTGCTGGATTGTCCTGATTCAAACTCTGTATGTTTAAATAGATTAATCTTATATTCTCGTTATTCTGTACCACCCATTCCACCTTTCTGACAATGCTCTTATCTATCATTCTTAGTCTTTTCTTCGAAAAAGCCGTTCTTGCAGAATCATCTGCACCATATCTCTCGCGAAATTACAAAACTAATGAAAGTATCAATTACATAATTACCGGTACTACAATACATCGAATGGCGCTTCGGTAAGTGTTTTCTTTATATACATATGTTACCGGCCAAACCCGATTTTAGGCCGAACTAGTTTTGCCTTAAATCCTATATAGGATCAACTGGTTTGGTCTAGGAAAAACTAATTTATCCTAAAATTCGCCGGTAACATATACAATATGTATTAACCAATTTCGCTCAACGATATTTTTAACGTTTAAATCAGGGTTTTCCTTCTTTTTGCATTGACGTTTTTGCAAAAAGTGATATTCCTTGACATTGTTGCATTTATTCCTATAATAAACATAATACAGCAAAATCATAGTAAAAACAATTGCTGAAACGCTGCTTAAAATTTAACTTAAACAATGAATATCAGTTTTTCGGACAACAAATTAATTTTCCATCCTTCGGGCGAATTACTCTCTAGATTTTTGAATATTAAACATATGTATTTGAAAGAAAAGTGATTAGTTGTCATTACTTATCCAATAATTTTAGTATACTTTTTTTCATATATGTATTTTATGATTTGGAACAAACTACATGCGATAGTCTAATATATACGAATAAACAATTAATTATTAATTGCATTAATACATTGTAACTACAATCAGTGCATAATTGCATCAATCTAAAGGGTGGTTGTGCGTAAGACGTAGGAAAACCCTGTGGTGACCTCTGGCCAAATCTACGCGTTTTATGTATTCGCCGTAATAATTTATTTAACTGATTAAGTATATTTTTGAAGATTTGTACGTGATTTAAAAAACCACTGCAATATATCGTACGCTCCTGCCATTATATTTGGTGTGATTGCTTTAAGCTGTCATTTTTTTTGCGTGAGTAATTCACATTCTGTCACCTTATATCAGTTGTCATGTATATAACTATCTTTCTCAAAGAAATACCGCATAAGAATTTAGAAAATGTTCTGTTTATTATAGCTGTCTCAAACGGTGTTTCAACCAGCAGAGAGTGGGGAGACAATCTTGTCTGTGCTTCTAATCAATTCTTCATTGGGATACATGTTTTGGATGAACTTTGCATTTCAGCACATGATCAGCAGCTCTGAAAGTATCCCTCTAACAACGTAAATGTACTTGATTACTATTTGCACACATCGTTTCTTGTTAGCTTTTACTATGTCGGTCGTCACTTACTCATATGTTCATTATGAACGGCTATATGTTTGCATTAGTAAAAATATGTAATGTCGACAGAGAAATTAGCGATATTTCTTCGCAAATACGGTACATATTTTTTATGTAATTACAACTGACGTGACATGAATTTACAAAGTTTATGAACAAAGTTTGTGAACGTATATATTTGTGACATTACAATTTCTTTGTAGTTCTCCAAATTTTGTTTTCATTGATTTTTCTCATTATTATCGGAGTTTTTTATTTCCGTTGTTGACATTGTTCTTATATTCGTGTAAGGTAGGCCATTTACTTGGACTGCTCCAGATGTCGTTTCATCATGTATTACGCCATGTTAGAATGACACACACTTTAATCGTCCGTCTTGAGATCTCACTTAACATGTTAATGTACTATAAAATGAATTTCATTCAACTGCCACTGTTCAAATCGTACTGGTTTTTTCAATGTATCGTTGTCTATAATTACAGGTATAATACTAACTGGTATGAAACGTCTGTGTCAACGCAGAAATTGTTACAGCTAGTCATATTGAATAGCAACAGAGATTTGTCATTCAACTTTTTAAGCGTCTATGCTCCATCGATCGAAGGCTTTGCAGTGGTATGCTTAATACATATTACAACCATAAAAAATAATATTCTACATGGAATCCTCATTTTTCAGCTTTTAAAAGCATCGGTATCCTACTTTACTGTTCTGTTATCTCTACAGTAAATTTTCTGACTACTTGATAAAGCGGAAATATGAATCAGTTGTTCTAACATGCAGTGTCATTAATTTTAATTTGCAACCTTAACGTTCGTTCTATACTTACTAAAAATTAATTAACGTATCTTATTAACTAAGTCAACTGCGTTCCTCCTTTGCTTTCATTGCTTACAACTGAACCTCATTATCTTAACTGCTGGTAGTATAATTGTAATATAGTATAAATTCGTGTACTTACATCACACTCAGCAGTCTTCGTGACACATCACACAAATCACTTGTCTGCGTACGAACCGGTGCTCTGTCTTTGGAGGACGTAAACCAACTGAAGATAATAGAAGAGAATCCTCCCTCGTAAGATCGTATTGCGTAATCGTTGTTTGTTTGTTAAAAATATATTTGTTGTTAAGTGACTGTTACGTAAACTGACTTTTTTCATTCACACCCACCCACATCCTTACTGCTATATTGGAAATAAAATTACAACATAACATATATTCAAGTGTTTTCATCGTGTTCACTGGCCACCCTAACTTATCACCGTTAACTAAAAAGTGTTATAATACAAGCTTTTCCTTCGGTGGTTGCAAGCTGACTGAGATCAATCGAACAGTATCCTCCCTCGTAAGCTCGTATTGCATAGAAATATAAATATTTAATTCTGCTCAGAAAGTTTTCTTCTCTCGCCTTTTCTTTCACCCTATCATTTTCTTAATAACACTATTACACCACCACGTTATAGCTACCACGCACCCTTTGTATTAATAAATAATCGTGCAACCTGCCAGTCATTCTGTTGCATCCAAAGAATTTTTCTCTTATTTAATTTGAAAATCTTTCGAAGAGGTAATATTTTCAAAAGCTGAGGTGAAATGGGGGGTAGATACAGAGTTCCGAGATCAGTTGTGTTTGAGCCACTGCACGCGATGGTGGAAATGAATGGTGATTACAAGTGGTGCATGTTCTTTTTGACAGTCATAGGACTTTGGCCGTACACAAACAAGAAATTTCGACTCCTGCAAAATGGCATAATAAGCCTCATTACTTGGGCATCCGTAATTTTCCAGGTTTGGATTATTAGACTTGCTATAGATAAATTTACGAAACTAATTCATACGTTGTGAAACTTTTTCTAATATCTTGACATTTTTCGACCAACACTTGACAATATTAATATCTTCTTAAGTTTGTAGCTTTCTTCATAGTGAGGAGAAGTCTGTTTCGCCTGGTAAGGATGGCGGCGTTTATATCAATGGCAATGGTCGCACTTACCAAATATCACATAACATGGTATCTGATCGGTGACGTAAGTCACATATATAGAAATTGAATTCATGTTTGCGTAACCATACATCGTATTATAAAATCCAGGTGAAAGCATTTCTAGATCAGATCAGACGCGAATGGGTGACGAATGATGGCGAGATACTTCAAATCATGCAGATTCACGCCTGTCAAGGAAAACGTCTGGTAATAATTTTTGCGGGTGAGGAAAATTTTTAATATTTTGATATTTGAGAAGTGATTCCGTGAATACACAGTACTTTTTACAGCCTTTGCTTACCCTTCAGTGTGTGTGATGGTACTATACCATATTTCTCCTATTATTTTGGACAATATTTTGCCTCTGAATGAATCTCGTTCAGTAAAGTTTCTAATAACTATAGAATTCTTTATCGACAAAGAACAACATCGAATTATCAGCACTTGTTTGCTACATTTTTTGGTGATAATTAACATAACTGTATTTGTTGGGACGGAATCGCTTATGATCATGATCGCCTCGCATATCGCTGGATTATTTGAAGTTGCTAGGTAAGTTCATATTTCCAATAAATAATACTGTGTTATTCATAAAATTCTCGTCCCGTCTAGATCTAATGAAACGAAGATCTTAGAAAATGTTAAAGAGTATTTCAAATTTCAGATTAATGATTTTACTGTTTGAGTCATTTGTTTGTAATGATACTTAGCTTCCTTAATCCTTAAAAGAATTAGATCTATTTTTCCAAACCTTCCTAAAAATTGTGTATTATTAATATAACAAAAATGTCTAATTATGCAACGGAAACATATACATATAGAATATAAAGACTTACAAACTATCGAATATTTCCAAAGCAGTTTCTGGACGATGCTTAACTTCCAGAAAAGAAAAGTGGAGTAGAATCTATACACAAGTTTTTAGAAGAGATGGTATAGTTTGTTTCCTTATCGCGTACATTTTTTTCATTTACTCATTCTCTTAAGTGCTAGTGTGTTTTGAACATTTCTCCATGCAACTAATAAAATGAGACAGCTGAATTGTCCTGATTCGGAATCTGTATGCTTAAATAAATTAATCTTACATTCTCGTTATTCTGTACCATGTAATCCGCTTTTCTGACAAGGCTCTAATCTATCATTCTTAGTTTTTTCTTCGAAAAAGCCGTCCTTGCAGAATCATCCGCATCATATCTACCGCGAAATTGCAGAAATAATGAAAGTATCAATTACATAATTACCGGTACTACAATACATCGAACGGCACTTCAGTAAGTACTTTCTTTAAATATATGTATTAACCAATTTCGCCTCATGATATTTTAACTTTTAAATCAGAGTTTTGTGCCTTCTGTTTGCATTGGCATTTTTGCAAAGAGTGGTCTTCTTTGACATCGTTGCATTTGGTTCTATAATAAACATTATACAGAAAAATCTCAGTACAAACAAGTGCTGAAATGTTTCTTAAAATTTAACGTTTAAACAATGAATATTTATTAATTTTTCGGATAACAAATTACTTTTGCGTCCTTCCTATTATTTTAGTTACGTTTTATTGTGTTTGAGCAAATTACTCTTGACATTCCACTTCTGGAATACAAAATATCTGTATATGAAAGAAAATTGTTAGTTGTCATTACTTATGCAATAATTTTAGTATATTTTTTTTCGCATATATGTTTTATGATTTATTACTAACTACATGAAATGGTCTTATATCTGCGGATAAATAATTATTAATTGCTTTATAAATTGTAACTACAATCAATGTATAATTATTATGCATCAATCTAAAGGGTGATTATGCATAAGGCATAGAGAAACCCAGCGGTAACCTCTGGCCACAACTACGCATTTTCTGTAGTTACCGGAATATTTTACTTAACTGAGTATATTTTTGAAGATTTGTACGTGATCTAAACAACCACTGCAATGTGTCGTACGCTCCCACAATTATATTTGGCGTGATTGCCTTAAGCTCCCATTTTTTCTGCGTGAGTGATTCATTCTTTCTTTTTCAAAGATATCCTGAGTAAGAACTTACAGAATGTTCTGTTTCTAAAGCTATTTCAAACGGTATTTCGACCAGTAGATGGTAGAGACACAATCTTATCTGTGTGTCTAATCAATTCTACATTGGGATACATGTTTTGTGTGAACTTTGTAGCTGGAAACATGGTCAATACGGCTGAAAGTATATCTCTAACAACGTAAATATACTCTAATATTATTGGCACAAAGTCTTTCTTGCTAGTTTTTAATATGGTGACCGTCACTTACTTATATGCGAATTATGAACGACTTTATGTTTGCACTAGTGAAAATATGTAATATTGACAAAGAAATTGACAATACATTTTTCAGCAATATGGTACATACTTTTGACAGAATTTTGACTATTTCGACATGCATTTAAATACAAAGTTTGAGAACACGTAAATATTTGTGACATTATAATTTCTTTGTAGTTCTACAAATGCTTGCATTGGTTTTTCCCATTATTTTCAGAATTTTTTATTTTCATTGTTGACATTGTTGTTATACTCGTGTAAGACATGCCACTTTTTTGCACTCTTCAAGAGATCGTTTCATCATGTACTACGCTATGTTCAAGTGGCACACTCTTTAATTGTCCGTCTTGAGATTTGACTTAACATGTTAATGTACTATAAAAGGAATTTCATTCAACTGCCACATTGCAAATCGTTCCGGTTTTCTCAGTGTATCATTGTCTATAATTACAGGTATAATACCAACTGGTATGAAACGTCTGTATCAACACAGAAATTGTTACAGCTGATTATATTGAAGAGTAACAGAGGTTTTAAGTTCAGTATCCTAAGTGTGTATGTTCCGTCGGTCGAAGGCTTTGCAATGGTATGCTTGATACATATTACAACCATAAAAAATAATATTCTATATTGACTCGTCATTTTTCAGCTTTTAAAGGCTTCGGTATCATACTTTACTGTTCTACTGTCCTTGCAGTAAATCTTCTGACTACTTGATAAAGGGAAAATATGAATGAGTTGATCTTCTAACTTGCGGTGTGTCGTTATTTTTCATTTGCAACCTTTACGTTCATTATATACTTACTAAAAATTAATTAACGAATCTCATTAACCAAGTCAACTGCGTTCATCCTTTGCTTCCAATGCTTCCAACTGAACCTTATTCGTCTTTTTGCAGACGAAGGATTTTCGAAGATTTGAAGGTTACCGCCATTTTTTTAAATAGTACGCTTTATTTTCATATTTCTAGTAAAGTAGCAGGTATTTAAAAAATTACAATGATAATTCTCCTCATAATTTACCTTATACAAACCGATGGTATTTGTCAATTTACTTGCAACGGTCTTCGACATGAATAAATAATCCTAACATTATTGAGACTGCTAATTAATTTGCTGCGGCAAAAAAATACTACTCCTTATTTTCTAAAGAAGTCAAATTAGGAGGTTTTAATTAAAAAAAAAAAAACAGAAAGTACAGGGTAAGTAATCAAGTTATTCTTTGGTTAAAAAATGAATATGCATATTTCCAATAATAATATTAATAATGAAGAGTATTTTGTTTTAATTAGGATAGTAATAATATTTTATTGTGCGCAAATATTTAACAGTTTATAGTAGCAGCCAGTTAAATATATTCTTGTAATTAAAAATAAATAATTGGAAATAAATATATCATGCAAATAATTAACAGAAAAGAATTATTTATTCCATTAGATTTCCGATCTCAAATTGTTTATCGTTTCATTCCAATAAAATAATAAATAAAAAAATTGTTTGGAAATATTTTAGTCGTATTAAATGCAGAATAAAATTACCTTTGTTACATCATTTATATAATAAAAATAACAATGCATTTGAAATAATAAGTTATTTGCTAATGAATTATTAATTTTTTGTTATTTTATTTGAAATAAAATGTTTCCAATCTGAATATGTGAACAACTTACAAAATTTTCAAAAATAAGTGCTACTATAAAAACATATTACCTTAAAGAGAATCAATAATATAAAAAATTAATTTTGTTTATTGATTTTAGCATGCTCCAACAAATACTCACTTTTAATGTAACAATCAACGTGTTAATGTAACACTTGGAATTTTTTACTTTCAAATTCTTTACATTATCATAATGAAATGTGTAATCGTATTAGACACGCACACTAAATAACACGATTAACTTTTTCAGAAAATTTTCTTCTACCGTTTCTTTTATCTTCTTGTTTTCTTAATATGTGACACTATTATACCACTACGCTACAATTACTAACCATGTTGTTCGTAACATATTTTGCTATGTATGCTAAACAATTTTCTAAAAGATGATCAGTTCTCGATTTAGGTACAGCGGTAAGTCCCACGTATCACAACAAATATGTATTGTCATTGTGACAATTAACGTATTAATATAACATTACTCACTCTCGAATTTCAAATCTTTCACACGTTCAGGAAATTAAAATATATCAGACACACTAATGAGCATAATTACGATTTCGATATGTTTCATAACCGATACCTATCGCCGCCGTACCTGTCAACGCGTGAGCACAACGGTTCACTAGAATTTCACATTTTTGACACTATAAAGGTTTCACATCCTCAAACACTGCTATATATCAAAATACTGATACTTGCACTGATAAACAATATTCAAAATCCAATGAATTGCAATGAAGAAACAGCAGAGACGCACAGTACATCCTTTACCTTCGAAGAACCGACGCCGACTGAGCCTGGAAGGGGGTAGCAACCCCCGTACAAACACCGTATCCATGGGGTACGTAGACTTGGTTGTTATGAAGCTATAAATCAATGATAGAAAAGCGGTTCAGCCAAGTGAAAAAAATACGTAACGAAAATATTATTTTTCCGAGGACATCGAACTCGATGCACCGTCTACTGCCTTCGATTCTCTGCAGGAGAATTTAATATAATTGTCTATCCTGCTTCAACGATTTTTACATTATGTAACTGTGTCTACTGTGTCAACAAAAACTGCGGAAAATATGCATAAGTTATATAAAATTCATACAAAATATATCTATATAAAAGGTACAGTGATATAATAGTAAACGATTTTATTTTCAAAATATAAATTAAAACGTTCAAACAACAATTGCTTTAAACATTTATTGTTTGTTCGGAAATACAAACAAAACTCTTCTTGACCAACGACTATGAATCTCACCACAGAATTGTGGTGATCATCACGGTTGTCGGTAAAGGAGAGTTCTATTTTCAAAGCCGTCGGTTAAGAAAAGCCCTTTTTGCAGTTCTGAACAAATGACCGATGTTTCTAGCAACCGTCCTTTTATTGTATTCCATTTTATTTTGAAAACAAAATCATTTTCAGTTCATTTTTAAAACCTTTAATCAAGAACGTGTATACAAATTAAAAAAGTCCGAAATCATTTTAAATATATCAGTAATATTGGTGAAGTTACTAATTAATTAACTAATTAAATATAGGAAGTAATTAATTCAATAAGCAAAAAATATTTCCAAATTTCTATAGAACTTGTGTTCCAACATTACCACATATAGATAAAACAATGCGCAAAGACAGTTAATATTACTAAATTGATTTTGACTATTTATTTCGAAGCGTATGCTTAATTGAAGGTTTACAAACAGAGTAAATGAGTAAATGATGTTATAATTTTAACAAAATTGAAAGTGTTCAAAAGTCATTAATTGAATCATGCCCAAATGATTTCAGCATTAGTTATTTGTCAATAAAAATAAATAGTGTTCTTCGTTACCGACGACGGAGAAGAGGAGTAAGTTCTTCGTGACCATCAGTTTGGAAGATTCGATATTTCGACGAAAATTCTGAAAACTGTTATGCTTCGACACCGACCAAATTTTGTGCACTATCTCTTTCTATAAAAGAAGATGTCTGTGCGAATGGTTCATGGCAATTCGAAACAAATTTTCTACAATTCTTATGTCATTCCCTATATTACCGACAAAATACTGCATAGTGTGTGAACCGTTCAAAGCACTGAATCCGCATCTCCGTACCCACGGAATGTATTGCAAACATTTTCATTATGCATTAACAGTATTCAACATTGCTGCCTCTGCCAGAAACTATACCAAACCTATTCAGTATTTCTGTGTAGAAAGCACTTGCATTAATATTATTCAATAAAATTAAAAATTAACCCCTTGCCGCATGATTAGTTTGTCAGGTGCGTAAGTCGGAGTAACTATTAATTACAATAGTATTAAAATCATTAAGGAAAATCAAAATGTTAAGACTATTTTGTATTCAACAGTCTTTGACTCTACAAAGTATAATTAGACTTGAACTTCAAATTGGAATGTATTAAATATTCAAACCAGATTTGTCGCATTTGAATGGTAAGTGCATCACGAGTTTGGTCGTGAAAGTACTGTGAGGGGTTAATAGTGTTCAGTAAAACTAAAAGAATTTTATATATATGCATACGTGCACATACATACACATATATATGTATATATCATCGGTAAAGTAAAGAATGATATTAAAATGGTAAAAAATTTTTGTTCGAATCGCCAAAAATAGCGTTCTCATAGATGTTTCCTTTCTTATAAAGAAGTTTATCGATAAAATTTTATGTAATTTAGAGTATGACGGCTTTCTGAAGAAAAGCGCACACTTCTGTAGCACAAGTGCTGTTTGCTAAAACTTTACTTACCGATACGTTTGGAGGAATTCTAGGTATGATATTTTTATTATTTATAATATCATATAGAATATAATATCGTATAATAATAATACTTATTAACTAATCAAATTGAGTCTTATATCTTCTAGAAAAAATATAAATGCGTACTACTTAATATTAAAAAACTATAATTTTAGAAAATATACTTTGAGCTTGCTAATTAATGCATATTCCTTGCAGTGAATACCATAGCAGTAGAATACTATTTTAAGCTAAAAATCACTGTTCTCGAAATTATAAAAAAATAAAATTTTTTCGGGGTTACAGCAAATCTACGTCTCTTCAGAGTTTTAGCAAAACTAGCTCTTTTCAGACTTACTTCATTCTTTACAAACGTGGAACAGCGCTCAATGAAAAGATACGACTCTTTTGCTTGCACATAATTTCAATTAATCATGAAGATAGTACACATTACACAAGTACAATCCACGCTTTTAGATCCTCTATAAATCGAATACATATAGCCATCGGAATGTGCTTATAACTCCAGACAAACAAATGTCTGTCTCGGGTACAAGGTTTTATAGGAGCAACCATGGAAGTTTTGTTTCTTCAATTAAACAGTATATAAAATGTCATATAATACCATTGCCAGAATATTATGTATGAAAATCAGTCGTACACCGAATAGAAATATAAAATTTCAATCATAGTAAAAATTTTTGTATGAGAGAAATCAAAAATTCCAATTTATCCGAATTTTATCTTTCCAAAGTTCACGTACAGGTTGAACTTTTTCCATAGTTCACGTATAAGAAATTCGATCAATCTATTTAAATATTTGCAGAATAATGTTAATTTTTAACATAATTTTTAGACATATAAATTTTTCAAAGATCCATGTACGCTTTATAATTGGTCTTTCAAAACGGAAAAATTGACATTTTTAATTCATTCTTTAGGTCTAATAGTTCCCAAGACATTGGTAGGAATAGCATTTTCGATCTCAATTTTGTGGGTTATTTTCACCGCTTCAAAATGGATATTCGTACGTAAAAGAAAATACATGTCAAATACTTTCTCGCTTTTTACATCATATATAAATTTCATCAACATAGGCGTACAACAATTGTAAGAATAATCCAATCGAGATTCAGAATTCCGCATTATTCTAGTTGGGACACGAGGTCTTTCCAGTGAATTGTAGTTCCTCAAGGCTGGCAGAACCGTTTCAAAAAAGAGTTGTCTGATGTTCTGGCATCCGTTCCTTGACACGGAGAAATTGGCTCACCAATCCAGAACTTTCTGAAAATACAAAACACCGATTATTTTAAAGGCTCATCTGTTCCTAACCTTCCTTACAGAAAGTACTTACCAAAATCACTTACGTACTGGCTTTCAACTCACTTATCTCCGCAACCAATTTTGAATTCTCCGAGCAAGAACTAGCAATGTAAATTATCATACCTCGGTGCATGGTGTGTACACGTGATAAAGATGCCATCACCATATGGAGATATCCATATCTTATGGAAGACTTGCCTGCACATACCATCGAAAAGGTAGTAGAGCCCATTTGTTCACGCTGGAGTCGTCTATGCAGTCCCAATTCAAGTCCGTACATCTCCAGGTCCCGAACACGAATCTATAAAAGCGTATAAGCTGAAGTGGGGTAAGTTGGTAAACGGGTCAAGTTCATATACAGGCTATTTTTATTACAATATGAACGAAATTTCTCGATTTAGTATGTTTGTTTCCTTGTTTTGTTTCACTATATCCCCTTTTACATTTCAGCTAAGTACTTGTTTGCAGTATAGAGTACTTACATAATGCAGTAAAAAACATTTTATAGCAGATTTGTTAATAATTCTGCTCTTGCCTCATTGCATGAAATAAAGTTTCAAGGAATTTAACTTCAAGTTACGCTCTTACCCCATTTTCGGGGAAAGTGCAGAGTAGTTGATATTTTAAACAATTGCCTATCAAAATCAAAATGTACAAGGAAAACTAAGGTCCTAGTTAATATTAATTCAATAGTAGTAATTGTGCAAAGCGTTTGATATCGACAGAGTTAAGTATTGACATAGCAGACTGAAAATATTTATGTCTAAATACCAACTTTACAAAAACCAGTCTTCACTTACCCCACTTCACCTTATTGCAGTTTTTGTTGGTTTGGCCACAAAAGCTAAGCAGATTGAGTTCACAAATGGTTATTGCTTAGCCATCTTCATAGCGGCGTATAGGAGATTTGTGTCTCGAAACGGTTTTCCAATTTTCGGCAACAAAGTGCTTCGGCAATGGTACCATATCCCACGGAGCGAATCGTGAACTTACTTCTGTTTACATAACCACGATAAAAGATTTTAATTTTCATAGTTCGGTAGGCTTGAAAGGTATTCCATGGCATCGCTTACCGCCTGATGTACCACATCCATGAATTGTGGAAAGCGGACGTCAAAAGACTAAAACATCGCCTACACCGCATAGTGAGGTCTCACCACACTGTTGTGTTACGTCGAAGCGTGTCTCCAAGATCAAGATCAATCGGCACTAAGTCGGAATGCACTGATAGGATGCATAACGCAACTGAAGCTTTGCATGCTCGATCTGAAAGAGAATTCAATTTTTCAGGTTTCTAACTGGAATTTCAAGAATTATGTACCTATGCAGCTTCAGACTGGAGTCCTTCATGCATATAAAACTTCAAATTCTATCAATTTTGAATTTCAAACTCTGGAACCCTTGAATTTTTTCATTTCGTCGCACTGAAACTTGCAATTGTGCAGAGTGGTTTGTTTGGTAGTTGAAAATAGTTGGAGACAGTTTATGTAATATCAAATTCTAATAATTCTGTCCACTTGTGAAGCAACAAATGATAAGTAATATTGTTCAATCGTTACAAACGTAACAAAAGATCGTATAAAAAGGGTTACTGTCAAAAACAAATCTATACACTTTGTAAAAAGCAGGATCTATACACAGTTAAGCAGGAATAAATTATACAAGTAATAATCATTATTAAATTGCGATAAACCAAAGGCCTCAAAAACGCGTATCCCCCATTTTGATCCATGTTTTACGCATATAAATTTGTATAAAAATCAAATCATATATGGAATAAAAAATTTAATAAAACGTTTAAATTTTTAAAATATTATTTAGAGAAATAATTTCCCCCGAAATTTTCGTAATTGTCTAAATTTCTTACGGAAAAATAACAATTTAAACAAAAAAGCACTCCCCTACACCTTCTAATACTCGAAATATTTAAGAAATTGTATTTTCTCCTCCGTACTTTAAGGGCTATTTTTACTCGCCCAATACGAATATCAGCAGATATAAAAAACATATGTCAAATAATATTCGAAGAACTACCACATAAATTACACTAAAATTCGTTCGTGACATTTTAGTGGTGTCCCTTGCATGTAGACTAATAGACTACTGGTACGAAACATTTCCTTCTGAACACACTCTCTCTTTTCCCAGAAAATAAATTTACTGGTGACTATCGATAAACACCGTCCCTTGTGCACTAACATTTCGTAAAAGTATAAAAGGTTATTATTATTCGGCGGATGAGAACCAACTGAGTACAACCAGAAGAGTATCCTTCCACGTCACCTCGTATTGCATAAAAATATAAACACCTAACTTTGCTCTGAAAACTTTCTCCTCTTGATATTTCTTTTACCCCATCATTTTCTTAATAACACTTCTGTAACATTACCCTGCAGCTGCAGATCTCCACACTCGCACCCTACCTTCGTATGAATAAGTAATTCCACAGCCGCGAACCCTGTCAATCACTCTGTTCCATAGAAAGAATTTCTCTAATATTTCGCGTAAAAATCTTTCGAAGAGATAATATTTGCAAAAGGTGAGGTGAAATCGAGGGTAGCTAGGTAACAGCTAGATCAGTAGTGTTCGAGCCGTTACACGCGATGGAAGAAATGAATAGCTATTACAAGTGGAGTAGCATCTTTTTGTCGATGATTGGACTTTGGCCGTACTGCAATAAAAGATTTCAACTTTTGCATAACAGCATTATCAGCTTCATTACTTGGGTATCTGTAATTTCCCAGGTATAGGATATCAAGATTAATTTACGTACTATTTCTAATATTTATGAATGTTCTCGGAATGTCTTGAAATTTTTCTACCAATATTCAATAAATCCTAGTATCCTTTTTAGCTTGTAGCTATCTTCGGTGTACAAAGAGAACTATATCAGCAACTTAGGGATATATCAATCGCAGCAATGACAATAGCCGCGCTTACAAAGTACCACGTCACCTGGTATCAGATAAATTACGTAAGTCGCATACAAAAAGATTGAATTTACATTTACGAATTCTTATAAATATTATTGTAACATGCAGGTAAAGGCGCATTTAGATCAAATCAGACCTTTTTGCGAGACGAATAACGTCGAAGTATTTCGAATTATGCAGATGTACGCATTTTATGGAAAACGACTCGTAGTACTTTTTGCAGGTAAGGAAAATTTTCGCAGCTTTGTAATTTCGTTATTATTTCTACTTATATACAAAATGTTTTACAGCATTCATTTATCCAGGAACGTGTATATTAATACTATACCACGTTTCACCTATCATTTTGGATGTAATTGTACCCTTAAATGAATCTCGCCCAATAAAGTTTTCAGTTGATCTGGAGTTCTTCATTGAAAAAGAGCAGCATCCCATTTTCAACCTTAGCCTATGTTGTCTAGTGATGCTCGTGGATGTAGCCGTACTGGTTGGGACAGAATCATTCTCGATTATGACCAGCTTGTATATCGCTGGTTTATTTCATGTTGCAAGGTTAGGCTCAAGTGAATTGTGTTTATCGTTCATAGAATGCCCGTATTCATAAATCGATTGAAACATCGATTCTTAAATACTTTATTCCTTTTTAATTTTTGTGTCTTTTAATCTACAATGAATTACAAAATGTTTGGATCACTCTAAATATTATGTAACAACTTATTTTCTTTATAAAACTCTTGGCTGCATTTTTAATTAGGAGAATATAAAGCCCGTGCTTCAAAGATGAACAGGACAAATAGTCCTATAATTCATATATTTACGCCGATTTCAACATTTATATTCAATTTCTAAAAAAGCGAAATGGTACGAAATGCGATGAACTTTGTTGTGGAAGTAGTATACCTTTTTATTCTTCGATTATTTTTTTTCTTGATTACCCACTTACTAAAACCTTAAATTTTTTTTCTTGATTACCCACTTACTAAAACCTTAAATCATGCGTTTGATATTGTTTAATGCAGCGAATATTGTAAGGTAAATCAACTGTTTTGAAAATAAGAATGTACAGCTATATCAAGTAAACTTATATTCTCTGTTTCCTCTACTATCTATGTATACCATTCTTTGTAGAACGTTCTGATCTTTCATTCTCAGTTATTATTTCGAGAAAGCTGTTCTTTCGGAATCCGTACCATCATATCGTCCACCAAACAGTAAAAATAGAGAATCTATCAGTTATATAGCTACTGGTATACATTTTCATCGTAGGGCCCTTCAGTAAGTACTAACAAATAGGTGTTGGCTTACAGCATTTTTAAGGTCAGCATTTCATGTATTCACCACAATATTCTGCATAATTAATGCGCTTGTTTCTAAAGGATTGTACATGACGAAAGCGAAAGGTCCAAAGCGCCGTACACTTTCATCGTCCTACTGGGTGTTATTGCCGCGAGCATCAATTTGTTTTGCGTGAGTAATTTATACAGCATAGTTCTTTTATCAATTGACATGGATATAATCCTCTTTCTTAAAAGACAAACGCAACAGGATTTTTGTTAGAGTCTCACACAGATGAGGTTTACGACATGACGATAGAATGATCACTTTTGAACCCTATAATTTAGTATCCGTACCATCTGCGTGCCAGCACTACGATGGTACGTGACAAGTTGTAGTTTTTAGCAGTTTTGTTTATTGCTGCACTAGTCTTTAGAATTTTTGGCTTCAGTGACAGGGGCCATGTCATAAACCTCGCAGCTTAGGAGGTCAGAGGGTGATCTGGTCCTTAAAAGTAACGGGTCCCGCGGACCGGAACTGACTCATGGGAGATTTGGGATAAACCCAGATTTTCCCCGGAATGCCGTCCATCCCCGTAGAAGCTTCTGATCCCCTTCCAGAAAAATACCACGCTAAGGGCGCAATGGAAGGGAGAACAGAGGTGTTAACGACGTTAGAAAATTACAAAATCGACAGATAATTAATAGTACAGATAGTCAGCAATTCAGATAGTTAACAGTATAGATACTAACAGAACAGATAGCAAAGTACAGAACAGAAACAGTGTAGTTAGAAACAGCATAATATAGAACAGAGTTAGTACTTGGAGCATTTAGTACTTAGAACATACTCGTTAAGACACACACACACATCCTTCGTACATGCACACTCATATTTCTTAAATATTATATTTTTAATACAACAAAGTGAATGTCATTTCACGGTCCCAGTACATTATACATTGGGTGGTCTTTCGAACCTACTGCATAGACTTTAGACGGCACCTTGTGCAATTCCGGGACATGACCAAACCCTAACAATTTTCAAATTGTTTTATTCGTTCAAGCTTTCTGTGACGGTACTTCAGTTATCAGATATTGAAGAGGCTATATTCTCTGTCGTGGTATTGATTGCTACACTTGGATACATGTTTTGGATGAACCTGGCAGTCGAATACATTCTTGATAGCGCTAGCAGTATCTCCCTAAAGACGTAAATTTCTTCGAATGCTACGCGTACCAAGTTTCCCTTGCTGACTTCGTGTTGATCGCTAAGTAGACATATTTTAATATCACACGTCTTTACATTTAAATGTGATATACAATGTATAAAAATCATTCTCATCTGTTAATAACAATGTTGCTATCGTTAACTTACATGTTTCGCAATTTGTAGGAATTGTTGTCAAACAATGCAGGACAAATTACTAACGTTTTTCTATAAATCTGTATCTTGATATGTGACTAAAAATAGTAACACATTCACGCCGGCGCTGATTTTCCTGATCCGCAGTATAAGGCGGCGGAGGTACTCGTGTATTATTTCATCTGGCGATCTGGCTTTCTGTGTTTTACCCCATATGGCGGCGCGCATATTCAAACGTCCTACGCCGCAATTTCGATATATTGATTATTTATTTTCAAAATGTTCTAAAACCGTGTGTAATACACGCCAGGGTGAATGTGATAGTGAATCATTACAGTGCTATTCCTTTCAACTAATACTTTTTGAGCCGTACAAGGTTTTGTTCAACATAGTAATATACCGTTGTCAATATTCACAGATACAATACGAACTGGTATGAAACGTCTATAGCCACGCAAAAATTATTGCAGATGATTATACTCAAAAGCAACAAAGGTGTGACACTTAACTTTTTCTCGATCTTAAATCCGTCAATCGGATGCTTCGCTATGGTAGGTGAATGCTAATTACTATAGAAAAGTCAATATTAATGTAATGAATCCTCATTTTTTAGTTTGTGAGGGTATCAGTATCCTACTTTACTGTTCTGGTGTCTCTGCAGTGAATCTGCTTCACTCTTTGGCAAAGTAGAAGTGTGTAAGAAACGATTAACAGCGCAATATAATTGTTTATGCACCAGGAATTTTTAAATAAATATCAAAGTGCACTGTGTAGAAGTACTTTAATTTAAACCACAAAATACTGTAAATCCAACTATGTTTAAACTAGATAGTAATTATTAATTGTCCGACAGTTTGTTCGTAAACAAATTCTAGGTTACAGGAGTACACCTGTGTCCAGTACTGTGTCGCGAGTTCACACGACGCGAAGTACAAAATGTTCTAAAATTCCTCAACGATCTTTAAAGTTCAACGATTATGTATAGTCCAAAGGTTCTAACAATTCTGAAATTCTGAAGTTCTGTAATTCTGTAATTCTGTAATTTTGTCCTATTTTCGGAAAGCAGAGCTTTTATGAACATGCTGGAGGGCTGTCGATGGGGGTGACTTCTCTGATTGGATCGGCTTTTGCGTTCCTATTTAGCAAAAGGGCGGTCATCGTGTCTGCTATTCGTTAAAAAAATCCGCGCCCCCAAAGTCCTGGTAGGCCTCAGGTACAATACAAGTGACGCGACTGGAAAATCCCAAAACACTTAACCCTGAAGTCGAGCACTCCAGGACCCATCCTGATAGAGTGCAGCCGGCAAAATTTAGGGCACCGCTAAAATCATTTAGTTTTGGAAACGGTGCTTTTCCTAAGCCAATAAATTATTCATTGCTAAACAATAAGTCATTGTCCTGTGTTGCACGTGTGAATTCACAATGCTTACAATTCCTAAATCTTTCTAGAATACAAGTCCAAACAATAATGAAGACAGTGATATGAATTTGTTGTTGTTGTATTTTGTCGTGTGCATTCATTTTTCATTTGCAACCTTAACGTTATAATGTTCGTTGATTGACTATTAAAGAAATAAATAAAAATTTGTAATAACCAAGTTAAGTGCCCTCGTCTTCTGCTTCTATTTCGGTATTCAGCTTCTTTATCTTCTATGTTTTTCGTGTAATTATAATATAATAGATATACATGTGCTCACATCACTTTCACCAGCCATCCTAACACTCCAAACAATTTGCACTCGAACGTGTGCTTTGCCTTCGGAGGATGTGATCTCAGACTGACAAAAATCTCAGAATATTCTCCCTCGTAAGTGCATACAAATATAAAAATTTAACTTGTGCTGTTTTATTCAGAAGATTAGATTAAACCTTGTTTTAGAAACATTGTCTACTGTAGTTAATGCTATAAACCAGGGGACGGTAACCTATGACCCGTGCGTCACCGAGTGACCCATTTGGTAATTTCAAGTAATCCACTTTAGTACCGAAAATAAAGTATAAGACTGTAAGCGTTAATTTGTTGTGCGCTTTGCATGTTTATTTTAAAGTTTATTTTAAAGTTTATTCAACTATGTTTGTAATTATTTGTATATATATTCGTAATTATTTTCTCAATAAAATATATCCTATTATTTACTAAAATGCTGTTTTAATACGAAAATATCTCTGACCCAAACGTCTCTTTAATACTCGCATTTTGGTTGATTTTGACCCGCGGCCAAAAAATGTTGCCAACCCCTGCTATAAACCAATACTGTAAGATACACTGCTTTGAATTGGTTTACGTATGCCTAAGTAGACCGGTATTATATTTTCATTATACCGAATTATCTACTCAATGTTCCTGCTAATACTTTCATTTACAATTTTTAGTTATTATTTTCAATAAGCTGTTCTCGAGGAATGCACTGCCTCGGGTTTTCCACGAGATTGTAGAGATAATAAAGGTGCTAGTTACATAGCTAGTGGTGTGACTGTACATTGGAAGGCACTTCAGTGAGTATTTTGCTTAAATAGATGCTAACAAGTTTTGACCTACAATAATCGTATAATCTAAGCAATGCATTGTCTAAATTCTACTCCGTTTAACTACTATTTCAATTTCGCTTAATTGGCTACGTGTATTTTCAAAGATTCGTGCAGGACTTACAGAAGCATCTTCAGATATTCTACGGAGTCACCATCATATTCGGCGTGATTAGCTTGAGTGCCAGTTTATTTTACGTAAGTATATTGTACAACTTTATGTTCATTTGACATGATTTTCTTTCACCAAACAGATACAGTAGGGTTTATAAATTAGCGTTTTTTTAAGCTGTCTCAAACGATACTACAGGTGGCAGATATCAGAGAGACAATGTTATTCGTGATAACAATCAGTTCTATTTTGGGACACATGAACCTTACAGTTGAGTCTATGATTGACAGCGCTAACAACATTCCTGTAATACCGTAAATGTCTTCGAATCTTATATCAACCACATTTGTCCAGCTCATTTTTAATAAATTCGTAAAGTACCTGTACTTTGGTATTGCACGTTAATCTTGGTCCGATCAATTCTTGTAGGGTGTTTTCACTTATTTACTGAAGAATAATTTTACGAAGTATTTCCAGCTATATGTGGCAAAAATATCCAAATATTGTCAGAGCAGCCGATTGTTTTTTACGAAAATGAAGGTATTATTTTTTCATTATTTTAACAAGTTTAGTGTGCATTCTCAAAGCGTTAAAGCCATTAAATTTCAAAGCGATTACAAACTGTTATGGTTTCTCCAATTTCTTACATCATCGATCAATGCCAATAATATTATTCTCCCCGTATAAGATATGATACAGTGTTTAATTTTGATATAAGTGGAATCGTACTTAACACATGAGTCAGAATCGCAGTGCATTTCGAAGTTTGAGCATATAGTTGACATGTTCCGTGGCACATTTACCACCGATGGTACGCTCCGACATATTTATTTAATAACCTAAAAATAAATATATATGACAAACTTAATTCTCTGCAAAAATATTTCAACTAAAAGATTGAGACATTACATAAAATGCAGGATAGAACAAAGCACATAAGTTTGTTTAATTGTTATATTTATAATAATTAATAATTGCATGCAATAGTCGATTTTGATTTTTCAATCTTTAGTCAAAATATCGAATGATCTAAACGACAAGTTAGGCAAAAAGGACTTGGCACTTAAGTAATGTCGAAACGAATATTTGACGTGGCTCTTTAAATGCGTGATGTGATATTTGAATTAAAATGCGAAATTATTGTAGAACACTATCTTTCTACGATCTAATCTACTATTCTACTACACTGGTTTTCCCTGATCATAACATCGTTGGCTACATTCACAGGTGCAACACTAACTGGTACGAAACATCTGTAGCAACACAGAAATTGTTGAAAATGATAATACTGAGAAAGAACAGAGGTTTTGCCTTCACTTTCTTATCCGTCTTTTCTCCGTCAATTGAATGTTTCGCTGGTATGTCAATGTCCATTAACGCAACTCTTAAAAGAATATTTTGTATTATATCTCGAATTTTCAGTTTACAAATACGTCAGTATCCTACTTTACAATGTTACTGTCGTTAAAGAAACCCTTCTGATGCTATAGAAAAAAGCACCAGGAAGTTGTAGTTATGCAACATACTGCGGTTACCATCCCACAAGATGCATATGTAGTATTACTTTACTTGCAACCTGCATGTGGTTGTTACGATGTACATTAAATAATTAAATATTCAAATTAGTCGACGAAACTTAATAAACAAGTAATTGATTAGTTACCTCTCAGGTTTCTCTCTTGTTCAGTGACTGTTAAGTAAACTGATTTTCTTTCATCCACACGCACCCACATCGTGACTGCTATATTCGAAGTAAAATTACAATGTAACATATGTTTAAGTATTTGCATCGTGTTCACCGGCCACTCGAACATATCATCACTAACTAAAGACTGTTATAATATAAGTACTTTCTTCGGCGGACGCAAACAGACTGAGATCAATCGAACAGTATCCTCCCTCGTAAGCTCGTATTGCATAGAAATATAACTATTTAATTTTGTTCAGAAAATTTTCTTCTCTCGCTTTTTCTTTACCCCATTATTTTCTTAATAACATTATTACATCACCATGCTACAGATACCGATCGCGAAACATGCACCCTACGTTTATGAATAAGTAATTTGTAACCTGTCAATCATTCTCTTGCATTAAAAAAATTTTTGTTATATTTCACCTGAAAATCTTTTGAAGAGGTAACACTTGCAAAGGGTGAGGTGAAATCGAGGGTAGATAGATGACTCGGAGATCAGTACAGTTTGAGTCACTGCACGCAATGGCAGAAATGAATAGCTATTACAAGTGGTGTATGTTTTTTCTGTCGGTGACTGGACTTTGGCCGTATAGCAACAAGAAAATTCGTCTTCTGCAAAATGGCATCATAAGCCTCACTACTTGGGGATGCGTAGTTTCTCAGGTTTGGATTATTAGGCTTGCTATACGTATTAATTGATAAATTTATTAAACTAATTGATATATTGTGAAACTTTTCCAAATATATTTACATTTTTCGACCAACACTTGTCATTATTAATAAATATCTTTTATAGTTTTTAGCTGTCTTCATTGCGGATGTAAGTCTGTTTCGTCTATTAAGGATAACGGCGTTTATATCAATGGCAATGGTCGCACTTACCAAATATCACATAACATGGTATTTGATCGGTGACGTAAGTCACATATATAGAAATTGAATTCATGTTTGCGTAACCATACATCGTATTATAAAATCCAGGTGAAAGCATTTCTAGATCAGATCAGGCGTGAATGGGAGACGAATAATGACGAAATACGTCGAATCATGCAGATTCACGCCTGTTATGGAAAAAGTCTAGTAATAGGCTTTGCAGGTGAGAAAAATCTTGAATAGTTTGTTCTTCGGAAGATTGAGTGGATACACAATATGTTTTACAGGATGTGCTTATCCTGCAGTGTGTGCGGTGGTACTGTACCATATTTCTCCTATTATTTTGGATAAAATTGTACCACTAAATGAGTCTCGTTCAGTAAAGTATGTAATAATTGCAGAATTCTTTTTCAACAAAGAACAACATCGAATTATCAGTACTTGTTTGCTAAATTTTGGTATGATAACTGACGTAACTGTACTTGTTGGGATGGAATCGCTTATAATCATGGTCAGCTCGCACATCGCCGGATTATTTGAAATTGCTAGGTTAGTT
Source organism: Megachile leachella (assembly GCA_963576845.1). Classification (NCBI taxonomy): domain Eukaryota; kingdom Metazoa; phylum Arthropoda; class Insecta; order Hymenoptera; family Megachilidae; genus Megachile; species Megachile leachella. Next base: position 6,278,073 of record OY756255.1, on the reverse strand, counting down.
CGTATATCGAATAAATAATACCATTGTATTCATAAAATTCACGCCCAATCTACATCGAATGAAACGAAGATCTTGGAAAATATTAAAGAATTAATATTTAATTAATTAGTTTTTAATTAATTCTGCAGCATCCATTCCGCCTTTCTGACAATGCTCTTATCTATCATTCTTAGTTTTTACTTCGAAAAAGCCGTTCTTGCAGAATCATCTGCATCATATCTTCCGCGAAATTGCAAAAATAATGAAAGTATCAATTACATAATTACCGGTACTACAATACATCGAATGGCGCTTCGGTAAGTGTTTTCTTTATATACATACGTTACCGGCCAAACCCAATTTTAGGCCGAACTAGTTTTACCTAAAATCCTATATAGGATCAACTAGTTTGGTCTAGGAAAAACTAATTTATCCTAAAATTCGCCGGTAACATATACAATATGTATTAACCAATTTCGCTCAACGATATTTTTAACGTTTAAATCAGGGTTTTCCGCCTTCTTCTTGCATTGACGTTTTTGTAAAAAGTGATATTCCTTGACATTGTTGCATTTGTTCCTATAATAAACATAATACAGCAAAATCACAGTAAAAACAATTGCTGAAACGCTGCTTAAAATTTAACTTAAACAATGAATATCAGTTTTCCGGACAACAAATTAATTTTCCATCCTTCGGGCGAATTACTCTCTACATTTTTGAATACCAAACATACGTATTTGAAAGAAAAGTGATTAGTTGTCATTACTTATCCAATAATTTTAGTATACTTTTTTTCATGTATGTATTTTATGATTTGGAACAAACTACATGCGATAGTCTAATATATACGAATAAACAATTAATTATTAATTGCATTAATACATTGTAACTACAATCAGTGTGTAATTGCATCAATCTAAAGGGTGGTTGTGCGTAAGACGTAGGAAAACCCTGTGGTGACCTCTGGCCAAATCTACGCGTTTTATGTATTCACCGTAATATTTTACTTCACTGATTAAGTGTATCTTATAGATTTGTACGTGATCTAAACAACCACTGCAATATATCGTACGGTCCCGCTATTATATTTGGAGTGATTGCCTTAAGCTGTCATTTTTTTTGCGTGAGTACTTTGTACTGTATCCATTTATATCAACTGGCATGTATAGAACTATCTTTTTCAAAGCAATTCCGAATAAGTATTTACAAAATGTTCTGTTTGTTAAAGCTGTCTCAAACGGTATTTCAAGCAGCAGATAGTAGAGAGACAATCTTATCCGTGTGTCTAATTAATTCTACGTTGGGATACATGTTTTGGATGAACTATGCAGCTGGAAACATGATCAGCACGGCTGAAAGTATCTCTCTAACAACGTAAATATATTCGAATATTATTTGTACAAAATCTTCATAGCTACTTTTTAATATATGGACCGTCACTTAATCATACCTGTATGTTGATTGTGGACGGTTCTACGCTTACAAAGGTAAAAATACGTAATATCAACAGTGGAATTGGCAATATATTTCTTCAGAAATACGATACATATTTTTGACGTAATTTAAACTAACGTGGTATGAATTTACAAAGTTCTCCAGATTCTCCATAGTCCTCCAAATTGTGCTTTCATTGATTTTTACCATCATTATCGGAGTTTTTTATTTTCGTTGTTGACATTGTATTGTACTCGTGTAAGGCACGCTATTTACTTTCATTGTTCCAGAGATCGTGTCATTATGTATTCCACCATGTTAGGGTAGCACACTCTTTAATTGTCCGTCTTGAGATCTGCCTTAACATGTTAATGTACTATAAAAGGAACTGCCACTGTACAAATCGTACTGGTTTTCTCAATGTATCGTTGTCTATAATTACAGGTACAATACCAACTGGTACGAAACGTCTACACGAACGCAGAAATTGTTACAGCTGATCATGTTAAATGGCAACAGAGATTTGTCATTCAACTTTCTAAGCGTCTATGCTCCATCGATCGAAGGCTTTGCAGTGGTATGCATAATACATATTACAACCATAAAAAATAATATTCTACATTGAATCCTCATTTTTCAGCTTTTAAAAGCATCCGTATCCTATTTTACTGTCCTGCTATCTATACAGTAAATTTTCTGACTACTTGATAAAGCGAAAATATGAAACAGTTGTTCTTTTAACATGCGGTGTGTCATTAATTTTCATTTGCAACCTTAACGTTCATTCTATACTTACTAAAAATTAATTAACGTATCTCATTAACTAAGTCAACTGCGTTACACCTTTGCTTTCATTGCTTACAACTGAACCTCATTATATTAACTGTTTTTAATGTAATTGTGATATAATATAAATTCGTGCACTTGCATCACCCTCAACAGTCTTCGTAACACATCACACAAACCACTTGTCTGCGTACGAACCCGTGTTCTATCTTTGGAGGACGTAAATCAACTGAGGATAATAGAAGAGAATCCTCCCTCGTAAGATCGTATTGCGTAATCGTTGTTTGTTTGTTAAAAATATATTTGTTGTTAAGTGACTGTTAAGTAAATTGACTTTTTTCATTCACACCTACCCACGTTCTCACTGCTATATTCCAAGTAAAATTACAATATAACATAAATTCAAGTGTTTGCATCGTGTTCACCGGCCACCCCAATATATTACTGTTAACTAAAAAGTGTTATAATACAAACTCTTTCTTCGATAGTTGCGAGCTGACTGAGATCAATCGAACAGTATCCTACCACGTAAGCTCTTATTGTATGAAACTATACAAATTTAATTTTGTTCAGAAAACTTTCTTCTCCCGGTTTTTCTTTTACCCCATCATTTTCTTAATGACACTACTATAACATTACGCTGCAGCTGCCGATCGCGTTACTCGCACTCTACCTTCATATGAATAAGTAATGCCACACGTGTGTGACCTGTCAATCACTCTGTTGCATCGAGAAAATTTTTCTTATATTTCTCTTGAAAATTGTTCGAAGAGGAAATATTTGCGAAAAGCGAGGCGAAATGGAGGGTCTTTTGGAGACTCGGAGGACAGTATTTCCTGAGCCACTGCAACGCGATGTCAACCATGAATAGCTATTACAAGTGGTGTATGTTCTTTATGTCGCTGATAGGACTTTGGCCGTATAATAGGAAACTTCGAGTTTTGCAAAGTGGCATCATCAGCCTCCTTACATGGCTCTTTATAACCGCTCAGGTATGGCTAATCAAGTTCGTTTCAAATACTAATTAATACATTCTTAAAACTATTCTGTATGCCTTGACATTTCTCAAACAACACTAATATAACAGCACTAATATTCTAGACATGAAACATTGACAGCCCTAATATTCTAGATTTTAGCTTTCTTCACTATAAAAAGAAATCTGTTTGATCTGCTACGATTAGCATCATTTTTAACGTTGACACTGGTCGCATGTACAAGATACCACATGACCTGGTATTTAATAAACGATGTAAGCTCGGTATGGAAACTGATTCCACTTTAACAGAACATATATCTACATATTATTGTAAACTGCAGGTAAAAGGATTTCTAGATCAAATCAGGCTTCATTGGAAGATAAATAATGAAGCGCTACTTCGAATCATGCAGGTGAACGCCTCTCACGGTAAACGTTCAGTAATAATTTTTGCGAGTGAGAGAAATCTTGAATGCTTTGAAACTCAGAATCTGATACAGTGTATAGATAATAAGTTTTGCAGGCTTTATTTACCCTTCCGCATGCATGATGATACTATACCACGTTTCTCCTATTATTTTGGACAAAATTTTACCACTAAATGAATCTCGCATAGTAAAGTTTCCAATTGATGCGGAATTGTTCATTGACGCAGAACGACATCCAATTGTCAAAAATCTTCTGATATATTTTGCGATGTTAATCGACGTAACCATATTTGTTGGAACGGAATCACTAATGATTATGATTACCTCACACATCGCTGGTTTATTCCAAGTTGCTAGGTAAAACCGAGTCTTAAATAAATGGTGCATGTTTAAAATATGAAAGAATATTCAATTTGTGATGTGATTGATTTTACTAGACGAATCATTCGTATTCAATGACATTTGTCTTGCTTAATTTCCTTAGAAATTAGAGCCTGCTTTTCAAATCATTCTAAAAGTTATGTAGTTATATTATTTCTTCTTTACTTTTTCTTTTGTATGTTTAATTAACAAAATAGAACAGTCTAATTATATCCAAATAAATGTACAACCTAACCGATATCTTCAATACTGCTTTTAGACAAGGAATATGCAATTTTCCGAAGTGTGAAATAAAATATATCCTGTAAATAAAAGAGACAGTAGAATTCTCTCTTTTTTTGAAAGAGACAGTGTTTTGATTGGGACTCTATATTAATTAAATCTTATACATATTCTCATTATTCCGTACTTCTGGTAATGCCCTACACTATCGTTTTTAGTTATTATTTCCAAAACGCCGTTCTTGCGGAATCCTCTGCCTCGTATGGTCGACAGGATTTTGCAAACAGTAAAAGTATCAATTACCTAATTAGTGGCGTTGCTGCACATCGAATGGCACTTCAGTGAGTATCTTTCTTTTATACATATACTAACATATTCCACCCTATGGTAATTTAAATGTTTAAGGGGGGACCTCTATGTAAGAAGCCGAAATTAAGCTGATTTTCAAAAATTATTTTGAAGTATAAGTAATGAATAAATGTTTGTAAGTTTTGGAGTATTATTATTTAATTATTTAATTATTTAATTATTTAATAAGTACTCCAACTTCATTTCTCAATTTTTTTTGTTTGAATAAAATTCAAAATGGCGGAGGTACAATATAACATATTAGATGCGTCGCGAAGTGACTTCGAAAACGGTGTACACTCTAGTGTCTTTTCTGATTATCTGAAGCAGCTAAGCATAGAAACCTGAAGAATATTAAAAATTGGAAGAATGACAAACCTCTGAATAAAATGTTTAAAATTTTTCCATAAAATTTTACTCTTTTTTGCAATAAATAAATTGTTTATATCAATAATTTTAACTTATATTTAGGTTCATCCAGGAGACAGTACTTCTATGAAAATGTGTACAAAATTTCAAGCCAATTAGTCAAGTAGTTTTTGAGTAATCGTGTACACCGATATTGAACTTACCAAAAAAAAAGTTTCGAGATAATTGCGTTTAAAGTTTCGGTATGAAAAAAATGCATGATTTCGTGGCTTACTGGCTAGTTTGCTATTCCAGCACTGTATAATAATTCTTCAGGTTCCTCAAAATACTCATTTTGCTCAGCTAACTGCTCTCTACGTGCTTTACGGGCCTCTTTTGTGGACAAGGAGCTGCGCTTCTCTTGCCTCTGAACCTGGCACTGATCAGTTCTTTTCAGCGTAGTCCACCGCTAGTTTTCCAACACTTAGTTGGAGTTCCTGCATTATTCGCAGAACTGAACTATGCCCTTCGTTAAAAATGGAGCTTGCCATATATGCTGCAATTTCTCAAGGGTTCTTCAGGGATTTCATCACCAACCATTAGTTCGGTTTTTCCAATTTCTTTAAAAATTCCATGTAAATACTATTTCTAAAACATCTGACTAAACTTTATTACAGCTATAGATGCTTTTCAAACAGGGAAAGAAAATAAACAGCTCTCCGGTCATTATACGACCGGAGGTAGGTGACGGGTATAGGCTCTCACAGCAATAGTTTTAGGATTCACCCAAAATACCAATGCATTTCGTATTCTATAGACTTCAAAGTAACTTTTTAAGCAATAAAAGAAAAAATGCGTTTTTTGAGCCCTACTACATAGAGGTCCCCCCTTAAACCAGGGATTCTTAGCTGTTTCTTTGAATTAACATTTGTACAAACTTATATGTTTATTTACAATGTAGAGCATGCAGTATAATCAGAAAGCAAACTGTCCATATAAAGCAAGGAATATGAATAAACTATATTATTATAATTACTGTTTATTCTGTTTCTGCGACTTACTCTTTACATTGCCCTTATAGCATGCAAAATACATACATATATTTGAAACAAATATTATTGATTGCTGTTACATTTAAAGTATCATTAGTACTATTTTTCCTTTATATTGAATTTATGATATCGTTTTTACTACATAATATAGTCTTACTTAAATAAACTAGTTATTAAAATTTTTAATAAATTACCTTCAATCATTAGTAATTATTAGTACCTGTTATATATGAAATTTTAATTATGCGAATCTACTTATGGAAAATATTTAAGTCCATTTTATAGTGTAACGATGTATGTGACAATTTTACCAACCAGCGAGAAATAATGTCTAACGTATAGCGAGACCCTATCATGACCTCTGGTTTAAACCACGCATTCCTATATACACCGCAATATATTACTATAATTACTGATTACGTATGTCTTTGAAGATTTGCACGTGACTTAAACAACCATTGCAAAATATCGTACGTTTTCACCATTATACTTGGTGTCGTTGCCTTAAGCATTCATTTATTTTGCGTGAGTAATAAATGAACTTTATATCACTTGGCATGGAAATAATTTTCTTTTTTAAAAACCTCTATAATAAGGATTTAGAAATTATTGTCTCTGTTAAAGCTGTCTCAAACGGTGCTTCAGTTATCAGACATCAGGGAGACGATGTTGTCCTTGTTACTGCTCACTTCCACATTGGGATACATGTTGTGCATGAACCTTGCAGCAGAACACGCGATCGACAGCGCTTGCAGCATCCCACTAACAATGTAAATGTATTGAAATATTATTTGTATAAAATTAGTCCTGCTAATTGTTAATCGTCAAGTACATGTTAATTACGGACGACTATAAATTTGCATTTCTAAAAATACCCAAAGGACATCATAGCAATTGATAATCTATTTTTCAAAAATGCGGTGTATATTTTTATACCATTTCGATGAACTTAACGTAAGCACTTAAAGATTAAGAACAATTAGTTGTTCATGATATTATATATTTTTTATATTTCTATTGATTTTTACTATTATTATCATAGTTTGTTGCTTTCGCTGTCGTTATTGTTCTAATCGTATAGAACATGCTATATAATTTCAATATTCTAGAGATAGTATCATTATTTACCACGTTATGTTAGAGTCGCAGACTTTTTAATCATCCGTCCAAAGATTTTACTTGTAAATGTTAATGAACCATTAAATGAATTTTTTTCAATCGACACTAGTCGTAATGTTTGTCGTCCAACTTTGCATTGTACTAATATCTACAATTGCAGATATAATACTAACTGGTACGAAACATCTGTAGCAACGCAGAAATTACTGCAACTAATTATATTGAACGGCAACAGGGGCCTAGTGCTCGACTTTCTATACGTCTATGTTCCGTCAATCGAAGGTTTTGCAGTGGTATGTTTAATATTTTATTAAAATCCACAAAAAACATTCTCCATTGAATTCTCATTTTTCAGCTTTTAAAGGCATCGGTATCTTACTTCACTGTTCTGCTCTCTATGCGTTAAATTAAGATTCAGTTAGAGACGATTAACTTCTCTTATTTAGTGACGTATTATTATTTTCCACTTGCAACCTCAACGTCACGACGTTAAGTGTATAACAATTGAAAATTAGTTAACAAATCTTATTAAACAAATTTACTCTCTGTCTCACTTTCTTTTCTTTCACAAATAAATCTCCTCACTTGTTGGTAGTCTAATTGTAATGTAATATAAATGTGCACTTACATCATCGTCGCAGACCAACTTAACATTCCACTCCAAAGATGTCTGCGTTTCGTGTGCTTTGCTTTTGGCGGACGTAAAGCAACTGACAGCAATCGAAGTGTATCCTCCCTCGTAAGCTCGTATTGCATAGAAATATAAAAATTTAACACTGTTCAGAAAAATTCCTTCTCTCGCCGTTTCTTTTACCCCATCACTTTCTTAATAACACTACTGTAACATTAAGCTGCAGCTGCTGATCGCGACACTCGCACTCTATCTTCATATAAATAAGTAATTCCACAGTCGCGAAACCTGTCAATCACTTTGTTGCATAGAAAGAATTTTTCTGATATTTTGCTTGAAAATATTTCGAAGAAGAATATTTGAGAAGGGTGAGGTGAAATGGAGGGTCGATAGATGACTCCGAGATCAGTACAGTTTGAGCCACTGCACGCGATGGCAGAAATGAATACTTATTACAAGTGGTGTATGTTCTTTCTGTCGGTGATTGGTCTTTGCCCCTACAGCAACAAGAAATTTCGACTCTTACACAATGGTATCATAAACCTTATTACTTGGACATCCGTAATTGCACAGGTTTTTATTATTAGGCATGCTATACGTAATAACTGATAAAATAAAACTAGTTGATACATTGTGAAACTTTTCCGAATATCTTGACATTTTTCCAACATGTGACAATATTACTTAATATCTTTTTAAGTTTTTAGCTTACTTCACTGTGGGGGGAAATCTGTTTCGTTTAGTAAGGATAACATCGTTTACATCAATGGCAATGGTCGCACTTACAAAGTATAATGTAACATGGTATCTGATCGATGACGTAAGTCGCATATAGAAATTGAATTGACGTTTACATAACTATAAATAGTATTGTAAAATCCAGGTAAAAGCATTTCTAGATCAGATCAGGCGTGAATGGGAGACGGATAATGACGAGATACTTCGAATGATGCAGATCCACGCCTCTCACGGAAAACGTCTAGTACTCAATTTTGCAGGTGAGAAAAATCTTGAATTGTTTGAACTTCCGAAAGTGAACACGTAGTACTTTTTACAGCCTTTGCTTACCCTTCAGTGTGCCTGGTGATACTATACCATACTTCTCCTATTATTTTGGATAAAATTTTACCACTCCATGAATCTCGTCCAGTAAAGTTTCTAATAACTGCAGAATTGTTTTTCGACAAAGAACAACATCGAATTATCAGCACTTGTATTGTACATTTGGTTTTGATAATTGACGTAACTGTATTTGTTGGGACGGAATCGCTTATGATCATGCTCACCTCGCATATCGCTGGATTATTTGCAGTTTCTGGGTAAGTTCGTGTCTCGAATAAATAATAACATGTTAAAAAAATTAACGCCCTATCTACATGGAATGAAACGAAGATCTTAAAAAATATTACAGAATTCTAAAAATGTCAGATTAATGATTTTAATGTATAATATATGTCGATCGTTTTTAATGATATTTAAGTTTCGTAATCCTCAAAAGAATTGGACAAAGTTTTTCAAAATTTTCTGAAAATAATGCATTATTAACATAATAGGAAAGTCTAATCGTGCAATGTCAGAGTATAGAGAATAAAAAAATTTGCAACTTGTCGAATATTTTTAAAGCAGTTTCTAGACGAGTACTCAATTTTCAGCGGAACAAAGTGGAATAGAATCTCTATACAATTTTTTTGGAAGAGATGGTACAGTTTGTTTCTTTATCACGTACATAATTTTGTTTATTCTAGTGTGTTTTAAACGTTTCCTCATACACCTAATAAAACGAGTCAGCTGGATTGTCTTGTTTCGGACTCTGTATGTTTAAACATACATACAAAATAATCGTAATTTTCATTATTCTGTACCATCTATTCCACCTTTCTGACAATATTCTAATCTGTTATTCTTAGTCTTTTCTTCGAAAAAGCCGTTCTTGCAGAATCATCTGCATCACATCATCCGCGAAATTACAGAAATAATGAAAGTATCAATTACATAATTACCGGCACTACAATACATCGAACGGCGCTTCAGTAAGTACTTTCTTTAAATATATGTATTAACCAATTTCGCCTCATGATATTTTAACTTTTAAATCAGAGTTTTGTGCCTTCTTTTTGCATTGGCATTTTTGCAAAGAGTGGTCTTCTTTGACATCGTTGCATTTGGTTCTATAATAAACATTATACAGAAAAATCTCAGTACAAACAATTGCTGAAATGTTTCTTAAAATTTAACGTTTAAACAATGAATATTTATTAATTTTTCGGATAACAAATTACTTTTGCATCCTTCCTATTATTTTAGTTACGTTTTATTGTGTTTGAGCAAATTACTCTTGACATTCCACTTCTGGAATACAAAATATCTGTATATGAAAGAAAATTGTTAGTTGTCATTACTTATGCAATAATTTTAGTATATTTTTTTCGCATATATGTTTTATGATTTATTACTAACTACATGAAATGGTCTTATATCTGCGGATAAATAATTATTAATTGCTTTATAAATTGTAACTACAATCAATGTATAATTGCATCAATCTAAAGGTTGATTGTGCGTAAGGCATAGGAAAACCCTGCGGTGATCTCTGACAAAATTTACGCGTTTTATGTATTCACCGTAATATTTTACTTAACTGATTAAGTATATATTTGAAGATTTGTACGTGATCTTAACAACCACTGCAATATATCGTACGCTCCCGCAATTTTATTTGGTGTGATTGCCTTAAGCTCTCATTTTTTTTGCGTGAGTAATTCACATTATATCACTTTATAACAGTTGGCATTTACATAACTTTCTTTTTCAAAGAAATCCCGAATAAGGATTTACAAAATTTTCTGTCTGTTAAAGCTGTCTCAAACGGTATTTCGACCAGCAGATAGTAGAGAGACAATCTTATCCCTGTTTCTAATTAATTCTACATTGGGATACATGTTTTGGATGAACTTTGCATTTCAAAACATGATCAGCAGCTCTGAAAGTGTCCCACTAACAACGTAAATGTATTCGAATGTTATTTGCACACATCCTCTCTTGCTAGTTTTTAGTGTGTCAATCGTCACTTACTTATATGTTCATTATCAGCGACTTTATGTTTGCATTGATTAAAATACGTATTGTCGACGGAGGAATTGGCGATATATAGGGAGCCTCACAACTCGTGTAGCTTCCGGAAAGGGGTGGTAGAGGACGCGATTCTAAGCAACATTTCCCTTTGCAAAAATGGGGTTTGAAGCTTCGTTTTTGAGTTGTTTAAGAAAAACACGGACTAATCAGAGCGCGAGGATTTGGCGTCTCTTGTTTTGTGTCTTTGCTTAATAATTCAAAAACGAAGCTTTACACCCCATTTTCGCAAAGGAAAAACTTATTCAGAATTCCGTCCTCTACCATCCCTTTCCGGGAGTCACACAAGTTGTGGGGCACCCTGTATATATATCTTCGAAAATACGGTACATATTTTTAACGTAATTTCAACTAACGTGACATGAATTTACAAAATTTCAGAACATATAAATATTTGTGACATTACAATTTCTTTGTAGTTCTCCAAATTTTGTTTTCATTGATTTTTCCCATTAAAATCGGAGTTTTTTGTTTTCGTTGTTGACATTGTTGTTATATACATGTAAGGTTTGCTATTTATATGCACTGTTTAAGAAGTCGTGTCATCATTTATTACGCCGTGTTAGAGTAGCACACTTTTTAATCGTCCATCTTGAGAGCCCATTTAACATATTAATATACTGCTAAAAACAATTTTATTCACCTGACACTTTTGCAGTCGTACAGGTTTTCTCAATGCACAATGTATGGTTGTCTCTAATTACAGGTATAATACAAATTGGTACGAAACGTCTATACAAACGCAGAAATTGTTGCAGCTGATCATATTGAATAGTAACAGAGGATTTACGTTCAGTATCCTAAGTATCTATGCTCCATCGATCGAAGGTTTTGCAGTGGTATGGTTAATACATATTACAACCTCGAAAAATAATATTCTATATTAAACCCTCTTTTTTCAGCTTTTAAAGACATCGGTATCCTACTTTACTGTTCTGCTATCTTTATAGTAACTATTCTAACTACTTGATAGAGCAAAAATATGAATCAATTGTTCTTCTGTTCTGTGGTGCGTCACTATTTTTCACTTGCAACCTTAATTATATACTTACTAACCAACCTTATTATCTACTACAAATTAATTAACGAATCTTATTAAGCAAGTCAGCTGCGTTCATCCTTTGCTTCCAATGCTTCCAACTGAACCTTATTCGTCTTTTTGCAGACGAAGGATTTTCGAAGATTTGAAGGTTACCGCCATTTTTTTAAATAGTACGCTTTATTTTCATATTTCTAGTAAAGTAGCAGGTATTTAAAAAATTACAATGATAATTCTTCTCATAACTTACCTTAAACAAGCCGATGGTATTTGTCAATTTACTTGCAACGGTCTTCGACATGAATAAATAATCCTAACATTATTGAGACTGCTAATTAATTTGCTGCGGCAAAAAAATACTACTCCTTATTTTCTAAAGAAGTCAAATTAGGAGGTTTTAATTAAAAAAAAAAAAAAAAAAAAAAAAAAAACAGAAAATACAGGGTAAGTAATCAAGTTATTCTTTGGTTAAAAAATGAATATGCATATTTCCAATAATAATATTAATAATAAAGAGTATTTTGTTTTAATTAGGATAGTAATAATATTTTATTGTGCGCAAATATTTAACAGTTTATAGTACCAGCCAGTTAAATATATTCTTATAATTAAAAATAAATAATTGGAAATAAATATATCATGCAAATAATTAACAGAAAAGAATTATTTATTCCATTAGATTTCCGATCTCAAATTGTTTATCGTTTCATTCCAATAAAATAATAAATAAAAAAATTGTTTGGAAATATCTTACTTGTATTCAACGCAGAATAAAATTACCTTTGTTGCATCATTTATATAATAAAAATAACAATGCATTTGAAATAATAAGTTATTTGCTAATGAATTATTAATTTTTTGTTATTTTATTTGAAATAAAATGTTTCCAATCTGAATATGTAAACAACTTACAAAATTTTCAAAAATAAGTGCTACTATAAAAACATATTACCTTAAAGAGAATCAATAATATAAAAAATTAATTTTGTTTATTGATTTTAGCATGCTCCAACAAATACTCACTTTTAATGTAACAATCAACGTGTTAATGTAACACTTGGAATTTTTTACTTTCAAATTCTTTACATTATCATAGTGAAATGTGTAATCGTATTAGACACGCACACTAAATAACACGATTAACTTTTTCAGAAAATTTTCTTCTACCGTTTCTTTTATCTTCTTGTTTTCTTAATATGTGACACTATTATACCACTACGCTACAATTACTAACCATGTTATTCGTAACATATTTTGCTATGTATGCTAAACAATTTTCTAAAAGATGATCAGTTCTCGATTTAGGTACAGGGGTAAGTCCCACGTATCACAACATATGTGTCATTGTGACAATTAACGTATTAATATAACATTACTCACTCTCGAATTTCAAATCTTTCACACGTTCAGGAAATTAAAATATATCAGACACACTGATGAGCATAATTACGATTTCGATATGTTTCATAACCGTACCTATCGCCGCCGTAGCTGTCAACGCGTAAGCACAACGGTTCACTAGAATTTCACATTTTTGACACCATAAAGGTTTCACATCCTCAAACACTGCTATATATCAAAATACTGATACTTGCACTGATAAACAATATTCAAAATCCAATGAATTGTAATGAAGAAACAGCAGAGACGCACAGTACATCCTTTACCTTCGAAGAACCGACGCCGACTGAGCCTGGAAGGGGATAGCAACCCTCGTACAAACACCGTATCCAAGGGGTACGTAGACTCGGTTACTACGAAGCTATAAGTTAATGATATGGGGCAGTTAAAACACGTGAAAAACGTACGAAAAAAAATAGTATTTTCCCGGGGGTATTGAACTCGATGCACCTTCTACTGCCTTCGATTTTCTGCAGGAATATTCAGTACAATTATCTCCTTGCTTCAACGATTTTTAAACCGTGCAACTGTGTCTGTTACTGGTCGAAGAAATTTGCAAAGAATATATATAAGTTGTATGATATTCATACAAAATATAGATATGGAAATGAGGAGATGGAGGATAAGGATGGAAAAAGTCTTGGCAGACATTTTTGGAGGACCAACAAGTCTTGGAAGACCAACTTTGATTGACGGTAACTCTGCAAAAAATCAGCATAAAATTATGTTTTTTTCCTTTTTAATTGAAGCTTTAAATTTTTAGTTCAAGATACTATTAGCTTTGATTTTAGGTACAATGCATCCGTACCATTGTAACACCTTAAAAGCGAGGGCGTATTTGTATTTTACAAGTAGCTAAAGTCTTATATACAGCAACGGGAGGTATAATTTGTAAAATGAAGAACACACCTGACTTCATTGATTTACAAAAATTTATTATTCTTTCACATATTTGCATACATATCGTTCGCATTTACACATTTAACTTTAATATATATATACAGATTTTAACGTTCATTTATGCACACACTCGCGCAGCACACGAAACCTCATACTGAAAATGCCAACTGACAAATTGTAAGCAGGCTTGCAATAATTAGAATGAACATTCGATTTCAAATGTCCATTGAATATTTTGCACCTAAATGTTATGTGCTCTTTTGTCATTTATGTGTTTCAGTTCTGTTCAATATGGTAACGAAAAAATATTGAACAGAGTATTAATTTAATTTAAATACGTGTTTATTCAAAAACGTATCTAAACATTTGTACGAGCGAACTTATTTTTATTAAACTAACATTCGATATTAATAAGTTCGTTACAAGCAAAATGACTTAATATTTTGCACAGAGTAATCTATTTGTTTAACTAGTTATTTAAATATCAGGTCAGTCCATAAATAATTTTGATTGTATTTACAATTTCAGTGTATTAAATACGTTATTAAAATATGTTCTGGAAAATAATGAAAAATATGTGAATCTTTACATTTTACAGCTGTATGAAATTTTTCAATCATTTGTGTTTTTTTTTTTATTTGAAAAAGTTTTTTCGTTTCGATTAATCTTTGATTTTAATTTTATCATGAATTTGATTTCATTCTTGATTCTTTCGGTAAAATTCAGTATATGAATTTTGTGCCGTTAATACCTTTAAAATACTTTTTACATTTTCGAAAGATATTTTTATAAAATTGGATTACTAAAATCTTACATGAAGCAAATACGAAATTTCCGTGAACGCAAAATGATTACTTATGGAATGATCTAATAATTATTATATTGAATATGTCGATCACCAGTGACCGGCGCTGAACTAACCCTTCTTCGGATTTCCAAATTGACGAAAATACACAATTTGCTGAGGTCATTATTCCGTTTAAGTACCATTTCACCGAATTAATAAATGCAAACTGTTTTAATTTGCAGTTGAAACTTGATAAGATAATAGAGGATTATCTGCACAAGTGTTCAAACACATTCACATTATATTACTATCTTTACTTGCCACAGAAAGCTCTGTCATAAAGAAGAAAGCTATTGTACAAATATTTTGCTACAGTTTGGCAATATAAGAGACTATTGTAATTATATAAAGCACAGTTTAAATTTTTAAGCTAATCCGAAGAAGGATTAATAAAAGTGAATAAAGAAGTTTTTAAGTAGAATTGTAGTAATATTAATTTAGTAAAATATCGAGTAGAAATTGAAATTGTAAAATGTGATAAAGCGTGATATCGCACATGTGACATTTTTACTGTAACGTTCAAGAAATTATGTTAGGATTTAATCTGAAGTTAGAAACCATTAAATCAGAAAAGAAATAATGAAAGCTGTCTTTTGCTCTACGTTCCACAACGTTGTACAACGAATTTGTTAGACGAACGATATTTGTGATGTTTAGGAAAATAACTTGGAATGATCGTCCGTTGCACGTTGTAATAAGCGTAGAATATTTACTCTTCATCTCTTGTACTCCTTCGTATCGAGACACGTTCAACTTTTCTTTTTTGGGAGAACGAAGGCCAGCAATCCTCCAACTGGAAACAATTGAGTAAGTAATTATAAATTTTGTGTACAATCTTGCGTGCAGCTTTTCGCGATTAGTTATTAACCTTCGAACGAAATGGTGTCAGTAACCCAAATCTGTATAACTATGTTTAGATCGGATGTTAGGCACTCGAATTTTTAAACGAAAGACTTTCGTGCATACAAATACTAATTACTGAAGAAACAGTATTAAATTTTTTTTCAACGAAAAGAGAATTTAGTATTAAATTATGTACAATCTAATATTATGTTTAAATTATTACAAAAATTTGTGTAATTTGCACAATTCAAATTTAATAAATTATGTCAATTTTTAGTGTAATAATTTTATACATGATTTGTACGTTTTGTATATAAAATATAAAGTTTGTAATTAATTTCGTCTAAATTTTGTTTAAGATCAGTGTTATCTTGTTGTTCAAGAGTTAATTGTAGATTTTTGTGTGACAATAAATGTGAACGTAATTTATTATGAAAAACAACAATAAAAAAAATTGCATATGCGGAGAAAAATTTTCAAAAAATTCAAAAAGAGATATCTTTAAAAAACAAGAATAGGATATTTCATATTATTAATTCTTGATATAACAAATATTTTTTACTAAAGCGTATTGCATTCAAATTAATTTACAATTTAACTACATGATTTAAATAAACTTTGTTTAATAAAGAGCAATAATGACGCATCAGGTGCGTCTCCTAGCTGTTGACGCATCACATGCGTCTTATAAAAAAATTACAAATAAAGTTTATAACGAATTATTCACTCAAAGTTGGTTTCCCGTTTCACATGAATTTTGCATAATAATAAAAAGGACGTACAATTTGCGTCCTGCAAAGATAAATAATCAAATTTGAAAAGTACTTTACTTTTTATTTTGTGACGCACATAAACTTTGCATAACAAATAAAAATACTAAAGACATACATGATGCGACCTGTAGTTTATTGGAATAATCTTTATTTAACCAACACTTGATGCTTGTTTGAAAATAAATTAAAAATCGAATTTGCGTTTAATGTGATATGTAACATACTGTCATGGAATGTGTTAAATTTAGAAATTAACAGTGTCAATACTCACGGATGACTATACTGCCAACCAAGAAAATTGGAACCTCGCAGCTGATATCGAGCAACAATCCAAAAGCTAAATTACTGGCAATGGCGCCGATTCTACCGAAACATGTCATCATACAAATGGCGACGGCGCCTACGTGTGTTGGAAATATGTCGACCACGATACTGCTAATGACGAAATTCGCCGTGACTATCATTAACGAGAACATACAGCTCACCATCAGAATTTGCAAGGAAGACGTAACGAAATAAATCAAAAAACCGAAGATGCCAGCCAACAACATGGTCGTCACTGAAAAGAATAATATATACAATTAGAACGTTGGGTGCTTGAATCATTTCTGAGTACGTATTAGTATTATTATGATTATTATTAATTTTAAAATAGTATGGAAGTCGAACTTTTTAAACTTTTGATATTAGTTTGACAACTTTGGAATTAGTGGATTTTATAATTTTTTAATTTTGAGATTTGGGAGTTTAAACTTTCAAAAGTTTGGCATTTCGAGACTTTGGGGATTTATTGCTTTGGAATTTTGGTAATTTCGGCATTTATCATTTTGAGAGTTCAGGAATTTGTCATTTTTAGAATTTGGAACTTTAAAATTTTAGGTTCATTCAGGTCCTAATATTCCAGCGTAAATAAAGAATATTGAAATATTAGGTATATTTTGGATTTACCAGTCTTAAATCTTTAATCATACCAACTGCAATTAGTATCAAAACTTGATTTTCATGCAAATACGATTTAGTTTTATCACATTTAAATTGTAACGTCGCGAGTCTAATTCAATGGGTCCAAAGGGTTAATTTGAAATTTTTGGAATTAAGAACTTTGTGTCCCATGGATTGTGAAAACTTGCAGCTTTAAAAAATGAGTCAAACAAGACTTAAAATTTACCTGGCATAGTTCTTCTGCCAACACGATTTGCCAAATAACCGGACGCGATATTTCCAAGCAAACAGAAAGCATTGATGGTTAACGAATTAATGAACACCATCTGATCCATGTTGGGAGAGCACTCTTTCACGATACTCGTAGAATCGATTAAAATATTTTTTCCAACTGTTGCTGCAGGTTGTAGATTTGTTTCGTGCATCAATTTACAAACGCTGACTGTTCTATTCGGATGTAAGTTATGGTAGTTCTCGAAACGGTTGAACAGTTCTGGTAGCCATAAACCGAAACCATAATATCTGTAAATAATCAGTTATATTTTATTTTTACGCATTCAATTGTGTTTACTAAAATAAATCTACAAGATGTAATTTTATATTCACATATTTTGTAAATAATCAGATTGTAAGTATTAATAAATTCATAAATTGGATACATTGTTGAATTCGTTTAAATTTTAATAGATTTAGAAGTACAAATGTGGAAAGTGTGGAAAATGTGAAACTATTACTTTTGAAGAAAGGAATATTGAAAATCGTTTTAAATGTTAAGTGGTTGCAATAAATCGTAAATATTTGATGCAAAATAACATTATTATAAATTTTCAGAAAAATATTTTATTTTTTTATGATACTGTAAACTTTAAATATTATGTCTTTTACATTTTTCCTATCTAAAATCAAAAACATTTTCCATTTTGTGTTATATTTTTGTTATGTATGAAGTTAAAAACATTTCACATTTGTATTATATTTGTTATGTATGAAATTATGATGTATTTAACATTTTGAATTATATGTATTTTTTATGAATTTATAAAACATTTTATATATTATATTTTATGTACATAAAATTTAAATGCATTTTAAATTTTATATTACATCTTTTGTACGCAAGGTGACGATTCATTTTAAATTTCTTAATTTATGATTCATGTTATATTAATTTTTTCAAAATACATTGCAAATCCTTGTTACGCAATCTCTTAAATTTTGAACAAAAAAAGAAAGTTTTCAATTACTGAAAATATTCAGTAGTATTTATAATAAATACTTTGTAAAGTATTTATAAAAACGTTATGTAATTTGTAATAAGTTATGAAAAACTTACCCAAACATGTTCGCGAAGTAGATGGACCAACATAGGAGTGCATATTTCAAAAGCGGTGGTGATGCAAGGCAACGCATTTGTTGCCAAATATTCTTCAATAATCCCATTAATACACTGTCTTTATTGGATCCTGCCTTGTTGGTAACATTCATCGTATCATCAGGTAACAATATTTTCACCTAAACAAACCAGACAAGCATTTTCATTGTTAATCAAAAGTATATGTGCTTATTTACAATTTTATTATTAGAACGAACGATATGAAATTATTGCGAAGTTTCACTGTTATCTACTTCTAATATTATATTTTAACGTTGTAATAAATACGAAACGGAAAATTTGTATATTATTTTTATATAATAGTTGGATAAAAGAAACATAAATCTTCAATTGAAAAGTATAAATTAAATTGAAAATAAATAAAATATAAAATAACTTGTACAAAAATTTGAAGAGTAATATAAATATTAAGGTATTTAAATTATTATATAATAATGTATATAATAATAATTTATAAAAATGCACGCATAAGAAAATTAAGGATTAATAATATTGATTAAGGATAATAATTATTTTAGATGAAACAAAGAACACGTAATGAAATGTGGTTACTAATAACCTAAGTAGGTGCATGTGATCTTAAACATTCAATTAAAAAAAAAAGGAAGTATACTCATTATTTATTATACTTACAGGATACTCGTCTTCGTGGTGTCCAGTGTTAATCGCATAGATTTTTCGTAAAATGGCCAACGCCTCTTCTGTTTTACCTTGAGAGACCAGAAATTTCGGACTTTCAGGATATCTGGTAGCTATCAAAGTTATTAATAATGTTGGTATTCCAATAACGGCTAAAAAGAGACGCCAAGAGTTAAAAAGTATCCCACTAAATTGATATGAAATCGGTAGTGGTATAATAATCCAAGCTAAACCTAAAGGAAAAAATAAAAATAAAAATGCATATTAATTTTTCCATTATTTCTTATAAACTTTTATATGCAACTAATTGTAAGTTATAATTAGTGGTTAATTATGGTTAATACTACAAATTCAGTTTAATTAAACAATAAAAAATTTCTGATTATTATTAATATTCAATTAATGATTATCATTGATTAGGTGTTTCTGTAATTAACAACTTTTACTGCAATATATCATAGTATTTAATTATTATCGTATTTTTGCAATTTTTTTTATAATTTATGTTAAAATTAATGTTATGTATAAACATAATATTGTGTTGAATACTGAAGTGAAGAAATTAAAAGTTCAAAATTTGTATACGATTATTTTATACAGTAATACTGAAACAAACTGTACGACAATAAAAAGCGACTTTGTAGAAAAAGTAAGAGTAATAGCAGAACGTTAATTAAGTAATATTAATCTGACTTAAATAACTGATGAAATAATATTAATCTAGATTAAACAATGAATGAAATAATATTAATTTGAATTAAGTTACGAGTTAAATAATAAAAATTGGAATAAAATAAGTAAATAATATTAAGGTGAAGTGAATAGTTAATTAAGTAATATTTACTAGATTATTTTGTCTAAGAAGCAAACAACGTACCAGGCAATATTAGCCACGACAGTGTCCAGAAGAAACCAACGTAACATATAGTTTTCACTCTTTGTTTCTCCGCATGAAATTCACCGAGGTACGAATAGACTAGAGAACCCGGAGCACCAATGCTAAAATAATAAAAAATGATTCATTGATTGAAATGATCAATTATTATAAATAACGTAATAAGTGATCAATTAATAATTTCTTTAGTATTTAATTCATCTACATATTATAATATATTCCTATTATTTAATGCAATTAATTATTATTTATGTACTCACAAAAAACCACTGAGTGCTCTGAAAATTAACAGCACATTGAAACTCTGAGAGAGGCTGCCTGCAATTGATAAAAGGCTATCACTGAATAAAGTTACGAGAAGAATGTATCTTCTGCCATAAGCGTCTGCGAATACTCCCCATAATAGGGAACTTACAACTCCACCTGAAAGAAAATAACGTAATATTAATTATACATTCATTATACTAATTAAGAATAAAAGTAATATTGGTAATAATTAAAATTAAAATTGTTTCACAAAGTAGCAAATTTTAACTTGTTTTATATTTTTCAAAATAATAATTTTTGACTTATATTTTGTGGGATAACAATTTCTTTTTTGATTTGTTTTACATTTTTCAAAATAACAATTTTTGACTAATATTATAATTTACACAATAATCATTTTTAATTTGTATTATATTTTGCAAAATAACTATATCATCTGATTTTATATTTTACAAAGTAAAAGTATTTAACTTCTTTCACATTCTATGGAACAACAATTTTTAACTTATTCTATATTTTGAAAAATAACAATAGAAGATAAATATCACAGAAAATAAACATTTTATTTTTCATTGCGTTTTATCTTTTTTTAAATTTATACGTTTCTGAAAAATTTAATGAGAAGTTCGTACGTGCGACATTAAAATTTCCTCATTTCCACTTTTCTAACTAGAAAATTCATTTAAAGCACAATTGAAAGAGACACACAATGAGTTAATTCAACTCTCACTTTACCTCGTGCTTTTACTTTTAAGCCATTAAACAATAACCACGGTGGATACTCTTCTAACGATAAAGTTAATCGACTTTAATCGCGCAAACGACGAGTAGGATGTTATATAAAAACTGGTCTTCAATTTTGCTAATGAAATAAGTGCTGTCGAACGTGTCCGATATGTTACAATAAATGTTCACTGCTAATTGAAACAACACCATATCTTTACAGAACAAACTAAAAAATAAACTTTTCGTAATATATTTTTACTCATCACTTTTCTTGTGGAGAATATATTTGAATCATATTTTATTTACAATTGAAAGCTATTGAGACGTGTTTTTTAATGACTTTTCTTATTTTTATCTATTGAGTATTACTTTATTTTGCAATTATTAGTACTTTGAAATTCAGTTATATATTTATGCATTTACATGTTTATAACTATTCTCCTTGTTAATTAAAAAGTATGTGCTTATTTACAATTTTATTATTAGAATGAACAGTATAAAATTATTACGAAGTTTCACTGTTATCTATTTCCAATATTTTATTTTAACATTATATATTTCTATATTTATGTATTTGTACATTTCTATATTTATGTACTTGCATATTTATATATTTAGATATTTATATTCATATATTTATTATAAACATGAAATTAAAAATACATATGTGGTCAATCGAGATAATTTAATATGCAAACATACCAATGACTTAAATGAAATTTTGTTTACAAATAGTATTGTACAATATTGTTTTAAAGCATTGAAATAAGAGCGAAATATAATAATGTAGTCATGTAATAAAAAATAAGTATATCTTTCAATATAATTAAAAATATTTTTAAACTTACCTAATAGGAAGGCGACATTTAAGAGTCCTTTTTGTTCGGATGTCAACTTGAGATCGCATTCCGCAGAAGGCAAAATATATGCGTTTATGCCATTTTGACATCCGACGCAGAGAAACATTATTCCACACAGCAGCAAGAAACCATAGTGAAACTTTCCGTATCCTAAAATGTTTTAACATATTATGAAAAAATCAGTTATAATAAAGTATCAATATACATATGTACTAATTGAAGTTTATATAGGTATATCTTATAATTTATGTAATAATGTAATTATATAATTAAATGAATTATTATTTATATATACTCAATTACAATACTAATATTATAGTTATACAAATTTAAATAAAAATCAATATAATAATATAAAAATTTAAACATTCCGTTTTTCTTTAATTCAAACTTAAAAATCTGCAATTTTACTTATCTAGAATATCGCTTGAAAAAATAATTAAAACATCTCGAGTTACACAAATAATAATTTAGTATAATTTTCTTTAGTTCTTTCGTTTTTTCCTAAAAAAAGAATACATTGAATTAAATAAAAGGAATTATTACCGCAAAGTGTGATTGCCTTCTCAAAATCTGCAGTCCCTTCTTTAGCACCATTATTTTCTGAAATCAGAATGCGTTTATGTTAACTACAATTATATCAATAAATACCTAAATTAAAGTAAACTTAAACATTTAAACGTTTAAAGAAATAAATAGGAATCTTGCATATATCTTTCTCAATTTCAAAAATTGTAATATTTATCTCCATTACATTAATCTGCCAAATTATTACAAATTAATTAATTCACACATTTATTTCGTAAAGTTATTATCTATCAAAGTTATTGAATGAACGTATTTACACGTGATTGTTTAAAAGCGAACACGATAAATAAAGTGTAATGTTCCACTGAATGAAGGAAAAAATTCCATTTTACATTTAATCAGTAATGTAATAATTGCTGTAGAACGTTCATTCGATAAATTGAATATCAGTTTTTTTTTAATTGTTATTGAGATCTGTCCGACTGAAAGTTATGACGACCTCTCGACAGACAAATTCAATGGGCTTCATTTACTGTGCATTTACCATCAATTGCTGGTGTCATCTTGATTGTGCTAATAGTAATTAAAAATAACCTGGTAAAATAGGAAGAATTTAGCTTAATGATATTTTCCTGCGTTTTCGATTTCTATTTTGGGAATTTTCTATTGATCTAATTTATTTATAAATTCTAAATACAATTTTCATAATTTTTTTTAATGATATACACTTCATTTTATAAGTCAAGACGATTGAGTAGAGTTCTCAATCATTCCGATAATTCTTAGTTTTCTAAACAAAATTTCGGGAGGTATGAGTCAGAATTTGAAATATGTTATGTTTTATCTTCTCTACTATCGTTCTTAAAACACATTTAATATTTTTATGATATTTTTCATAATTTATTGCACAACCGTGATATTTTTGTACGAGGAAGCCTTGAGAAAAATACAAACTTCATTTTTAGTCAAATATTAATGTTTAAAATCAATAAATATATGATTATGCGATAAATGTTAAAAAAATCGTCAAATGATTGCAACAAAAAAATTGTGAGAGGTAATAATAATTAAAATGATTAAATTTCATCTACCTTCGGTTTCTAATCTTTGTATCATTTTTTCTATATATTTTGTTAAATTATAATTTTTATTATAAACAAAATTGATACTTGTTTAAACTATAATGAATTTAATTTTGCAAAATAACTTAATATTTTGCTTTATTTAAAAACTTATTTTAATATTTAAATTTATGAAAGACTATTTATTTCGATATTTTAATTTGTCAAAAACTATTTATTTTAATATTTTAATTCATCAAAGACTATTTATTTTAATATTTTAATTCACAAAGACTATTCATCTCAATACTTCAATTAATCTAAAACAAAATTATTCGCGACACCCATAAAATTAAAACTTCACACAATTTAATAATTTTATATCACATGATCATTGTAATAACATCCAATAACTTATAAGTTTCATAAATGAAAAATGGAATTTTTCGACGGAAAGAAATAAGTAAAGAGAGCATGGTCAGAGGGAGGACTAACGTAGATAAAAAAACTCTGTCTATCTGAGCATTTAGGGAAACAGCTTTGGGTGTGTCGTTATTATGATTGCGTGTGGTTTTCCATTCACCCAGTATGTTTCGTTCGTCCGTGCTTTTCCATTCTTCGCAACGAATCAAACCGAAAACACCTCGGCAAGTTAGGATTCGTATGATTTGTTTCTTACAAGACCTTTTTTATTTACTTGTTCTGTACATTTTGGTCATGTTATCTACATCGATTGTTAAAAAACGTTATTAATGTTTTTGTTAAACATTAACATTATTATTAAAAAATGACATTAACGTTATTATTAGATGTTACTATTAAAAAACATTATTAATGTTATTATTAACGTTATTATTAAAAAATGTTATTAACATTATTATTAAAAAATGTTGACGGTATTGTTAAACCTTATTAACGTTATTATTAAACGTTATAAGTAAAAAACAATATTAAAGTTATTACTAAAAAACGCTACAGATAAATATTAAAATAATATAAATGCGTTATTCAAATCTATCTTAATCTACCTTAATCCGTCTTAAAAAAGAAAATAAACTGAAAGAATGGATACATACAAAGTCAAAAGTTAATATTTATGATATAAAATAAATTAGCATGCAAGTATAGTAATTCGATCCTGTACAATTTTTCAGGTGCGTCAGTCGGCCATTATTATAATATCAAAACAAATAAAAAAAGTCGAATTGTTACATCAATTTAGTGTGCAACCTCAACATAAATTATAATTGAACATACAATAAAATCTATTACAGTAACATAGAAGTAATTAAAGTAGTAAAATTACAGTAAGATTTGTTACTTTGAATTCTGACGTCACGAGTGCGATTCATCGAAATACGGCTAATATAAAAATTACACAAAATTTGAAGAGTTGATCACCGCCGATTATCGAGTGATCTTCACATAAAATTGTAGAGAATGTAAGAAAGCAAAAGAGAACACTAAATAATTGTATTCGATATCTTAAAATGCAACAGTTATTCCAAAAATAAGTAACGTTTAACGTCAGTATAACCTCTTGTTCAAAACATTTATTTTGAACTCCCCAAACGTATTTTCAGTCTACAAGGAAATTATCGTTCTCATGTATCTTCGTTTTATTCTAAATTTATAGTTGAAGATTATTCGACCTGTAGCAAAAATAGCACATTTATCAGTTCAAATTTTGAATTGAACGCCATTGTTTACAGAATAAAGAGACAGAGAGAGTAATCTGAGGAAAGAGAAAGATGCAGATAGCAACTGTTCGTGCAATTAGAATCATCAAGGAATTAATCATATAAGTTGAATAATTAATTTAGTTCTGCTTCGAGTGTGTTAGTCAAAACATAAATAACTCGTGATTGACCAACAATGTTTGGCTAATTAAAAGAGAGGATATGTTGTTGCAGAATTGTATTGAAAATGAACGATATAGTGCAGAAGATGATTAAGGACTGATTAGAAGATGATTAAAAATTGTTTTCATGGTTTATCGAAAATTCGGAAATTGGGACTTACATAAGGAGACCAACGGTCTGTGACCCAGAATTATTATAGTTCGTGGAGTCTGAATCTGCGTCCTTATTATAGACGTTCAATGATAAATTCACTATTTTGATTCTAAATTTATCGATGATTCGAATCTGTTAGGATATAATTATGTTGGAATATAATTATGAAATAGGATTCTTTCAATGCTCATTTGAGAAGTGTTGAATACTATGTGTGGTGTTTAGGATAGGTTGAAAGTATTACTCATCGAAAATTGCAGCATCTAAATAGCAAATTACGAGTATCTAATTTTGGTATAAAACTTAAATATTTTGATAGGAGCAAATGTGTAGTTTGAAAATTTGTAAATATGGAAGTTTGATAATTTAGTAATTAAATTTAGTAATTTAACAGTTTAGAGATTTGGAGATTTACAGATTTACAAGTTTACAGAGTTAGAAATTCAGAAATCTAGAAATCCTTTAACCTACAAATTTTGAAATTAAAAAATGGAGAAATTTACGAATTTAGAAATTCCTAAATTTCTGTGAAAGACACTGAGAAACTGAAAAATTGAAAAATTGGAAAATTGGAAAATTGAGAAATTGAAAAATTGAAAAATTGAAAAATTGAAAAATTGAAAAATTGAAAAATTGAAAAATTGAAAAATTGAAAAACTAAAAAATTAAGAAACTGAAAAATTGAGAATTTGACAAATTGACAAATTAAAAAATTGAAAAATTGAGAAATTAAACAATTAAGAAATTAAGTCGAAAGGAATTAAATTTTAAATTAATTAAAGAATCACTCCAAAAACCTAAAAATTTCTCTAAGTTCATTCACAAAAAATTAAGAATTTTTAAATTGAAAAATTATCCACCAGCACTATAAATCTGCTCACAATAACATTATGCAAATGATTTTGATCGTTTCGTGAATCATCAGATATCGTTTGAAAAATTAGGATTTCACAGAACTAAAGAAAATAATGTCAGTCTTTCGATTATGCTCTATAAGCGACAAATAGGCAAACAATTAAGGAAATTACTGTCTCTTTTGTTTAGCTGTTTTGCATTCAAATGTAGTACATCTGTGGATCGGCCATGCGTTATTTTTTTAGCAGTCAGAAGTTTCGAGCATAAAGTTGAAACAACTATGACGATGGGAAGTAATTATCGTAACTTGGATAATAATTATCCTTGATCGTATGTTCCGTACGATCTCTTTAATGCAGGAACACTCGGTGACAGATGTTGTATTCTGTGAAATGTTAAAAACAAGTCTATTTCAGACGTCAGTAAACAACGAAAATCGTGTTGTTCTAAATAGGCAATTATTACAGAATTATTGCTAGCAGTTTCTTTTTATCAATTTATTGATATTTTATTAATTTTACCATGTGAATTTGTAGCAACACTTAACTTCTAAATTTTTTTTGCAGTGACTAAACAACATTTTATTATTATTAATGACAAACTTTATCTTATTTTATTTTTATTTATAGGAGCACTTAACTTCTAAATTTTTGTTTGTAGCTACCAAACAATATTTTATAATTATTAATAACAAACTTTATCTTGTTTTATTATTACTAAATACTGTGTTATATTTACAATATAAGTTATAATATAAGCATAACTTGCATAAATTTAGGAATAAATATAATAATAAGATTTGAAAGTGTAATAGTTCGAACGAATAATAGTAAGACGGAACTAATACGAATTGATTTAGGAAATGTACAAAAACAATTAATCATAATAGTATTATTAATAATAAAAACGTATTTATCTATTAGTAATTAATACTGCAACTATTATAAATATTGTAAAATTTACTAAGTATACTATATTATGTTGTACTGAATTATTGTACTATAGTTTGTTATTCTGTGATTATAACAGTTATTATGTAATGTAATTAGCAAATCATTTGTATAATTATATATCATTGTATTATCTCACAGTCTCACTTTAGCCAACATTATTATTTATTAATAAAAAATTTATTCTTTATTTCATAGCAAATATTACTATTACTATTATTAATACTAGTACAACAATACAGAACATACTAATTATATCCCTCAATATAATAATAAATATTAACAAATATATGAAATATAATACAGTTCATATTAACCACAAATTATTACGAAAGAAATAAAGCAGGAAATGATGCATTACTGAAAACTTTCGTTGTTTATTCTAAATTGAGTTTGACGTAAAAAAAGGTAGAGAGCTTGCAATTTTGTTAATCTTTCATCAACAATCGAACATTCACGTTCAACAGTTGTTCGTTGACGTAGAAAACGAAGCGTATCGCATAGGTTGAGATTATATGGAATGAAGCAATTTTAAGTGACGCAAGAGAACACCTTTCCGAAAGCACGTTCTTAAATATTTTTAATTAATACCGGCGAATTCGCTGAGATATAACATTGCCGATTGTCCACGCAATCGTATTTGTCAATTTTGTGCCTTTCGAGTATTCTGAATGGGGTCAATCTTACTATCGGAAATAAAAAAAGGAAGATTTTCATGAAAAATTGGCGGGAAATTAATATTTTTATATACTCTACATATTTCTGTATTATTGACTCTTTTGTATTATTAATGTGTGTAAGTAACATATTTAGGTTTGTAATTTTAATACTAAAATTATTAGTAAAAGTCTCAATTACTAACTCAAAGAATCTTATTACTAAAAGTCTCAAGCATTTGTGCTTAAAGTACTTGCATCAAAATGTAATCGATAAAAATTTTTACAGGCAAAAATTAGTACATTTATGTAATAATGGAATTTCTATATTGACTGATAATTTCGATTCAAGAATTATCTCGTTGCAAAACTTAGGTTATCGAAATTCACTCGATTATTTTCTTTTTCCATGCGAAATTTCACACTCCTTTTAATCAAAAAAGTGATATAGAGTCACATGTCTTATATCAATAAAATTGTATATCAATTGTATGTCATGTGTTAATGTTTAATTGTACTTGTCAAATGGATCGTATATAAATATATTTCATAATAATTGATAAGAGCCTATATTATTATTAAGTGATCTTAACGAAAAAATAGGGAAGTACCTATTTTCACTAAAAAAGAAGGATATCCGTCTCTCAAAAGGTTATCTCTCAAAATAACACGCACATTTTCTTTTTGTTTTTGATTCTACTACTACTTCCTCGTACTACGAGTTCGTTGGACCTGCTCCAATGATATTTAGATCACAATGAATCCCGAGATCGAATTAAAATCCAACAGAACCCAAAATATAGTACGAAAGTTTATCAGATAAAAATAGAATTATTGATAAACACATTTCATAAATGTTTTGAATTGCGTTCGTTATTTTTCATACCTTCTGCTTTCATTCTTAACTGTTCCTCGATGTTATTAATTTAATAACGCTTCCGTTATAAGTGTTTGAACCTCGCACGTGAAAAGTGTTATGTAAAATAAATTCAACAATAACCATTTCTGTGCGAGAGTAAAAGCAGTCGCTTATATTTTGTTTAAAAATTACGGAAATATATGCACAACAAATGTTATAATGAGATACTAATATTAAATTGTTTTTCAGTTCGTTTTTTTAACGAAGTTATATTCTTGAAATTACGTGTTTGTTTATTAAAATGATTGTTAATGGCGTTTATTAATAAACAAATTTTTTATTTATTTCCGCGAAATTTGTACTTCCATAAACGAATTAAAATTGCTAAGGTTTATATTATTTATAGGGTAAATATATATTATAACATTTGCAAAGATATAAAATAGTATAAATATATTATAAGTTTTGCAAGTATATAAAATGGTATAAATGTATACTATAATTTTTATAAATATGTAAAATAATATAAATTTATACTATAATATTTGTAAATATACAAAATAATATAAATGTATACTATAATATTTGTAAATACATAAAATAATATAAGTGTCTACTATAATATTTGCAAATACATAAAATAATATAAGTGTCTACTATAATATTTGCAAATACATAAAATAATATAAGTGTCTACTATAATAATTGCAAACATATAAAATAGAATAAATGTATACCATAATTTTTATAATCGCATAAAACAAATATGTACTATAATTTCTACAAAAACATAAAATACTATATATGCATACTATAACATTTACAATATAAATAATTAATTAATAGTAATAATATAGTAATGGATACACAGAATTTATATTGGATAATATATTAATAAATGCATGAAGTAAAAGCTGTGTTAACGGAACCAAATACACGTGGCAACTTCCGAATCGTATCAATTTTAATGTATCGTCCTTGTAACAATATTTTTGATACCGGATGGTGAATTAATGCATTGTTTAGAGAATACTAATGAGTGCGAAATGGGTGATACACCTCTCACGTATTTCGTGGGACACACAATACATTGCCCGAAATAACTAGATTCACCACCTTCCGAAATAACTATCGAACGAGGTGAACAACCAGATTTGTTAAAATGACGAATTCCGCAATACTTATGCCAGGTTACGGTAATTAATGTGTTCGGTATGATCTATTAACTATGTTATTATCGTGTTATTATTAAACATATAATATCAGACTGAAGACATTTAAATATTGTTACATATAAATTACATATGAAGACATTCACAACTAATTGTAAGTTTGCACTCTTTGATTATTTTGAAGTAAAATTGATTAAATTTCATCGTAAAAAAATAAAAAAATTTAGCATGAGTTTTTCTACAAATTATATTATATATTATTCTAATTATATTGTATTATATTAATTTGAGTTACAGTTGTTTAAACATTGTAATGTATAGAATTTTAGTATCTTATTATTCTGTAAGAAAGAATGTGAATGTCATTTTAATGCATTTATATAAGCTACATATTTTAGATAAGACAATAAATTAAGTAGTTCATAACGAATTGGAGGTAAAATTCTTCAAATTCAAATTATTAAATAAAATTATTATTAATCTTTCAATTGATAATATATATTAATAGTGAATGTACCATGAAGGTTAGGTTAGGTCACCACCCCCTCCCCATATGAACAATAAAAATTCCTATATCATTATCAGCAGTACAAAATTTATGAATGTTTATTAAAACTTTTTATTACTTTTTAAAATATTGTTAAGATATTAATTTTAGTTTTACTGTTACAACTCCCCTACTATAAATTCTAAATCGTAATACGATTTTTTCGTAAAAATAAATTAACACTGACAAAAAATTACGTTAATCTACACTTTATCATTCGTTTTTCTATTTTTCAATTTCATTTTTAATTTCAAAGCAAATGTGCATCGTAAGTATAGTATACACAATATTCGCTTTACAAACAAGTATAAAAGAACAATGTCAAATTCTATTAAGAAATATTTAAAATAGCATTTGTATATGCTGATTTCAAACTTTATCCATATTTTCTTTTTACGTATCCACCATTTTTAAAATGCACAAACAAGCTATAATTTTCTTCTTTTCGTGCATCAAGGTATTTAACAAAAATTTCTGTGTCAAAAGTTATTTGAACACGAAGCTTTCAATTTATATTTAAGTTTCTTTCAACTTATTAACCTAAATATACATTGACATTGATACTTGGTCAAGCAACAGGTACATTTGTATATACAGTGTTTTGCTAAAAGTACTTTCACATACACAAAAAGTACTTTTACTAGCTCTAATTTCTCAAATTGTTGAATATTGACATTGGTACAATTTTCATCAAATCAAATATGTATTTGTGTATACTGTGTTGCTATTAGTATCATTTTTTCACATACTCAAATAATATATTTGTAGCGCCTAATGTCTTAAATTGATGAATACTAACACTGATATTTGTTACACCATAGATAAAATACATTTGTATTTACAATCACTATAGGTGTCATTTTCACGTACACAAAAAACATATTTTCAGTGACTAAAGCATCAAATTGATGAACACTATTACTGTTATTTATTGAGCAGTTCACTCTACATATAGTATACTATCATAGATACAATTTCCACAAAATACGTGTTTTTAACTGTTCCTCGATGTTATTAATAATTTAATAATACTTCCCTTATAAGTATGTGAACCTTGCACGTGAAAAGCGTCATGTAAAATGAATTCAAATTAACTTAATAATTTCTTAACTATATGAATGCTGACACTGATTCTTCCTGCACTACAAACATATTTGTAAAAGTGCCGTTAAACACGGAAGTGTACTATCTATATGTCAACGAATGACATATTGATTGACATTAATATTTGTTGCACTAAGTGACAGTATATACTGTGTTATCATAGGTACATCACAATCACAAAATTAGCGGCTCTAACAATTCGACCACCCACGTATATGGAAGAAGCGTGTTACGAAGAAAGTAAACATTAGATACTAACCTACGGTATAGGACAAGGTGGTGATCTGATTAACCATTCTAAGTTCGTTGGTCAGAGCCCAGACGAAGACTGTTCGCGGAAAGCTTGTTTCTTCGCGAGCGCCGGTGGAAAACGTTCGCGAGATCCACGGTCGCGTCGCTTTAAATATTGTCATGCGCTTGCAAGATCGGCTCGTGACGATCGAGAACACGATTCGTCAAGTCGAAAATCGGACTCCCTCCACCATTTTCTCGACGAAGATCCACGTGCAGAACTGATTTTGCATCCACGCTACTTCGTATCGCTCGTTCGCCGCGCCGGTGACGCACGCGACATTTCTTCAGTTTTCAGATTTCCACCGAGAAATTCCACGGGAAGACGCGTTCCCTCGTGCACAATGTCTTTTCTCCGTGTAATCGCACTCGTTCGATATCGTGGATTTACGCAAAGCATACATTTATCTTGCGGTGTGCAGCCTAATTGGGGATAGGTCACGTGCTTCGGGAATTCGGTAATTCGCGACTGGTAAATGGACTAATAGAATAGATTTTGGAATTTTCTTATGTTTCGTTATGAAGAGACATTTAGGAATTTAGCAATATGGAATTTCGAATTTGGGAATTTGGAGATTTGAGGATTTAGGTATGTGGGAATTTAGAGATTTGAATATTGAAATGTTGAATATAAATATTGATTGATATGTTGAAATTTTTGATGTGTGGGACTTTGGAAATTTAAAAATTTGGATATATGAGAATTTGGGATTTGGAGTTCGGAAATTTGAAAATATAATTACAGGAGTATATTCCCATATGGGAATGTGGATTTTTAAAAATTTACGAATTAGAGAACTTGGAAAATTAAGAAGCTTGGACTCTCAGTTTGTGGATTTGAAAATTTAGAAATTTCAAAATTTGGAAATGTGAAAATTTGGATTACTAGAAATTTGGGGGTTGGAGAATTTAGAAATACGAGAATTTAAGAATGTAGGAATTTATAAATTTGAAAATTAAGGTATTTGAGAGTTTTCAAGAATTGAAAAATTTAAATACTTGATCTATTTGGAATTTGGAAAGGGGATTTGTATATCTAGAAAATCTAATATAATTTAAATATTTGGATACTTGGAAATTTACAAATTTATATGTTTTAAATGTATAAATTTGTTCAGAATGCATCAAACTATGTATACTTTCATTACAAATAAACATATAAAATAGTCGCTACTTTATTATCGTACAATATACAAAAACACTTTTCAAATATTTTAAATAAAGACTAATTTTCAAAATTTTAATCAACAAAACATTTTAGGCAAACTAGTTTACTGTAAAGTTTAACGAATAATGCAAGAAATGAGTACTCACAAAAAATTAGTGAACGTGGCAATATAGCGATCATGTTATCCGAATTAATCAAAGATCAGATATAAACGTAATGAAAATTGCTAAAAAACTAAAGAAGTTTTATATTCGTGTATAAATTAATATTACATAAAGATGATATCATGAAGTAGCCAACACGAAATATTATATAAATGAAACTAACAATTGAAATTTATAAAAAGAATATAAAAATATTTCAATGGAACTTTAGAATAATTATATTAAGCTAATGATTCCAGTGTTTTGTTTATAAAAATATGGGCTCCAGATTTGAAGTTGTTCGTTGTAATTTTTATACAGTAAATAAATAAATTATTACGATAATATAATTTATATAAGAAGTGATGGGTGATTTCCCTATTTTAAAACTTGAAATTTCTATGTTTGCAAATACGAAAACTAGAAAATTAAAAATTTAACATTTCTATATTTCTAATTTTAATCTCCAAGTTTCTAAACATGTGTTATAAAAATTTTATAGAAAAATTTCGGTAGATTTATTGGATAATGCTTTCTAACCAGGGAAGCCATCCAAGTAATAATAATAATAACATTCAGAGTTAAACCTTCCTCGACCAAAAATAATTAGTACTCCTACAGCCATAATTTTTATAAATAATTTTCCCTTAATTCTTCTATGAATTTTTATAAGATTCATTAAAGAACTGCCGCTGGATACAAATTCTCAATAAAATCTATCTGTTCAAATAAGAACAAACTGCCGCATAGGAAATGTACAGTAATGAACAGGTGTTCATCTGACCCGTAGCATACTTACGAATTATTTATATCTATGTAATCACAATTCATAATAATTATCCAGTCTGCATATATCTTACAGTGGAAATTAATTGAATCGATATATTATTTTTATAACGTACAGAACTGTTTGAATTTCGTCAAATGAATAAATACAAAATTTCCTTGATTTTACAATCTGTTCATTTAAACAGCACGTAATTTACATTATCTTATAACAGTCAAATGAATTGTACGTTTAATGTAAATGAAATTTTTAGATTAATCAAATTGTCAACTGCTTTACGCAGGAAGAACAACTTGATCGACGTAATACTGTACGTAAACGTTGACGTAAAATCTTGGAGCAACGTGATCGATTTTATCGGTTTGAGCAACTCGTCAACTTATTGTTTACTGTTTTAAAACACGCTCAGATTAATTTGGTGTCATTAATTTGTAATATGTGTAGAACTGTGCCATTTGACGCAGAGACTCAGCGAGCGTCACTGACTTTTCTGTATGCAGAAAATTGTAACATGGATAGAAGAGCACCCCAATTCCTTAATGTATGGTTAGCAATCTTTCTAGTTTATCAACTATGGTAGTTGTGAGATTTGGAGATTTAGGATACGGAAATGTGGGGATTTGGGGACTTGTGGACTTGGGGATTAGGGGGTTTGGGGACTTAGGATATTGAGATTTGAGAATTTGGAGATTTGTGTAACTGTGAATTTTGGAATTTGAGAATTTGAGAGGTTAAGAATTTGGAAGATTGGGAATCTGGTAATTTGAGAATTTGAGGATTTAGAAATATGAGAATACGGGAATTTGGATTATGAATATTTGAATTATGGGAATATTCAAATATTCAAATAATATGGATTTGGAATATTTGAATTATGGGAATTTGGAAATTTGAGAATTTGAGAGTTTAGGAGTTTGGAAATTTGAGAATTTGAGAGTTTAGGAATTTGGAAATTTGAGAATTTGAGAGTTTAGGAATTTGGAAATTTGAGAATTTGAGAGTTTAGGAATTTGGAAATTTGAGAATTTGAGAGTTTAGGAATTTGGAAATTTTAGAATTTGAGAGTTTAGGAATTCGGAAATTTGAGAATTTGAGAGTTTAGGAATTTGGAAATTTGAGAATTTGAGAGTTTAGGAATTTGGAAATTTGAGAATTTGAGAGTTTAGGAATTTGGAAATTTTAGAATTTGAGAGTTTAGGAATTTGGAAATTTGAGAATTTGAGAGTTTAGGAATTTGGAAATTTGAGAATTTGATAGTTTAGGAATTTGGAAATTTGAGAATTTGAGAGTTTAGGAATTTGAAAATTTGAGAATTTGAGAGTTTAGGAATTTGAAAATTTAGAAATAGAAGAATTGAAGAATTGAAAAATTGATGAATTCCTATGTTAAAGAATATAAAAATTAGAAAATTGAGGACTTTAGTAATTTAACAAAAATTTAAGAATTTAGAAATTTTAAGAATGAAAAGATTCTGTAATTTAGGAATTCGAAAAATAACTTGAAAATACTGCGTTTCGTCTGAATGTATATTCGTAATAATGTTTACATTTGGGTGTGGTTCCTTGTAATTAGGTTCATTGACTTCAAGAGTTAGAAATGAATCGATGTTCCACTCGATTACCACACCCTCCCTCGAATTGTATCGATCATATTTGTATGTGTATACAAAATCAGATACATATTTAATGGATTGAAAATTGAATTTCCTGTCCCGACCAATATCTACGGCACTAATACATGAATATTGTCATTCTATCGTAAAAATATCTAAAAATGATCAAAAACGTGATAAAACATTTTTGGTACGAAACTTTTGAAAAACAGAATAATAGAAGGATTAAGATTAAAAATTACTACTTATTTACAATATAATATTTGAATATAAATTTTCAAATGATGGCACAAAGATTAAATAGATCATTTTATTTTCATTTTGTAGGAATATAAATGTAGTACCATCTTTTGTGTTGAAATAAATAAAAGTGTTAAAAGGTTACTCGTAAAGAAAGATTTCTGTATTTTATTAAATACTAACTATACTTAGTTTAAGAATTAAGAATTCTTAGGGATCATGAAATTTCGGAATTTGAACTAAATAAACCTATAGTAAGTAAACTTAATACAGATACTGCCTTGATTAAAAATTTTTTATTGTATTTTAATGAATTCTGAGTAATACGAATTGTGAAGACTAAAAATTTTTTAATTTGATAATGTAGAAATTTAAATTTTGAAATTTAGAAATTTAGGAAGTTAGACATATGGTGATTAAAAGTGTTCTAAGTTTATATATTAAATATCTAAAAGGAGAGGAAGAATCTCTAGATTGTAGCTAACTTGTAGATAATATCAATTCCTGTTTTATATCTGTAGATAAAGTCACTTTACAATCAATTTTACAACTTCGTATAATAATAATTCTTGTATTGTTAAACGAATAGAAATTATGCGATATTCTTTTTGTAAAAAGTTAATTAATAACCAGACATCATAGTGAAACTATTAAAAATATTCATTACTTCAAGTACTCCTTTTTATTTTTTTTTTACTTTACAGATACTAAATATATTTTAATGTCATTATTTGAACCATTCTACTGATAGAAAATTATTTATTATCAATTCTAACAAGTCAAAAGTCAGTTTCTACGTTTAATATAAAACGTATTTAAAATTGTTAAAACTTTCGCGCCACCGGAAAACAGCAGTTTAGTGCTTTGGCGGTCTTTTCAAAATAGACATAGCACTTTCAGATTGATATTTTAGTACCGAAGTTTGCAAATAATCTCATCACTTTAAGTGTATTTTGCAAATTTTTGTCTTAAACGTGTAATTATAAAAATTTGCATATATAAAGATTCGAAATTTTAAATTATATTATTAAAAATTAAATGATTAAATGATTAACAAAAGGTAAATACTTGCTAATTAATTGGTAATACAAATAATACTATTGTATATAAAAGTCTTTTATTGATAACAGGTTGTATTTTTGTAGACCTTTATAAAAACAAAAATTTAGTCTATGATGAAGTTCTTTGATCAATGGTTAAAATTATAAAGAACCGGAACATAACCTTAAAATGGTACTTTTAATGGTTTTCGTATATTAAAAGACGAAGGTGAAATTTCTATGCTACTAAGTTAATAAATTAAATCAAGTTAAATTTGATTTGCATTTGTATTTTATTAATGTAAAAAATCATATAAAACTTACACGTATGTATTAATTTGTGTCTTTGCCACGATTGCTTATATTCATTAATACATCAATTGTGGATATTACAGCACAATAAAAATGTTGCAATTTAATACAATAGTTTGTACTGCATGTGCAAAATTTTCTTCTCGATTATGGTGGAAATTAAGTATGCCATTGACAACAAATGCAGCAGTGGTTTCTGATACTGCTAATAAGGTATAACTTCATTATTTTTTGCATATATATTTATTTTATGTACTTCTTTATTTACGAATATCTTTATAGTAATAATATTTTTAATAATGTGGAAAACATTAATATGTCAAGGCTTGATTGTTAGTTACAGCCAGTAAGAAAAATCATAAAAAAGGAGACTACTAAATCACATATAAATTTTGACTTGTTGAAGAAAGAAGTATGTAATTTTCTACATATGAAATCTGTGGATGCAATTAATGTAACAAATGCTACAAATATAGAAGAAATTTTGGAAATAACAAAGACACCATTATTGTCTTCAGAAGATAGTGCAGCAATTAAAAAAATCATTGATACATGGGTGGCAAATAATAATAAAGTTCAAAAAATTGTTAGTAAGCGTGAGAGGCCTACAAATGAACAATCTAAAGATATTGAAAACAAGTTCTTTGATTTAGATCGCAAGTATGGTTCTCTTTCCACGTCTGGACTAATCAAGGTAAGAGAACATATTTGACATTTGTTTTTACTTTTGTTACAAGTCTATATTTATTTTTTTTGCAGGAAGTAACAATGTTGACACAAAACAAATCTAGAAATGTACCAGTTTTAAGATACATATTTAACAATATTTTTAAATACAATAATGAGTTAAGCCCAGGGCAATGTGCAAGTTTAATGTATTGTATGGGCAAGTTGAATTTTTCAGACGAGGTAAAATTGAAATAATATTTATATATAATAATTTAATGATTACAATATATACATACAATTTCAAATTTGTTGTAGAGATTACTTACCAAAATTTGTATTGATTTGGAACAGCGTAAGTTTCCCAATTCTCAATCATATTCTTCAAAACTGATATCTATAGTAAACTCTATGGCACATGTCAGAT
Organism: Megachile leachella; assembly: GCA_963576845.1. Classification (NCBI taxonomy): domain Eukaryota; kingdom Metazoa; phylum Arthropoda; class Insecta; order Hymenoptera; family Megachilidae; genus Megachile; species Megachile leachella. Next base: position 6,239,276 of record OY756255.1, on the reverse strand, counting down.
ATAAAAATCAAAACTTTTTGGAAAGAACGTGTGACGTAATTGTAGGTCCTGACTATGTGATTAGCTATGTGCAACTAATAAAATTCTTACAGTCATTAGCAATATTAGGCCATGAATCAAAGGGAGTCGACAATGTAATAGAAGTATGTAATGTGAAAAGTATTTAAGATAATTACAAGTATAAGTATTATTTGTGCTCATTAAGGTTTTTTACTATATGTTTTTAACTATGTTTAGAAATTTCTGCCAATTATAACTATCACAAGAAATACTTTCAATTATTTAAACACTGTATGGTCGTTATCTGTACTTAATAAAGCAAACAATGAGTGCGTTAGCCAACTACTTGATGGTAATTTTATTACAAAACTTATTTCTACAGGTTAGTATATTTGGTATTATATAATATATTATTGAACAATATATATTATACATCTGTCAGATTAATATTCAATCTTTTCATTTAGAAAATTTCTTTGAGACACACTTATTAAAATTATTGAATATCGATGCATATGCAAAATATATATTGAAGGATTATTCAGGTAAAATAAATTATACATTTAATACCTCAAAACAATTATAACATAGCTTAAATATATTTTAATAAACGGTATCTTTAGGACCACTTTTAAATGGTACTCTGGAACCTATAACAAAGACTTATTCAAAACAAAAGAAATTATACATAGAGATGCTCGAAGATACGTTGAAAAACATACTTCCATCTCCATCTTATTTCCGAATGAATGTAAATACGAATATGGGCTTTCGTTTAGGTATTAAAACTTCTTATTTTACACATTATTAAAAGGCGTATAATAATTAAGCAAATTTAGAAATGTGTTTTATTTTCGATATAGTATAAGATAGTAATAATCTCCATATTTTAGGTGCAGAATTATATTTAGATTCTAATAGTAGACCCGTTTGTTTAAATGCTGTTACAGATGACTGCAGAAAGTATGTATATTAAGAAAATTTAACAAATATTTAAACATTATTATTTTTGTTTGAATTAATTGTATAACCAACTATAATAATATGTGTAAATATATAAAATAATGTACATTTCTTGATTTCAGGATAGGCATAATGATATATGATTTTTATGAATTGAGTTTAGGATCTTTAGAACCTCTTGGATTGGTTAAACTTTATACGCGTTTATTAGAAGCCTGTCAATATAAAGTTATAAATATTCCATACAATCATTTCGGTGTAGAAGATAAGGTGGAAAAACGTGTAATTTACTTGAAAAGTCGACTATGGAATAAACATGATGAAGAGTTATATAATAAAAATGCTGTAAAATAATAGCTATTGAAAAAGTAAATTTTTATTACATGTAATATTTCGTAAATACAAATGCGTACAAAATGTTAGTAAATCACATATATAGTTCACATCTCCTTTACATATAAGTTGTAAGAATGTTTTCATTTTATTATTTATAAATAGCGGCCATGAATAATGAATTAACCATAATGTATTTTTAATATTATAAAATAATATTTATTTTTATGAAATTACATTATTTAATTTTAAAAAATAGGTCAAATTTCTGTTAATGACTTAAAGGAAAACGTTCGTAAAACATTTTACTGTTCCTCATATTGAAAATTAAAGTTACAAGTACAATACATGTATTTACTTATTATTTTACACCCTATCTCTATCGCCAGAGTTGTGTCTGGCCTCGTCTATGCAATCTCTTGTATGTGTCAATTAGCTCTCGGGGTTATATAGCACATATTTTGATTATAACAGACCCCTCCTATATTACTTATAATGTTATTTGTATAGTACATTGACTTTGAAAAGTTTTGCGACTTCACTATATTGTGGTGGAAACTATATTATTCTTATTTGCATCGGTTTGCATCAACGCCACCTATTAGAATATTGGAACTGAACCTATCGAACCTTTGATGAGTGCACATAAGAATTGGAATAATTTTTTACATTGTGATCGAAAAGTGTTGTGATTAATTTTATAACTCGTTTAGAAAAAGTTTGTTCAAAAATGGTAAATGCCTATTATTTATCGTGATAAGCCGAAAATTCAAAAGAAATTATGTAAATAATATAAAAATATGTATGTGTAAAATTGGTTAAATTTTAGATGCAATTTATGTTACTGTTCAGTCGTCAAGGAAAATTACGTTTACAAAAATGGTACGTGGCCCACCCCGATAAATTAAAAAAGAAAATTACACGTGAATTGATTACCACAATATTGGCCCGAAAACCTAAAATGTCAAGCTTTTTAGAATGGAAAGATGTTAAAGTTGTCTATAAAAGGTATAACTGTATTACATTTATAATCAAATATTAATGCAATAGTAGTAATTATAATTTTATTTTGTCGATACTTACATCACTTCATTAACAAACTATTTTATAGTCAATTTTTTTGTTTTACAGATATGCAAGCTTGTATTTTTGTTGTGCAATAGAACAAAATGATAATGAATTATTGACTCTAGAAATTATACATCGTTATGTTGAATTGTTAGACAAATATTTTGGAAGTGTGAGTACAAATTTAATTTTATGTTGTAAAATTTTATGATTTTATAATGAGTAACACAAGTCACATAGTCCTGCGACATACGTAGGTCATAATCTATATATGTTAGATGCATTGTCTCTTTCATAGATGTGCAAATCAGAAGTTCTTTTTTTACTTGTACAGTGAAATAGTTTATGTGAATTTAGAATAACAAAAATTTACATATATTGACTATGTATTTTATTAAAAATTGATTATAAATTTATTGACGAGTTTGCTATAACAAATATTGATCATTATAAGTCTTTATAACTTTTAGGATATTAATTTATAACTATTAACTAAATGTTTATTTATATAAAGAAAATGAATAATTTTTTATATTAATTTGACTTTATCAGGTATGTGAATTAGATATAATTTTCAACTTTGAGAAAGCATACTTCATCTTAGATGAGTTATTGGTTGGCGGTGAAATTCAAGAAACCAGCAAAAAGAATGTTTTAAAAGCCATTGCAGCTCAGGATTTACTACAGGAGGTTAGTTATGGGGATGTACCCATTGAATTGTGATTTGTCCTTTTTAATGATACTTGGCAATATAATTGAATCATTTTAACATGTACAGTATTTATATTTTGGCTTTCGGTTTTAAGAAAGACGCTATCACGTTATACCTTTTTTTAACATATACACATAATATTAAATTATATTATCCATATCTGGAAAATTGTTAAAATGGTTCGCATAATATATTTAACCTTTAATGGTTGGTGTATAACATCTTTATCAAAGTAATCAAATTCTATATTGATCAAGAGGTAACATCAAAAATATCAGACCTCTTATATAGTTTATGTGTGTGGCATGTTTGTAGCCTGTTTATTCTGGGTAAAGTAATGTGGTGATAATATGTAATATAATCTACTTAGATTGAATGATTGCCTTAATTCTGATGATAAGTTTAATTAATAATATATTACCATACATGTATATATGGTTATATGTACCTTTTCTTTATATAAAGAATGTGGTATATAATTACATATTAAAATTAATATATAAATTTATATGAAAACGTAATTGTTTAGTTGAAATATATAAATTTATAACAGTACACATAATATTTATTAAGATATTTAAAGATAAAATATCGTTAATTGACTCTGTACACTTTTTGGAAAAATCTATAAATAATTTGTCCTACTATAATGGTAATCACCATATTATTTGGTTGCCTGGTAAAAATGGGTTGTATTGATATTTTATCGTTCATTAACAGTGTAATACCTAAATTGCATGATGGAATGTCACTCTTTTGATTTCAAATATTAATGTGTTATCTTCTTTTTTGATTTGATATTTTTTCATGTGCTGTATATATTATATATTTTATAATCTGATAATATTTTTGTATTTTTATGTAGTCCTATTAGTAAGTATTTAAAATTTTGATTAATGTCTCATGTGTAATGTATGTGATTATTGTTGTAGTGCCTAATTTAAAAATCAATGTTATAAATTCTGTTATAGATATAATTAATATATATACATATATATGCAATGGTTAATAACATTAATTATTACTCTTATTATGGGTCATAAGTATGATTCATTTTCTTTCAATATGATTTAATTATGAAATCATATTGATAGATAGTTAGATAAAATACCATATAGTCAGGAAAGCATAAATAATGTCTACACATTCTTTTCAATAATATTTTTGTAAAACATCACATATAGGCAAGTGTAGATATAATCTATGTCTAAAATTATTGTAACTTCTTATTTTCCTTGTAGCTAATGCTGTGTGAATAGAATGCTTATATGCTTATTCTTTTATTAATGTAAGTGGGCTTACATATGTTATCAATTTTTATTTATAATGTACGCAGCAGCATATCTATAGCAACAAAATTTAATATACATTTTAATATAAATTAAATCCTGTTGCCATAATATCTTGTCATTAATGTAGCATTGTATTCATGACTGTGGTTTAATTAATGACAGGATTATATTATTTCTATTTCAAAGTTCCTTTATAATAATATTTCTTCAATCGAGACCAATTTATTAAATCAATAAAAAGTTTTATAATGAATAGATATTATAGCAATATAAATATTTCTTGCAATTATTTACAATAAAATTAATTTTAAATATTAGAAGTATTAATAATGCATAATATTAATAAAGTACGTTTTTGTAGTAATAGAATATATATTTTGTATTCTGTTATCTTAGAAGCAGTATATTACTATTTTGAAATATCTTTTTAATACTTATATACCAATGTAAGATCTATGAAAAACAATTTCTGGAAATATAAAGTACAATTCCTAGTTTCACAAGATGAATACGAAAATAACTGGATAAGTATTTTTGTAGTTAGTACGTTTATACAATGAGTTATGTATATTAGAATTTTATGATATTTAAAATATCGTAAAGAATATAAGAAACAATGCCAAAAGTAATTCAGAAACTGCAGCATTCAGATAGACTTCCAATACTGATATTTATTACTTGTAGATTACATCTAGTCCTTAATGATGTTTATATTTGTAAAGCGTTACACAAGTAGTGAGATGAATATTTGTTTAAAGTAATGTAATAATTAATGCCTTTACATAATCAAGTATTATTTATATAAATTTGATATTCCTAATAATAAGTACATTATATATTCCTTATGAAGAAAATATTAATCATTTATATCACAAACTGTAAAAATTTGTAACAAGGTAGTGAAAGATACTATATAACTGGTTTTACTATTATTTACTTAAAATGAATTTTTTAACATTGTTTCAAAATTAAATATATGTTTGAACTACCATATTTTATTGATTATTTTCTTAACTGTGAAAAGTGAGAAATATTCAGAAAAAATAATTAAAAGTATTTTACCTATTTTTTGTATTTTAATGAAAATATCAAGAAATGTTATTTTCGACAAAGAAGTTATGTAACTTTATTCAAGGTTATTTTAAAAAGGACAATGCTATGGAAATGCTGTTGTAATTAGTTAGCTACTTATCAAAATGTATGTATATATTTATCAAACTACAATAAATTTTAATTGTTGCCAATTTGTTGATAATTTTATGTAATGTTATTAATTGTAATCCACATAATATTTTAAATAATGTTTACATATATGAAGTTCGATTGTTGTGAAAGAATGATTGTGTGTTATTTTATTTGCATAATTTACAAAGTGGTCTTTTTATAGACATATAGTATTTATTTATAATATTTCAGTGAGACACTATTTTGTACGCAACTTCAAAGCAATGGATGTGCTTACTTTATAGCCTGATAAAAATAATTTATGAGAAATTTTTTAAGTATACATTTAATTATATCAAATAATTTGGCATTAGGAACATTTCGGTATTTGCATTAACAATTTTCAAATAATTTTGTAAAAATTCTTTGAGATATTTCATATCTCAAGTTATTAATGTAGTTTTAAATATTTATAATTTAAAGTATAATTATATATATTACTTCAAATAACTATTATAATTCCTGACAAATTTACATAAGACATTTTTAGATTCAAGAATCATAATTTTTGATTTTGTATAAATCATATATTATGCTATTAATAAATTGAGCTAATGTCAAATTCTGATATGATAAAATATATCTAAAAAATTAGGTATGTAAATTCTTGCCAGCAGTGTTAAAATGCATGTTTGCTTGATCAATACATCTTTCTTTAATACATTTCATAAATTTGACTTTTTCGTATTGATCCAAGTAAAATAACAGCATTTTGTATCAGAGGGAATGAATTTAACTTAAATGAACTTTTATTATATAAACTTTTGTACACCATATTTGCATAGTCCTTATAATGTATTTACATAAAATACTATACTTACATAAATACATTTAATAACAAAATTTAATAGTAAAATTTAGCTTTTAGCTCATCATTATTATTCCGTTACTAAGGACACATTTAGAAATACACTAAACATTAGCTAGAATATTTGTTTGTTTGTGGAAGGATGAAGCTGTGGAAGGTGCTCTGCGGGAGATAGGGCTTTTGTAGGTGCTGCATTCTTGCATGCCCTCCATGGCCAATCTGACAGCCCACATGAATCAAGACCCTGGAGCAGGCTCACCCGCTGCATGATGCCATCATACATCTCTACTTTTTCTATAGATATTGAACATCAATTTTTTACTTACCATTAATAATCTTTACAAAATTAGTGTAGGAATTCTTAGCATATTTCTATATAGAAAAATGCTATTAACACAAAATGAGCAGAGTAATATATACGTATATATGTATATCATATATTACTCTGTTATACATATATTGAACAAAATGTCCTCTTAGCTGCATAATTACTTGCCCTTTTATAACTTAGTAAACAATAGCTTTAATCTAATTAGTCCCGTACTATAGCAATAAAATTACACAAACTTAGGAAATTATTATTTCTTTAAGTATGTAGATAAAAAAGTATTGAAGTACTATCTACAATATTTTTAATCACGTAACATTTTGTATAGTACTTTTCATGTTTGTCTACTTAAAAATATTTATTTTAGTATTTAAATTAGAAAAAACATTTGAAGGTGTCATTTTTATATGTGCATATGTGTATATACATAACAGTGTCAATTTTTAATATTATAATTTTAACATAATTTACAATAAATGTATACAAAGGAATTTTTTATATAATTGTACACGAGATTATATAAAACCTTTTCCATGTAATTAACCCGTTTATGTAATTGTTATTGTATTTACCCTTTCAGGTTTTATTTAGATATTTTATGTATCTCCATTTAAAATAAAAATATCACTAGAATTATTATTTATTCGTTATTTGTTAGGAAGGTTCTATTTTTTGTTAAAATTCGTAAATTTTGACAACATGTATACTGATTTAACTATACGTACAGAGATATTCTGTATGCAGCATGCAATACAGACATTTCTTTTGATCAGTGCTTAAGCATTTTAAACGAGGCAATAAATCAACGTGTGCTTTGTGCAGCTTTGTGTATCCATTCAAGTATATACTCAGTTATATGAAAAGGGTTCAGTTCACCATTTGAGGCTGCATCAAGGAGATTACTTAATTGCAAACTAGGTACGTGTTTGTTTATATATTTTCATTATTGTATATTTGCATTGTATGATAAAGTGCAGCATCAAAGAAATTGATCCCTCTTCATATCCTTAAGCATACATTTTATGTATACTTTAATTTAACACCATCATTTGTGTGTTTCAGGAGGAAACTCCACAGGGATTCTTCGAAGATCATGGTTTGGGATAATATTTTCTAAACAATGTACCCAGTTTCATGTAAGTGATCCATTCTTGCATCACTGTTTCAACATTCCAGGATTATATATACTATAAGCTTTATCATTTATGTTAAAAAAATGGTTCTACATAGATCTTCATAATTTCAAATACAAATTTTCCAAATGAAATTACATTCTTTTTAAAAATCAAACTTGAATTATATTATGCTCTTTGAGCATATAAGTTTATGTACGTATAATACAATAATTATTCATTTTAGTTAGCTTTTAAAACCTAATGAGAACTAGTTGCTTTATTTTGGAAAAAGTCGTTTCTTCATTTTACAAAAGTAAGAGTAGTATTATACTATTTACATGTTAATATTATTTAACCCTCTGTGTTTTGTTTATGTATAAAACTATATTTCAATTCTGAATGTGTGAAATCACTTATTAAAGAGAACTGATGCCATTAGAATTATGTTAAACTAGTTTAAATATACATAAGAATGAAATAACAGTAATAATTCTGTATATGTATATACATTGAAATAGTAAAGATTTATTAGATGATATATAAGTAAAAGAGTTTGCAATTCATACTTGACTTGTTGAGATATTATCATAAGTGATACTGCAGTTTAAGAGTTAAACTTTTCCTAAAAACTATATCTGTATTTTATGTATTTGTCGTTTCACATTTTAGTACGGATGATGGTATTAGTGCATAGAGGGTTAAATAGTTCATAAATATTCATAGGGAGGTGCTTGTCGAAATTCGACTTATATTTAATTACTTTGTTAAATCGAATTAGACATATTAATATGTTCCAGAATATTTATCATATTTTATTGATCTCTAATCGGTAGTGATATTGTTGCATTTCCTTTATGAGTAAAAAGTAGCTCATTTCATTCCTTTTTTAAACGTATTGTTCCAAAAGCGAAAGCAGCTCCATTGTTACATGCCAGTAAATGAGTAAAAAAAATAGCATTTCGAAAACTATTGAGGAGGTTAAACGTTCGACACACAAAGAATTAATTTTGAATGATTTTCGATGCTGTATCGTAATACATAAATAATATTTTCTGTAAAATTACTCTTCTGTTACAAATATTTGACGTACGAAGAAAATTCGAGTCTTCGTAGAACTCTTATAGTAGTAATAATTTTGTATAATTAATAATAGTAATTTTTTTTAAAAAGTTGCCTTTGTTGTTATATCGTCAACTTGTTTCTATACACAATAATTATATCAATTAAATATAGATGCATTTATATCGATGAACTATAATGAAAGATTTATAGAAACATTTTTAAATCATTACAATTTAATATTGTAGCTGTTGACGATTAATTACATTATACTATATATATAAATTTTTCATTATTAGTTAGTAAATAAATTAATTTAACTTGATTGTTCATATGAAAAATATATATCAGTATGTTCAGTTTAAATGTGTATACTTACTCCTTTTAATTGTTAAATAAATAAAACAATTGTTTTAATCAAAGAGGTGGATAATGGAATTGATTTCCTTTCTTTTTAATTTAAAGATTTCGAAATTACTTTCATTATTATTATTTCTATCGAATATTTCATTTTGATTAAAAATTATATGAAATTACGAACATTAACTTATATAATAATTTGAAATTTCTGTTTATAGAAATATAAAATTTCAATGAAGAAAAGTTAAAGGAATATAAATATTTCTACTTTTCTTTTTTTTAGGAATTGACAAAAGAAAATAATTACAGAATTTATTGTTTCTTATTGAATAAGACTTCATTTTTTAAATACTTACAAAATTCTGTTATAACTATAATTTCATGTACACATTTAAATTGAACATGCCGTACAAATTTTTATCAATCTGTTCATTATAGAAAAAGTATAAAACATGTTTAATAACGGGCTGTAATAATAACTTCCGTTAAACAATTGCGCAAATTTGTCTTACGAGAAATCCATTTTGAATTATGAAAATGAATTATTTCTCAAAGTACGTTGAACTAGAAAAAACAACACGAATTTACCAGAGTTTTGTGGTTTGAAAGAGTTAAATAAAAAATAAAACGGAAGGATTTAGGAATTGTTTAATTTCCAAAATTTGAAAAATAATATGAAAATTGAAAAGCTTGTAAATTTGAGAATACTGAAATCTCTAAGCTTGAAAGTTTCACGAGACAATTGAAGATTATATAATTATAACAGTTACTAAACAATTTATATTCAAAGATCAGCAAGGGATTAAAAAATATGTACGATCTTTTCGATATTCATAATCCTGAGAAGTGTGAATTTGGTGATTAGAAAAGGATGAGAATTTAAAGAAAATTTTCGGTTTAATATTACGTTAATAACGCAACATTAAATTATAAAATTAAATTGTCACGTTTTCGATAAACCTTATCAAAATCATCTGTGTTAGATAGCTTCTATCGTGTCAATCTTAACACAACGTACTTTTTCAAATAAATCAGTTCATAACTAAAAATCGATCAGTATATCGGAAAATGGCCGACGCAACGATAGTATCGATTTCGATCAGATAATCCAAAATGATTTTTTGTAAGTACAATCTGTGAGAAAATTTTCTTGCTCCCAGTCATTATTATCGAGATATTTTTCAGAGATTCAATCAGTGATCTTTCCCTATCAGAAAAGGAACGAAATCGATATTACAAGCAAGATTCATAGGCGTACGAGTTAGTATCGTTAGTATAGCCTAGTTATTACCGAATGGAAATATTTTACGAGTCATTTCATGGAAACGCCAACAAGCGATCGTGTAATATCTCTGTCGAACACTTTGGAGAGTTTGCATAAGGACAATAAGTTTTAAGCGTTGCTCGTTGAATATTCGTTCGGTGTTCATGATATTGATATAAGCCAACACGAAGGCACGTGTTATACATATCTGAAATTTATATACTTGTCCCGTATTTTTCCCCTATTAATTTGAAACATTTTACAGGTAGGGCTAACTGTAAGTCTGATGCGCTGGGGCGCACATATGTTCACGATGTTATCGAACAGTAGAACTACATTTATTTGAACTTTCAAACAATTTTTAATTAATTTTATTTGCTACGAATTATCCAACTTATTACGCACTATTTAGTATTTGCAATATGAAAATTATTTTTGAAATTATATTTCAATTCTCTTTACACGAATACTAGTTTCGAAGGACAAAGCGTCGAACTGCTGATAAATATCTTGAACTCTAAGAAGTGTTTTACCATTTGCTGACTTTTAGTTATCACAGTATAAAGTTTAAAGTACTATGAAAATAACTATACAAATTTTTTCTTATTACTAGTATTATTTTGGGAGATTTTTGTAGTTAAAGATTTATTAATTTCTAAATTTGCAAATTTTTGAATTCCTGAAGATTCAGATTTTCATATTAAAAATGCCTGAACTTCTAAATTCCCAAATTTTTCAATTTCTAATCTTTTAAATTCCTAAATTTCTAAATTCCCAAATTCCTCAATTTTTAATCTTTTAAATTCCTAAACTTCTAAATTTCCAAATTCCTCAATTTCTAATCTTTTAAATTCCTAAATTTCTAAATTCCCAAATTTCTATATTTCCAAATTTTCAAATCCTCAGATCCTCTTATTTCAATCTCATTCTTCAATTTATTAAAATTTCAATACTTTAATCAAATTTTCAGTATTCTACAAATAGCACAATTAATATCATAAATTTTTGCCCAGTTCGTTTTTAATTATATGTTAATATTAATGTCGTAGTGTCATCAATGACCGACAAGATAAAATTATTATTATAACTTTCACTATATTATTATTAATTATTGCTATCAACTGCAGTTTCCAAATATTTTTTCCATCGTTCGTTTCAAATAAATGAAGTTCCACTGTACCTCTTACTTTTCGTTCGATCGTGTCATTTTGTAGTTTTATAAAATTACGAGAAAGTTTTTCCAACAGAATTTTCATCGTTAATTAAAATCACGAAAAACGTGAAGTTTATTATAAAATTACTAGACAATATGGAATTTGATTACAAACTAAATTACAAAACAGTTATCTGGAGGACGTGAATTTCAACGATTTCTTGAAAGAGGAACCATATTGTCTAGACTTTTTGGTTTATTTTCTTTACAATTTAATGTTGGCAAACGATTTAACCAAATTAAGTATAAATAGTTATAAGTCAAGCGACAAATGGCTATGTTTAGATAAAGCGAAATCTTGTATTTTTATTTAAGTATTTAGTTCACTATGGTGCACGTCGAATGGAATTATTGCGTTTATTTTTTGTTCTGTATTACTCGTAGTTCTAGTACGTGCATGATTTATGTACTTACACAAGGGTTGGACAAAATAATGTTAACGTAAGAAACTATTAGGGCAGCTCGCTAGTATTATTTTCATTTAATCTTGCATTATATTTTAATTTTTCTCTCCTTATAGACTTAAAGGTTTCATTATTTTTCCTCGAAAATAATTTTAAATTACACTAATTTCAAATGTTAGATATTTCATTTCCATCTTCAAGTCTGATCAGACTAATTTACTAATTTGAAATTTTTGTATTAAAAAGTTTGTTACCGGTCTTAAATTTCTGTCACTTCTCGAGATACAAAATGGTCGTACATTTGTTGTACAAAATGGTTGCCAATTGACACTTCATCTATTTTCACTTTAAAGTATTTAATGTAGTTTTAAATGATACTAGAAAACTAAACATAAAATTGATCGTTTTCATTATTCTGTTCATCTTTTGTCCACATAGAATTTATCAGGTTCTTGTTAATTTTAACAGTATACAAGCGAATTGTTTCTTTTTGAAAATGTCGCGCAGTTTATTTCACGTAATCAAATCAAAAATAGAGGTTAAGTATTCGAATTTATTAGAAAGTCAGGTATACGCAGGATTAATGGTTAAGCAAAATTGAAGATGATAGGAACCAATGTTAAGTATATGAACGTGTATTATGATGAGTATGTATATGAATATTGTATTGAAAAGACGATGCTTTGTGCTCCGTCCATAATAAAGTATGTGATGTCGAAAATATTGATTTTTCTTTCAGAAGTTTCCGCCTTATTGCCGGACTTTTTATTGGTGTTCTTGTAAGTATAAATTATAGGTGTGCTTATAAGCAGCGGCTCTCAAACTGTTGCGAGGTGCATCGCGAAGGAGTATATACAGGGAATCTCAGAGTGTGAAGTTTTCGATACATTGATTTTGTATTTTGCGATTTTGGAATTTTTAGGTTTGCAAGTTTCGAATGTTGGAAATTTTAAGTTTTGGAAGTTTGAGATTTTGAACTAAAATTTTTCAGCTGAAATTTTGGATGTTGGAATTTGAGAAAAGTTCAATATTTCCATTTCACACTTTTTGGATTTTAGAATTAGAGGATTTTTAGATGTTAAAATTTTTGAATTTTGGGATCATGGAATTTGAGGAGTTTCAAATATTGAGATTTTGGAATTTCTGATCTTTAGAATTTTTTGATTCTTGGTTTTTGGAATGAAATGATTTCTGAACTTTAGGATTTTGCAACTTTGAAATTTTCGAACTTTGGAATTAAATCAGTTTGAAATAATAGAATTTTGGAAACTTTTAACATTGGAATTATTTTAAACATTAGAACTTCAGTATTTTTCAACTCTAGAATTTTGGAATTTTTAAATAGTGGAATTTTGAAATTTTTCAACTATACAATTGTGCAATTTAAGAATCGTTAAATATTAGAATTTGTGGATTTTTACATTTTTTAATTTTGAAATTCTTGAGTTTTAGAATATTAAAATCTCCAAGTATAAGAACTTTGGAATTTTCTAATCATGGAATTTGAGAAGTTTTCAGTAATGGAGTTTTGGAATTTTATAACTTTGAAATTTCTGAATACAAGAATTGGTAAATATTGGAACTTTGAAGTTTATCAACTCTGAAATTTTGGAATTTGAAAATTGTTGAATATTGGAGTTTTGGAATTTTAGAAATGTAGAATTTCAAAACTCGAGAAGTTCGAAACATTAAAATTTTGTAATTTCAGAATATGGTAATTTCAGAACAATGAAATGTTTGAATTTTGGGTTTTTGAAGAAGAAGAAGAAATTTAAAAATTCAGGAATTTTGAAACTTTGATATGTAGAGAATCAATACCAAATTTTAAAATTACAGAATTTTAGAATTTCTTAATTTTTAATGCTTGAGGCACTAAATCAATAAAACGTTCAAATTTAACAATTTTTTATTTTTAAATTTTGATTTTATGGAATTTTGAATACTGAGCTGTTTTGAATATTAATTTTTCAAATTTAAAAATGTAGAAATGCAGAAATATTAAGTTTTTAACTATGACATTAGAATTTTAGAATCTTTATATAGTGGAGTTGTGGGATTTTAGAATTTTTAAACAGTGGAATTTTGGAATTTGGAGATTTTTAAACTTTAGAACATAACAATTTTCGAATATTTCTTTACTGTAAAATTACGAAGCAATTTGTTAATTTCATCATTTTCTATATTACGAACAGTTTCTTACAAATACATAAAAAATGGAGAAATTCAATTGCTTGAAAATAAAGCCACATACAAGCTTTATTATATACGTATTTTTTATCAAATTTTTCTTATTGATACATTTTCGGTTGTATCACCATTTCAAAAACTATGCAAAACATTCATATGGACTCTCTATTTTAAAAGTGGTGTAAGTCCATTTGCATGAATGTACATTATTTTAATAAACTCACCTAAAAGAAATTTATAATCAAATTACACATTGATCAATGAAAAAAATTGCTATATTATCAGTTTTTATATAATTAATCTATATTTTTTCATTGTCATATATGCTAACCTTTAATTTTCTCAAAATAAATAAAAATGGACTTTCACAATCCATATGCAAATAATCAATTACAACAATAAACAATCCATATAACTATGCAGAACATCCTTTTGTATCAATAGTGCTATATACTGTTATATACTGTTAATTTGAGAATATCTCAAACTAGCGTCAATCATAAATCGATTAACAAAAGACATCATTAGTTTATATAAAACATGAACACCTCTCCGAATATCATACCTTGTCGTGTAATTGACATCGTTCAGTCATCAACAGTTTATTGTAATATTGTAAATTAATTACTATATTTGCCTTAATATCCATTTAATAATTCAAAGTTGTCTTCAATCGCTGCATAATTCTAACAAATACAATATAAGTACTTTGATAAAAACACCGCAAGCAAAAACAAAAAGATGTGAAAAATGAAAGCAGTGCTTTTGACGGGTTGAAAGTAATTTCCTTTTTTCGAGGAAACGAAAGACCATTTTCTTATACTGAATAAATATTTTATTCTATTACATATTGTCAATTTTGGTCCAATACACTTTGTCATCTTTCTGACAGTAACAAAATTTCACGTTCATAAAATTTTTGTTCCTTGCTGGCAAAAAATTGATGCAAGTGAATTTTCATCTCCTCGTTTGAAGTGAAGGTTTTACCGTTTAAAAAATTCTGTAGTGACCGGAATAAATAATAATAACCAATTTTGGCTCTGTCGTTCTGTTAATACTTCTCTGTACACATCTGACAATTTCTTGCTTGAACCTTTACGATAGTAAAAAAGTAAAATATGCCAAAACCGCTGCTCTTTCCATATTTTATAGGGCACAAACCAAAAACCATTGCGTAGAATCAATGGAAATTTTTCAAAAAAATCCTTGCCATGTCAGTTGTTAAAATAATTTGCGGCTTAAGTGTGAAGGTAGCTGTAAAAAAATACAATCCTCTGTTGAGAAAAAACGAAATTACTTTCCAAACAACCTAGTTCGATAAAAACACCGCAAACAAAAACAAAAAGAAACCACATAAAAAAATTATAAAAGAAGATTGGAATAAAATCTGGACCACAACAAAAACTACAAAAATACACACCATAATTCGAGATTTCTACCAACAAATTCCAACCTGCAATTTAAACAGGAAAGAAAAATCTGTAATGTTGTAACGTCCCTAGAACCTAAGTTTAGGTTGTTACTAGCGCTAGTAAGGTAAAGAGCGGCTTTTACCCTCTGAACGACTCGTTTTCCTAATAAAGTTTGTGGGATTCGTGTGGTGTGCGGTTAAGGAGTGAAATCCACAGATCAGAATCTTTCAATAACTTAAATTTATTCAAAAACGGAAATTAAAACTAACAAATAACAATAATATCGAAATAATAAATAATAAGTGTTTGATTAAAGAATTAAGTAAGTTTGGTATAATAATAATAATAATGAAGAATAATAATGATTGACAATTGAACGGTACGTAATAAACGATTGAGAAATTAACACATTATAAATCAAATAATAATTATCGTGAGGACATGGAAAGATACTCGCTTGTATCTGAGGCTAACTAAAATCTATAATAATATATGTTCGGTTCTCGCTTCTGGAATTATCGCAGTGACAAATTATGGTTCGATTCGTTTAAATGACTCTAGACGAGATGTTACGCTTGTAATCTACCGCTTGCGAGGAATGCGACCTAAGTGCAATTCTCTAAGAGTACCTAAATACGCTTTCGCAAAAACCTATCACGGAGTAATCGATTACGGGAAAACGCTTAATTGAGAACAGTATTCTTTTACCGATTTGAACTTCCGAACTCTATCTGATTTTAATAATTTATTTCTTCGGAACAGTTACTCTTTGTATTCTGACTCGACAATTAATTGTTCATGTCCCTTTTAGTCAAAACGAACACTGACAGCCAAGACCAGATCGCTTAATTGGGGAGCCTGTTGTTCACTGGCTACTAGAACGACCCAACGATACAGGTAAAGGGTGAACAGTATAAGTCTAACAGGGTATCAAATCGAATGATTCTAATGTAAGATCGTAATTGCTGAACTGCCACCCAAAAGACACGGGCTTCAGAGACCAAGTCGCTCAAATGGGGAGCCTGCGTTAGCTAGCTACGAAACTACCCAGAGCGAACTCCGAGAATCTGACGGCGCGTTAGCAATTCGACAAAAAATCAAGATGAGTAGCTGAGAGCTATCCTTTCGATATCTTAGCCTTTCTTGGCGCTAAGCATAGCACTCTCCTGACGGAGTTTCAGAGACGAGATCGTTTGAATGGGGAGCCCGCGTTAGCTAGCTACTAGACGACCCACGATCAAGTATCCAAATGGCGTATACTTGCTTTACCAGTCAAGTATTAAGACTCGTGTCGGCTCTTTTACAGCGAAAACTGTTCCTACTATACTTAGAAATGAGGCTTGTGTCGCGTTCGATTCCGAAGACTGTTCTGCTTTGAGACGGGTTTCGCTTGCCCTTTTATACCCCAAAATTCAACGAATTCGTGACGTCAGAATTTCCAAAATTTCGCATAAATTCGTTAATACATATTAGTTAGAAAATCGGTTACTTCGGTTATGTTTTAAATATTGCTCTTCAATTAATTATTAACGTTTCGGCATTAGATTATTACCGTAGCGGTGTTTTAACGGAGATACGTTTTCTATCCTTTTCTAATCAAGGGTGTTTGATTTTTGCGCGAGTCAAAACTATTTCGATTTACGGATTTTCCTTTAGATAATGAAACTGATTTCGTTCAAGTCTATAAATGTTTTAATGAATGATGAATTCTCATGCATGAATTTATTAAATTAATTAATTAATTTTAATATCTAAAGTTGCCGTAAATAGAGATAGTGTTCCTATCCTTCTCTGTAACTATCGCTGTCTCAAGTGTTTCGGTGAGCGTCGTGACTTGCAGTCTTATTGTAGCGCAACGGAAATTTCGTACAAATTATTTATCAGAATTAAAATAAGAATAATACATAATCTTTCTTTAATTAATCTAATTTAATGTTAAAATACTTTTATGAAGATTATTACCTACGCCGAATTAAGATAGTTAGTAATAATGAATATTAATATATATATATATATATGTATATATGTGTTACCGACTGTCGAATTTGACAGATATGGTAATAGATTCGTAATGTGCCGTCGGTAATTGCCTAATACTGTCGATAATAGATCTGAGGTGTCGTAAAGTACAAAAACCGGGTCCGCGGGACGTTACAATGTCTCGACTAAGGTCAGGTCATACCAGAATAACGCATGAATACCTAATAAAAAAAGCTGATCAACCCAATTGCAAATACTGCCCAACCGAAACTCTGACAGTAGACCACATTCTGTACCAATGCAGAAAAACCGAACCCCAAAGACAAAAATATAAATTAAAGCCGGATACAACCAAAGACCACATAAGAAACACTATAAACTTCCTGAAAGAAACCAAGATGTACAACAAATTATAGTTCCTAAGGATACAGCCGTCGCCAATGACCATGCAGTCGACGCGACGTTAAACACCTATGAAGAAGAAGAAGAAGAAAAACAAAAAGATGCGAAAGATGAAAGCAGTGATTTTGACCGGTTGATAGTTCTAGCAAACATGTGAACAATAAATGTGAGAATAAGGGAACAGCCCTTCTTTTGAATGATTTGAATTAGCATTTTCTATTTCGCGTTTCTGAATAATGCAACATTGTCGTTGCTGACACTATTGTCGTCCAGGATCGATTTACTGTTGCGTGAATCCTTGAAATACATGGCCGACAATGCACACCGCAGACGTCTATGATGAAAATCTCGACAGCGGTGTATATAGGATTTTTCAATGCCGGAAGTGGGCGAGGAAACGCGTTCACGTTGTACTTGTTTTCATTATTCAGCAGTTTAATGTACATCCAGACGGCAACTTTGTTTGGAAAATTAAATATATGGGACACTCGTATCGATTAATCATGCATGCGACGCCTTATCAAGCGTACAACTTTCAAAGGAATTGTTGGTAGAACACGGAAACTCGGCTTTTCCATTATCAAATCATTTATGAAAGAAAATTTCTTTTTTGTTTGCATTTCTTGTGTTTCTTTTTATTTTCGTGTTGTTGTTGAATTGTGCAGTTTTACGTTCGTAGAAGTAGTGGCAGATTTTTGGTTGGAAAATTTAATATTCGTGCTTGGGAGTTTAAAGAGGGTGTAATAATTGTATACGTGTTTTTAATTGATTTAGAAATTCTTTTTGAAAGAAAATTTCTTTCTTGTTTGCATTTTTTACGTTTCGTTTTATTTTTGTGTTATTGTTAAATTGTGTAGATTTTTATTACGTTCGTGTAGAAATATTAGAAAACTTTGTATGGAAAAATTAATATTTCTGCTAGAGGCATAAATTAAAGAGGATGTACGCAATAATTTGATAAGTACTTTCAATTACTCCAGGAATTTTTTTTGAAAGTAACTTTCGGAAAATTTACAAATTTCTTAATTTTATAATTTTTAAATTTACAAATTTGCAAGAGTACAAATTTATAAGTTTCAAAATGTCAACATTTTCCAAATTACTAACATTCTTAAATGCCTAAATTGTCAAATTTTCAAATTTCAAAATTTCGTAAATTTGAAAAAATTCTAAACCCCTAAATTTTTAAACTTCTACAATTCTAAACTTCCAAAATTGGAAATTCTTAAATTTCAAAATTTCTGAAGCTTCAAAGTTTTTAGATTGTTAAACTTTCCATTTTCAAAAATTCCAAATTCCTGAACTTTCAAACTTCTCAATTTGAAAATTTTTAAATTTCAAATTTGGAAATTGTTAAATTTCAAAATCTTAAAATTTTTCAGGCTTCTAAAATTGTCAAATGTCTGAACTGCTCATATTTCCTACATTTTTTAAATTCTTCAAATTTCTTCAATTTCAACATTTTTGGAATTCCTGAAATTCCTCAAATTTCTTCAATTTTTAGAATTCCTGAAATTCCTCAAATTTCTAAAATTTTTGGAATTCCTGAAATTTTTCAAATTCCTGAAATTCTTGTAATTCTTGTAATTTCTCAAATTTTTCAAATATTTGAAATTCTTCAAATTCCTGAAATTTCTCAAATTTTTGGAATTCCTGAAATTTCTCAAATTTTTGGAATTCTTGAAATTTCTCAAATTCTTGAAATTCTTGTAATTTCTCAAATTTCTCATATTTCTCAATTTTCTCAAATTCCTGAACTTCCTGAAATTCCTAAAATTTTTCCAAATTCAAACTTTTTGAAATTCCTGAAATTTCTCAAATTCCCAAATTTCTAAATTCTCAACCCTGCAAATTTTAAAAACTGTCAAACTAGAATTACTTAAACTTAATAGTACGAATAAAAAATTATTCGTTCATACGCATTTGTTTTCGTTTTAATATTCACATACAACTTCACCGTCGATATAACAATCCGAAAATGTAATAACGAATTAAATTTATTAAGTTCACTTTACATCCCTCTTATTTTTATACCCTCTTCAATTTCTCGTAATGAAAACGTTATAGGAAAATTCATTAATACCAATTATATTTCATTCAATTCATTAATACTTTAACATTGATATTACATTGTGATAACATTCTGGCATTTTGACAAATCTTCGTCAAAGATTGAATAATCCGATTAAACTTGTCAGACCTGGTCTCAACATTTAAAAACTAAATTGTGAAACAAACAAATTTTTCGCCTTTACAACAAAGATTGAGTATTTTATAAAATAGTTATTCAATCAGAAGAATTATTATGTACTTTCAAATTCTATTAATGTTTATTTGACAAATTGAAGAGAACGGTAAGTAACTTATTATTTAATTATATTTTTTTAATAGTAATTGTTTAACTTTATATCATTTATTAGTTTATTTATAAATCTTTTTAATCTTAAAATACTTTAGATTTTAAAAATAGAGAAATTTAAAGTAATTGTATAATATTTAAGTAATTGAATCACATAACTTTTTCAGATTTTCATTTATGAAAAATTAACATAAAGGAAATTTATTTTGTCTATAATATATTTGCAGAATAAAGTGACACATTTTGTAGTTAATATTGTATTCACGACCAAATTTCTTATACTCAAAGAAATTTACAAATTATTACATTCCCAAACTCTTACATCCATTTATAAATTTCTAAGTTCCCAGAAATTTGTCAAATTCCCAAATTTGCGTAATGGTAACTTCAGTTTTAATACCCTATTACTCAAATTTGCCACTGACCTAGTTAGGTCATTTATCGAATGTGATCCAAGGTAGTAGGTCGTGGGAAAAGTATCGCCCACTGCCAATCCTTCACAGGTAAAACACGGCCCTGATATTACACGTACAATAGATATTTACAAAGGGTTAACAAATTCCATAAAATAATACAAGAAATCAAAAGTCTATTATCCATATACCCCTATCGGAAACATCGAAAAGCAAAATATGCGAGAGGTAAAAAAACGAGCGAGCGACGTTCGAAGATACAAGGTTGCTCTCCGAGTAATTCGACGCGGAATAGTCCGTGCACGCATGAAACGTAAGCGCGTTGCGCGCGAGGACCGCAGCGTACTCGCGTCGGCGCGCTCGCGGAGGCATCGTCGACGTCTGTTCGTCACTTTGACGTCGTCGAGGCGAGTCAAGAGTTTTCCCGAAGCCGTGTATCGCGTTGCAAGTAATCCTGTTCGTACACGCGCGATCGTAACCGCGGCTGCAGAGGCCGCGTCGCAAAGGTGATTCTAAGTCGCGTGCTACGGCTCGCTATCTCGATCAGCGGTGTGTCGTACGCACGTACGAAAACGGAAACGTGTACTCTCCGCGAGTTGTGTCGGTCGATAAGGTACAGTGGGGTGGAGCGGCGCCGTCGCTGCGGCCGAACACAGCTCTTCGAGACCACGGGAGGTCGCGAGGCGACGCGCGCCGTCCCGACGTCTCTGACGGAGCCGATAACGCCGGATCGCGATAGCCCAGTGCCCCAGACTTCTCGCAGGGACGGCTCAAAATGTGATCCAACGTACGACGTACCACAACAGTGTTTGCTCCAGCATCGTCGAATGTGAACTCTGTCATCATGTTACCTCGAAAGACTTGATCGAATAGTTGGTTGGTTGCTGGAATAGTTAAACAAGAGGTAACTAGAATAGTTGGGCTGTACGGGGTTCCTCGAGAACCTGAAGAGGTTCGTGAAGGATTTCGAGGTTCGAAGAGGATCAAAGAGGCAGGGTCAAAGAGGAGTCCCCGTGAAAACGGGGCTCCCTCGTGGAAGCCCCAGCTGGCCCGTGGATGCCTCCGGCACTGCACGTCGGTGGTGACGAAGGGGCTGATGTCAGTGCGGCCACTCGACGCCCGTTCCGTGGCTGGGATGCGCGAACGCGACACCCGCATCGTCCTCTAACCGCGAGTGAAGCTCCCGGCCGAGGCAGAGGCGGCGGTAGCAACGGCCGATGACGGTGATGGTCAGCCGCGAAACAGTGGTGATTGCTGACTGGTGCACGATCAAACGCAATCTCTGTGTCGCGTACGGTGCTGTGCCGGTCGTTCGGTCGGTCCTGGGGGCGCAGCTTCGGGAATAATGCGTGTTAGCCACGTTACGCGGCGACAGGACGACGCGAGGGACCCGAGCAGCCAGCCGCGGCTGCACCTGCAGCTACGCAATTATGTACGCGTACGGTTTCGAGATCACGTAGTGGCTGCCGTGTAATATCATCGCCGTGCGGCGCGCCCTGTCAAGCTTCAAGAACGGGGAACATGGCGGCGTCGGTCTCGGACGAGGTACTCAGCAACCATGGGCACACCTTCAGCAAGAAGATGTTCCACAAGCCGATGTACTGCCATAGCTGCACCGACATGCTCTGGGGACTCATACAGCTGGGGAACATCTGCGAAGGTACGCGTACATACGCAACGTATTCGTGCATACATTGCTATTGATACATCCTCCATAGGTAGACATCTATAGATACATCCTCCATAGGTAGACACCTATAGATATATCCTCCATAGGTTCAAATCTATAGGTTCCTTCATTGCTAGACATCTATAGACATTTTTTTGATAGGTAGGCAGACACCTCCATAAGTACCTACAGGCATTTCCATGGGTAGATATCTACAGATCTATTGCTAGATACCTATAAATACCTTGTTCATTACATACCTATAGATATTTTCTCTATGGATAGACACTTAGAGACACCTTCTCCATAAGAAGACACGTATAGATTACCTCCTCCATAGGTAGACACCTACAGATATATAGGATACATTAATACATAGGGAGACATCTATAGATATCTTCATAGATATACAATTATAGGTTGACACCTCCAGATATCTTCGTACACAGACATTTAATAAATACTTCCGTGTGTAGATATTTAGAAGATACTATGCTAGACATCTAATAAATACCTCCATAAGTAGACACCTATAGATACCTCCATAGGTTAAGATTTATATAGATGCTTTCGTAGGTAGAGACCTACATAGACACCTCCGTAGGTACAATTACATATCCATGGATAGACACCTACAGATACACACATACAATCATAGATACAAACATATCTATGAGAAATATGCAGATACGTATAGGGAATACAGATACTATAACACTGATACATATACCTGTGAGGAACATATCAATACATGTCTATAGGGAACGCATAGATATGTCTAGCTATAAGGAACGTAGAGATACGTATACCTATAATGAATACAGACATTTTTATCTATGAGGAACGTAGATAAACTAACAAGTAACATAAATACGTAATACCTATAAGAAAGAGACACGTATACCTATCAGGAACATGTATTACTATGGGGAATACAGATTATACTTAAAGTATAACTATAAAGATAAGGATATATCTTTAAGGAACATAGACGTACCTATGGGGAACATAGACACGTTACCTATACGAAACGTAGACGTTTATACCTATGGGGCACATAGTATAGTTAAAAGAAACGTAGGCGTACCTATGAGGAACATAGATACGTGTTCGTATAAGGAACATAGACACGTATTCCTATGGGGAACATAGATACTTCTAAGGAACGTATATGTGTACCTATTACAGAACAGACATATGAACCTATTGTACACAGATACATATGAGGTATACGTTAAAATTATACATATCTACTAAAAACATAGATACGTATGCTTATCCAGAATATGGCTTATGTCCAGTTGACATGTCCTAAAGAAGCAAAGATGGGGTCAGTGTTTGCTAATGTGACTAGTAGGCTCATCTTCACGTATAACCTGATTATCGTTTTGATTGAATACAATTGAAATGTCTGGTGAAGAAGTTGATGGTGATTTTTAAATAAGGGGCAAGTGTTGGAAACAGGAAAGCAGAGGGCGGATCGATATGAGCGCGTTCGGTAACGAAATCGAATACGCGGCGCGTTGCCGCGGGAGTACGCTCGTCCCGCCTTTTCACGGGCTCCGAAACCTTGGTCGGCGTGCGAAGTTGAAGCTGGCTGACCTCCAAGAATGATGAATGGCAAGTGCCCATTCACCGTGTGTGCGGAGGGTAGTTCGTACAGAAGACTGTTCGATGCTAATTCCTTTTCATTCTAACTAAACCCAACTGCACCTTCGATTAGGTTGAACTGGGACTTCAAACTCCGGAAAATACATGTACAATTCTTCAAATTACAAGACTAACTCTTACTTCCGACTCTAATTCCGTTGATCTTCAAGTATCAGCGTCATTCGTTGCACGACTGTCGCATATGTTGCACCCTCCAGGTTGCAGAATTGGGTCACCCTAAATAATTTCTAAGCTAGTCTACTTTGTAAACTAAAGACTACAGACTGTTTTTCAGCATCGGTACCCCAAATTGTAGAATGCTATTATTATTCAATTCACCGTGATTACGACATATCTCTTATCCAAACATTCCAGCCCCATAAACTTCCATTTATTTTTACAAAAATTGCAGCGTTTTGTTCGATGGTCTTTGGTGAAATTAGTCGAGATCTGGTGGCGATCAGATGAAAGCGCATAATTACGTCCTCGTGTACAATTTTCGCTGGGTACAGTCCCACCATCTTTGGATTCCGAGGACGAGGCGCCACATTTCCCACCCCGTGGTCGTTTGCGCACACTCGCGTTCGAGTGTTTACCCCTTGCAGCAGAGTAAAAATGCTCACAGGAAGACAATGTCGAGAACCGGGTGCTCATTGTCAGCGGAACTAGTTGGCCTGGCTCTGTGCAGCTGGCTGAAGAACGTCAGAAGTGGCTCCTTCGGGATAGCCCGTGGAAATTTCAACAGGCTGAAGAGTGGAGGGAAAGTCGAGCTGACATTAACGGCGGTTCGTGGTGAGGGCGCGCGCATCGAGCCTTTTCACAAGCATTGATCGTGGAGGGTGGTGTGGGATAGCTGATAGACTCTGGAAAGAGCAGGAGGAAGGGGTCCCTGGTGAGAGGGTTAGCTTAGGGACACAGGGTGGGGGCGTGTACGAGAGAAAGAGCTCGTTGACGAGCGGAGCCCGTAAAGGGTAAGCATCCACGGCGGATACTTTGGAACTTTGTATTGTTTAATCGAACAATCGATTCGATTCATGAACGCTCGGACTCGACCTGGAATCTCGGGCATGCGGGCAAACGGAGGGCGGATGTTGCGTTACCCGGACTGAAATTAACTCGTTTACGATCTGTAGAAGGAAAATTTTACGATACAGTCGGTAGAGTACGTATGACACAGTTTTTGTGTCTCGTGCGTGGGGAAGGTCGGTTGAATACTAGGGAACCTTTTTGTGAAATCATATGCATTTTCTGGGATGTGTAATTTTATTCTTTACGTTTAATAGGAGTTTACCGTAATAAATTGTTTATATTTTCAAGTGTCTGTATTCTGAAAATTTTGCAGATATTTTTATTCCTTTGAGCTACATGGTTTTGAGTCTTTATGTGTCGAATTCTTTATATTTTGAGGTTTCTGTACTTTCCAGTTAGTGTTGTCTTAAATTTTTATATTTTCAATTATTTGTAATAAATTTTGGTAGTTTCAGAGCTTCACTTTCTCGAATTTCCATACTCTTGAATTAGTGTATTCTTACGTTTTGAACTTCAAAGTGTCTGTGTCTTCAAACTTCTACATTTTCTAAGTTCTTATATTCCCCAATTTTAAAAATGTTCAAAATGTCTGCATTTTCAAAATTCTATGTTATACAGTTTGTATATTTCTCGCATCTCTATATTCTCAAGTCTCTGTG
The DNA here is from genome assembly GCA_963576845.1 of Megachile leachella. Taxonomy (NCBI): domain Eukaryota; kingdom Metazoa; phylum Arthropoda; class Insecta; order Hymenoptera; family Megachilidae; genus Megachile; species Megachile leachella. The sequence continues at coordinate 6,213,373 of OY756255.1, read as the reverse complement.
AGATATGGAGATATGCTTGTAACAAGCTTTGAAAATTTGTGGGTGCATAGTACGAAAATCGAATTAAGGCTTCGTAAATTAAAATCGATCTAATTAGTCGATACTATAGCGTTCTAACGATCTTTTACTACGAAAGACTGAATGAGAAAGTAAAGGATTTGTAATATAAACTAATGGTTTCCTCGTACATGTTCTTAAGGATGCCTCAATAAAATATTCCTTCATATTATATTAAATATATTATTTATACCACAGATATAAACTATTTAAAAAGTCAGACAGCAGAAGCATGTGGATCCAGAGCGTCATTAGCACAAATTAGAAATTTGATTACTATAAATCTGAAATGCATTGTTGTCAATAGAAGTCGTATTGATCATATGTAGTTTTGTCAATTTGTTGTGATAACATACAGAATGGTCAATTTACTCTTTCATTTTTATTCTTGCATGATCTTGAAGATCACAGTAATGCCCGTGAATGAATTCGTTTTGATTTAAAAACATGTACTTCGTTTAAAAGACTGAAGATCACTCGAAAAATAATGCATACAAAATTGATATTATCGTGTTGCTAGTGAAACTTGGTACTTTCTCCTTCATTTTCTTGCAGTCATTACTGTATACGGAAAGAATGCTTGAATCGCCAATATTCTGTACATGTCATTTAGAGAAACAATGTTGATCCTTTCTGTGCGGCCATAAAATACTGTCAGCGAAATACTGTCATAAGAGAAGATAATTTGAGATAATAGGAAATCTTGTCTGCTGTCTGAAATGTTTATACGAATGTGTAGTATATTTTATATTATATGTGTTACATTGTACACATTTTGTATCATATAGTACACATTTAGGAGATGTAGGAATTTGGGGATGTTAATTTGTTAATTTGTTAAAATTTGGGCATTTAGAGATTTGGGGATGTAGAGTTTTGATGATACAAGGATTTGGGCATGTAGAGATTTGGGGACGTAGAGATTTGGTGATATAGGAATTCAGGTGAGTAAAAATTTTGGGATTTTGGAAAAGAACCATTTGTTAAGGAACTTTTGAGAATGTCAGAATTTGGAGGTGTGGAAATCTAATGATTCAAGGATTTATTTAGAGGTTTAAGAATGTGGTAATCCATCGATTTAGAGGTCTAGGTTTTTGTGCTCTTGGAGATTGGAGATTTCAGGACTTAGGAATTTAGGAATCTAGATATGTGAATAAATAGTGATTTCATAATTTAGGAATCGTTATATCTGTGAATTTGGGAATTTATATATTTAGGGTTCCAAAAAATTAGGGATGTAGAAACTTGGAGATGTATGGATTTAGAAATTTTGGAAAGAAAATATTTTCTTTCATTTCTTGTCTTCTTTTTCCAATGCCAAACGTGGAAGGACTCTCAGGCAATATCATCAGCTCTATCAAGCTAAAACCGCAAAAATTCGACTTCCTACTAGCAAACCTAGCAGCAGTTACTTACATAAAGTGGACGCTCCCTAAAAAGGCACGTTTATGTGACATAAAACAGAAGGGAAAGTTCGAACAGGTGAAGCTCAGAAAACAAGGGATGGCATGATAAAGTCAGTTCATTAGGATTTCCAACAGAGCTCACTAAAAAGAGTGTAGCTGAGTAAAAAAATATATTTGAAGCTACGTACACATTTTCGACACGAGTGTATAATTTGTTACATCAATCGTTTACACCAATTGGATAGGAAAATAAGGAAATTAGACGTATTTCTCTTAATTCGTAGAGCTCATCTCGTGGCGCGTGTACGGTACCTTTTCCATCAACACGTTGAATAACCGTGTGCATCGAGTAAACTCGCGAACGGAACTGTTCGCTGGAAATCTTTGGTCCGTGTGGGATCCACGAATATTTTCGATACTTTGAACTCGATATCTTAATTTTAGCTTTCGCGGGATTTTCAGGGGCGATCGATTCGACGCGACGATTCTACAGATCTCAATGAACATCGAGGTTCACTGGCTGAATCGTAACTTTGCTATGTTTCGATGTAAAGATTATATTTTTATTATGATTTACGTTATCTCTACGAACCCTTACAGACTTTGTTCCGCAAATGAAAACACATACTAAACTGCTCGTATAACAGGTTAATTATTTTATTTTAGTTTACATTGTTTAGGTTTTTCTAATTTAATTTTAATTCAATTATTTATTTTATTTTTTTCTAATTTAATTTTCTGGTTAGCTTGTACTTTAATTTTAAGTTCATTTTTTGTAATTTAATTCTAATTTTTTTTTTCGGAATTTTACTGCAATTTTAATTTAATTTTTATTTTATTTTTTGAAACTTCATTTTAATTCACTTGCAATTTAATTTTAATTTTATGAGTTTGAATAAAAAAGGGAGTATATCTGGGTTTTCTAAATAAAATAAAATTCAATTTTTGAGTTAAGAAGTTGGTATATTTATTTATTTATTTATTATTATTGCCTTAAATCATGTGAGATTTATGTGGCAGTCATAAAGTGTATTACAATTAGTATACTAACATTTCCAGATTAAAGAAGTGTATTTTCGTAGTTTTCTATATTGTAATAATAGGTTTTTTATGTGTTTTTGAATTTGAAACAAAACAAATGTCGTGCTATGAAATTTGCGAGGTTGTATAATTAAATATTTATAAATTTGTAAATTTGAATAATTAAAAATTTGAAAATTAAACTATTACAAATAATACATAAAAATTAAAATAAATTGAACTATTTGAAAATGTGAAAATTTTTAATCTTCCAACTCAAGAACGATTAATTTGTAAATTTTAAATTTAATGAGCCAATACTAACAAATGACTTTCTTCCTTATACCGCCATTTTCTCTCAGAAGTCTACGATTTTGATCAGTATACAGTAGCATCTTCTTATATTGCCATCGACACAACTATAAAAGTAAAAAATGATTAAAATTCGCAACGAGTCGGTTCAAAGTTTTTCCTTTTAATATTGTCTCGAACTCTATGGATTTCTAAATGAATATATGACGTTAGTAGGAAAGTTCGTATAGAACCGGTAATATGACGAGCGTCTATTGTATTATACGTCGAATTCACGAATAATTTCATAGAAATACATGTTAATCTGTCAAATAATAAATGTACTGCCAATGATCATAGTAGTCAAGGCCCTTATAAAATCAATTAATCAATCAATCAATAAATTAATTACAAAATTAATTAATTTTGTTAGAAAATTAATCAGGTGGTAAGTATATGTATGCATTTAAGCATACAAAAATATGACAATGAAATTGTCTATTTCTAAAAATTCTGGTATCAAATTTTTCCCAAAAAATTTACTCCTAAATTTTGTAGGATAAATAAAAAATTGCATGCTAAAACATCATTTAATGTCAGTAATCTCTATATTTATAGTAACCTTTTGATCTGTAACAGAATTTTGGTAGTTTCGAAACAGTATTTTAAAAGATAAGGTCAGAGGTTAATTACATATTTAATAATGCAGCGTTTTACATTCACTTTTAATATTTAGTGATTAAGATACGCGAAAGAACAAAGACACGAAACACTTAATGGAACTTTGGAACAGAACGGAAAAATTTCATGTACAAAATTATACTGTTAGAATTTTCTATTATCTCTCAGCGCTTGAGATAATCCTTTTAATTAGTGAAATATTAAAGAAGGAATTAAAAGTAAAATGAGAAAATTTTTAATCGAAAAATTACATCGTAACACGGAGTTCGTATCTTCCATTATCTTGAAAATAGCCAATCATTCTGATAAACGAAATTAAAGCATTAATGAAGAGCATGGAATAAAAAAAATAAAAAGCACTCGGAAATTATAAATAAAACGGAAAAGTTGTAGATGAACGTGAAACAGTAAATCAATGCATAATTTAATATTTATTTTACGTTAATTGTTATGTTTGCTTTAAATTTAAAATTATGTTGATTTCAAATTGATTGTTACGTTTATTTCAAATTGAAAATTAGGCTTTTGTGAAATTGAAAATGACGTTCATTTCAGATTGAAAACTATACATTTACATAATTGAAAATCACCTTTATTTTACACAAAAAATCACGCTTATTTTGACTTAAAAATAGAGCGAAAAATAAATAAATTAATGGATAGATAAAGTAATGCACAGTATTGTGTCCCACTAAAAATCAACATACAATTCGAGAAAAATATAACCCTCATGAATAATTTTGTTCGATTGACCAAAAACTCCTTTTAAAACCTGTAACAATTCTCTAAATAAATATTAAAATACTTTATAATACACAAAAGTAAAGACAACATCCACGTGTATGACCTTTGTTTGAATTTAAAAACAAAACCACGTGCAAGTTTCCTTGAAGAGGTTAAGTTCTATAAAATTAAATAAGATTATTTAACGTGTAAGTATCCCTCAAGAGGTTAAGTTCTATAAAATTAAATAAGATTATTTAACCTGAGATTATTTGATCGATTTGATAGTTTGCGAATTTTAAGATGAAAAGAAATTACGCTTTAATGGGGTTTGGAAAGTAATTTTTTAGCAGAGGTTTCGTAGGTTTGAAGAATTTCGAGCGGTGTCGTTCAACTTATTAATAGTCGTTCACCTCGTGGCCGTTGAAAGAAATTTATGATGGAAACTTATGAAGAAAACTGTGGAATAACAGAACGTGTCTTCAAGGCTGGCTTCTATTTTTAGCAAACCGGAAAATATAGCGTACGGCACTGGACCTATGCGCGTTACACCTCATTATGTCACTTTACCTGTCTCCTTAATCGTTAAACAGTATCTAATGGTTTCGAATTTGCCAATGAAATTGGTGTTTAATTCGTTTAATCCTGAACGGAACTTTTTACTCGATGGAAAATCGACGAGACGGCGTTCTTTATATTAACGTGGCCATTTAAAAATAACTCGAATTCGCGTCACAGTTAAACCTCGCAATTTTCCAAGAAAAGAAGTTCTTTCTTCGTGAAACGTGGAATTCCTATATGAAACCATAACGATAGTCTGGAAGATTAAAATGTTGAAACACTTTGTTGTGGCAGTCTTTCGATTTGTGTAGAGATCAATTTTTCAATTTCTGGGTTTAGTAATATATTAACCCTTTGCAATACCTAATTTCTTTTACCTGCCAACTGTTTAATTTACAAAATAGATCAAGAAAAGGGTTCTCGATGAAGAGACATTTCTCAATTTCTGGAGGTAGTAATATATTAACCCTTTGCACTCATGGATTTCTTTTACCTACCAATTCTTTAATTTACAAAATAGATTAAGAAAGGGGTACTAGATAGAGGGACTCATTTCTCAATTTCTGGAGGTAGTAATATATTAACACTTTGCACCTATTTTCTTTTACTTACAAACTGTTTAATTTACAAAATAGATCAAGAAAAAGGTTCTGGATAAAATATATTGCCACAGTGCGGTGTATGACAAATACAGTTTTTATTTATTATAAGTAGTAAATAAATGAACTAATCTATTTATCTGATTTATTTATTGTATTACAAAAGAAATTTAATGTCGAGCCACCTCGACATATGAGTGCGAAGAATTAATATGAAAGTAACAATAAATATCTTCTGTATTATAACTTTGTTTAAAAAATAATTGTCAGTAAATACAGTTTTTAATTTGTGGAAGAAATAATATGGTGATAAGAAAATAACTTTTATGTTGGACAAGCTACCAAAATTATTGTAAATAGAAATTTGAAACAATTTTATTTTTGTTTCAATTATCAAAAATTAAATTATAGTAATAATTCTTTATTTAAAACTGTATTATTGTATTATAAGTTATCCTTATTTAACATTAGTTAATTTTAATTTTTGTTATTGGTTAATAATGATTAAAATATAAAATTGATATATCGTACTAAATAATAAATTTATATTATTACAACATTGCAGTACATTATATTATTGCTATTTGACGAAATTCGCATACTTATATACTATGATTTATTTAATAATTTATTTTTACATAACTTAGTAAATAAAAATTGTTGCACATTAAATTATTACTATGTATGTAATGAAATTTGAATAATTGTATTATATTTATTAAATATTTTGTATAAACACAGTACTTCTTCAATAAAAGTTAAGAGAAATCAATATTAAAACCTGAATTACAATAATAAAAATTCAAAAAATCACTAAATAATTGCAACGTATTAATGATAAAAAATAGTTGAACATTTCAACTGAATTATAATAACTATAATAATTATGTACATGGTACAAACGTAATTAATTATGTGATATTAAATATTACATTAATAACAACTAAGAAATAAGAGAAAAGGAGTTAATCATAGAAACGAAAGAAACTAAGTAACAAATAATTATTAGAATATAATTTAACCTAATACTAACTTGATTTTATTAATTAAAAAGGTCGAAGTGCCAATTAAATAAACTACTACCACCACCATAACAAAGATACATGTGAAACTGTTATCTGTCATTAAATAATTATTACCTTAGATAACAATTATCTAATAATAATTTATAGTAAGATCATTAAAGAGCAAGGACCGTATTTTCTATTATTTCAGTCTTGTCTGTTCCTTTTTGTCCAAGTGTTGTGTTATGAAAAGTGCTCGCGTATGTGCACATTTCCTGAATGCATTCGACGGCTCGTTATTGTCGAGAGAAGATAACAAACAAATCGTAAACTTCACAATTGAATGGAAACACCGAAAGTCAGGGTGCAAGGAATGCAAATTTCATGTTGGCTACTCTTTCAACAATTTTTGAGCGATCGTCAAATCACACGTAAATTCTATTCAGTTCAGAAATGATTACACAATATTCAACATCTTTTCTCACAATTTTCAATTCTTTAACATATGTGATAAATTGTATCTCCATCTGTACTACATATATTCTACATGTACGATAAATTGTGAGTATAACAATCTTGAGATAAAACTCAAGATTACTATACAACTGATTATTTTACAGGTTCAGATTTATTTAATATACACTTTTATTAAATTCTACTTTAGTTTTGAATAAGTTACAGTATTTTTATGATTAACTTACATGGTTCTGAATATTGTCACGTTACTAATAAAAATGGTGAAATATAGTTTTTCAATAAATCACAACATTTTTACAATTAAGTTTCATGGACCTGAGTATTGTCACATTACGAGTAAAAATGATGAAGTATAGTTTTTAAATAATTTACAATATTTTTGCGATTAATTTAAATAAACCTGAGTATTGTCACATCACTAATAAAAATGGCGAAAAATAGTTTCAAATAACTTAAAATATCTTCACAACCTACATGTGCGTAAACATTCTTACTTAAACCAGTTAAAAAGTTAAATATTTCATAAAATAATGTTTTGAAGAATCGTTTTAAGAAACCTTTAAATAATATTTTTAAGAAATCTCAAAAATTTTGTAGTTATATGTTTAACATCAGTGGAGCTACCAAACATGTTAGAACTCGAATTTGATCGATCTTTTAGACTTCAGATTGATTGATTTAGGTGATCTTGTATCTGAGCCAAATGTAAACAGTATTTTTAGGATACCTAACTAGTTCGGAACGGATGACGTATTATTACGTCAAACCCGTTTTGGCCATTCGCAAGTATGACGTATTTGTACGTCAAACCCGTACCGGTCATTTGCACGGATGACGCAAATGCTAACCTCAAAGATGTTACGAACAAATGTGTAACAAAAAGTAGAAATAAAAAATGAAAACTTGCTTATGTAAGTTATGAATTTATTTGTAACATAATTTTCTTTATATTTTATGGCAACATGTGTTCACACGATATTTTCGCGATAATAAACATAAATGTTTCGTAACAATAAATATAAGTTTCATCGAGTTAATTTTTTGTAAAATTACATTTCTTCATGTTTTAAAATTTATGTATGGATGGGATCGGTTACACGTTCTAAAAGGTTTTGCAACTTGTATTTGCTATTAATATTAGTGGAAACTAAAGGGTTCGTAAATAACATATTAAGGGTCAATAAATCGATACTCGTGTCAGAAATAACGGCAAAGTGGAGGCAACGATAAAGTTAACAATAACTCGGATGAACGTCGAGTACAAAGCACTTGAAAATTTATGGATTATATGCGAGAATATTAAGAAATGAGTGGTACATAAAAATAAAGAAATTACTTTCGTGTATTGTAAAATAAATGCATATTGTATAGTATATTCGAATATGTTATAATGTTTGATGTATTACAATAAAAATACCAAATACGTAGCAAGACCCATATTGTATAAAGAATATAGTGATTTCTAATGACAATAATGGTGATAAATAATGTCGATGTTATCAGTAAATGAATGGAATACATTTAAAAAATTTTTTTAGTTATGTCAATAAATTTTCAACGTGAAATTTTTAGATTCACTAATCTTTTAATGCAAAAATTTTTAAACTTACTAGCTCTATAATTTATAAGTTTTCGAATTTATTAAGTTTCTAATTTACAAATTTTCAAACTTACTAACTTTTTAATTTACAAATTTTCAAGTTTGCTAACTAATTCATAAATTAACAAACTTACTAATTTTCTAATTCAAAACTTTACATTAACTTACAATTACTTTACAAAACTTTAGATTCAACATTTTTTAATGTGAAAATTTATAAATTTACAAATCTTAATTTTCAAATTTCACAAGTTAAAAAATTCTCAACTTTACAAATCCACCAAAATTTATAAATTTATCTTGCAGATGTATGAATTTAAATTCTTTCAAATTTGCAAAATTAATTGTTAAATTTATAAATTTTCAAATAGATAAATCCGTATACTTCAAAATTTAGAAATGATCACATCTCTAAAAATCTACAAACTTTCAAATTTGAGAATTTAAAACTTCACAAATCAAAAATTAAAAACGAGTTCCTTTATAAATTCAGTTTCAAATAGTTTCATTGTAGAGACTACAAATTTTTCAAGTTTTCATAAATATAAAATACATGGAATAAATTGTGAAAATTACAAATATTCCAATTTACAAATTCACGTATTTTAATTGTTATAAATTTATAACCTTCCAATATCCATACTTGGTGCACCGAATAAATGCTCATAAGGTTACCATTTTATTTGACATTATACTTCGTATGCCGATATTTAACTATTTAGTGTATTTATATTCTTAGTCCCTGTTTGGTATAAAAGCGGCACAAAATTTCACGCTCTGATTCAAGGGTTTGGAACGAGTAAAATAAATTTCTCGATACAGCTTAATTAACGAGCATTTGATACATTTCATTTAATAATTGATTGCATTAAACGTTCTTCATTATTTTTCACGAACATTGTTTGATGTAATAAATAGACTTTCTCTTTAATTTATATTTTTGATGCAAATTAAAAAGCTGTTCAAATAAAAACTTCGTACTTAAGTTTAATATTTGCGAATTTTTATTATAGTAATTAAATACATTTGCAAATAAAATTTTCAATCTTACAAATTAAGTAAAATTTATTGATGTTATAGTTAATCTTGCTTCTTACAAATTGTGTAACAATTAAATAAATTTGTGAATGCAATTCTAGAAATTATAAAAAATTGTAAAAATAATAATGTTATACTTAATATGCTCTGTAGATTTTATTTTTCTAAATAAAGAATTTATTCTGATTAAATAACAAAAGTAGCTAAATCTAGTGAAATAATAATTGTAAATAATAATCTGCTCTAATTAAATTTACCCAAATCATAAACGATATAAGCAAATAACGAAGAAGTAACAAAATAAGTTATAAATAAATAACAAATAATTTATGTAAAATGTAGAAAGTCTAATTGTTTATTTTATATTGTGTACGAGTTCGTGAAATCTTGAATAGTGACAAGTGTTCACAATTTTCGTTAATTTGTAATGGGTTCATTAATGTCAAAACGTGCGATTATTCATTAAACAAGCTTAGCATAATTTCATCGTTTTCGAATGTTCGTTTTGTCTGCATGAAATTCTATAATGATAGATCACTATCGTCATCATTATCAACCTACTTTAGGCAGCGCGCCAAGTTTTACCAATAGGTCAAACCTAACCTCACAAATCATTTCACCTTAACAACAAATTTTGTATCATTCGCATAATTTATTCAAATCGCTATTTATTTGAACGCCAAGTTTGTCGAGTTTAATAATTAAAGCGTGCATTTTCAAACAAAATGAAAGGCTCTTTGCTTTTAAATGAAAGCCGAGACCTTTTTTTGCAACTGAATGCAATAAAGCTATATCCGACACAATAGACATGCATTGTAACAGGAATTGAATACTATTTGTTCAAAATGTATCAAGGTTTTTGGCAATCGCCCAATCATTTAAATTGCAGTAAACTGCAATTATTTGTTCTACACTGGCGACTGTAAATTGATGACGTTCATCCTGTCTACGGTCCTTCGATCTCCTGATATTTTTATCCGTCCAAATATCAACGAAATGTCACCCTATTTTGTGCAATTGCGCGAAAACACGAATTTCTGCGTGAAATTTCAAGATCATGATTTTAGCTGATTTGGGAAATGTTTTTAGAGCAAAATTAACTCTTTTTGGGACATTTTCGTTTGCAACTATGTACATTTAAGGAATTTTAACGTCAGTTTAATTTTAAGAAGATTTAAGATTAATATTTTCTTGCGAAGATAAATGTTTTAATACATCGTATAAATATGTTATCAAGGATTTGAAGTTTTAAAAGAGGTTATATTTGTCCTCTACAATTTAGAATCTACACTCTACACTCTAGAAGTTGAAAGAGTAATGTACTCACTCATTGTTGTAATTGAAACTCCAGCGTTGAAAATTATGTTAGTGACAATTTAAATTGAAGAAATATGAAAGAAGATGTTTGTATATCTTCTTGTAATGAAATATATTTAACATTTAGCGGTTCTCAAGAAATTCAGCATTGCTTTTATAGATTTTTAGTACAATCTCATCTTGCAATTCAATAAATAAAAGAAACTGTAATTGCCAATGTATAACGGCATTATTACTGTACGATTGGCCATTCAACTTGTTATTACGATGTATAATTAACGTATCCATTACCGATTTAAAAAAGAAGAACAAGTATTTCTATTTTACTATTTTGCTGTTTTCGCTAATTTTTTATTAACTATTATGAAAATTAAAAAATTTTAAGACAGTCATTTTGAGCATTTAAAAATTTTAATACTGTAATTTTGAATATTTTAAAATTTTAAGACTGTCATTCTGAACATTTAAAAATTTTAACTCAATTATTTTGAAAATTAAAAAAATTTAAGTCAATTATTTTTGAAGATTAAAAAATTTTAGGATAGATGAATTACTAGATTGTGTGAATGCAGTGATTTGAGCTTCGGGGAGTTTGGCGTGTGCAAATGTACAAATATGAGAATTTTGAGATTTGTGGATTTTCTTATGAATTCAATGATATATACAATATTATAGAAGTCTAAACAGATGAAGATATAGAAAACTTGAAGGTTATTTAAGGATCTCAAATCATGGGAATCTAGGAATTTGAATTCCTTTTTTTTTTACGAAATATGTATTTGGAGATCTAAGATTATGGAAATCTAGAGATTTAACAATGTAGACATTTGAAAACCTAGAGATTTAGTGACGTAGAAATTTGTAAATCCAGGCATTTAGAGATCAAGGAATTTGTAAATCCAAGTATTTGTAAATCTTAGGGATTTAAAGGTCTGGAAAGTTAATATCTGCAAGATCTAAAGTTTGGAGATCTAAAGATGGAATCTAAGGATTCGATGACATAGAAATTTGCAAATATAGGTGTTTAGCTTCCTAGAACATTCATGATTTAAGACATTAGTATTTAAAGATCTAAGTATATGAAATTCATGATTTGGCGACCTAGAAATTTAGAGATCTTAGGATATGGACACTTTGGCATTTGGAGATCTACGAATATGGGTGTCTAAACATTTTAAGACGCAGAAATTTTAACTTCCTAGACACGACACACCACTATAGTGGCTTGATACCATCTCTCTGTACAACAGTCCACTATAATGGCTTTCGCGAATATCATCATAGATTACATGGCGCCACAGTGGCTCACTCTACTGGCTCACTCACTCACCGTCTCAATTGGATGATCCTTTTCATGTTTTGATTCTTTGCCTCCACCACGTTTTACAAGAGTATTAAATCCCACCAAAATACACTACATGTAAATAAAAGGTACCAAGTAGTCTAGCCATCATAGGAACCTCTTTGATAGTAAAAACATTTGGAAATCACATATTTTATGAATTTTCCAAAGAAGTAAATTATCAAAATTAAAGCACATCATATTTTTAGGAAAAGTTGTAATCATCAAAAACTTCATTCCAATGTACTCTCGTGGAGAATAGCATTGTCATACATTGCTGTGCTGTTTACACGTAATTTGAACTCTGTCGTGCAGCAGTGCAAAGTTCCACCGTGCCTACCTAAACATAACCTAGGAATACCTAGAAATAACCGGGAAATTGTAAGAAACTCTATTTCCATTTTTGCATGTTTTTATGAATAACATAGAACTGTCCTTTTTTGTTGCAGTTTGTAACTACGTGGTGCACGACCGGTGTCTCAAGTCCGTCGTCTCTCCCTGTTCTAGCATCGCGGCAAGCCTCATTAAGGTAAGGATACCTTCAGTTTCCGTTCTTGCACCTTTTGTACGACCGGAGATGAGCGAATCCTTCCTCGTGACCTATATTTACGCGGTGCTGAGAATACTTGCTTGAACGGTATCTTGGATCGCGTTGAAATTTTACAACAATCTCAATGTACACATTCGTAGCGTTTTATACTTTTTCCTTCCTCTCAGCTACAAACTCGCAAAGTTAGAATTAGAGCACTCGCTTATACTCCGAATCGTGAGTTAACTATCGTCGTGTAACATCATCTTTGCTTCAAAGAAATTTTCACGTGTTTAGGCTTCAAGTTTTATTCGGTCTTGATGGTTCACGGTTTAACGGCGTGGAGGCAGAATTATACGATTAACAAATTTACACGATTAATTCTTAGGTTACTTGCAAAGAGACAATTGTAAAAACTTTATTTTATTTCATTACAGTTATTAAGTATTAACAATTTAAAAATATATTAAGGTGAAGTGCAGACTGGTTTTTGTAAAGTTTTTGTAAGTATTTTCAATCTGCTATGTAAATACTTAACGCTGTCGATATCGAACGCTTTGCACAATTACTACTATTTAATTAATATTAACTAGGACCTTAATTTTTCTTGTACATTTTGATTTTGATAGGAAATTGTTTAAAATGTCAACTACTCTGCACTTTCGTAAGAGCGTAACTTGAAGTTAAATACTTTGAAATTTTATTTCATGTGCAAAACAAAGAAACAAACATACTAAATGGATTTCGCTCATATTATAATAAAAGTAGTCCGTATACGCATTTGCTCCGTTTACGATCTTATCCCACTTCACCTTATTCAAAAATAAAAATGGATATTAAGGTTTATTTGAGACTTATTTAAATTAAATGACAATTTTTTGTTGCAGAACCCGGTTGCACACTGTTGGTCCGAACCGGTAACTCGTAGAAGAAAATTCTGCAACGTCTGTCGTAAACGGCTCGATGATAGTCCATCCGTACATTGTGAAAGTAAGTTCTTGTTTTTATGTCTTTTTTTATTTTTATGAACCCCTTGGGTGGTAATATAACGCATGGTCTTTGATATTATGCCGGTCTTTGCGGATCTCCTTTTTTACTATAGTAGTAGTACAGTAATATAAACTATTACTATGTTAATATAAAATAATGCTATACTAATATAATCTAGTATTATGGTAACAAAAGCAGCGCCTATGTTAATTATGAATCGGCACTGTATTAATATAAAGTAATATAAAGAGTCGTTACATGAGAAAATGTTATGTACACGATTGCATTATACTTATGTTAGAAATAAAACTTTTGTATTTATTCTGAATAGCAATTTGGAAATTTATAAATTTAGACTTGGAAAGTTGGAAAATTTGGGAATTCACAGTTTTAGAAATTTGGAAATTCATGGATACGAAATTTTGCAAATTTTAAATTTGGTGCTTTGGAAACTTAAAAATTAGACAATTTATAGATTTGTATTAGTTTCCTAACAAAAGACTTAACATGTCAAAATTTCACTCAATATATCACAAGACTTAATCTGTTAAAAAAGATATAATATCAAGAAGAGTAATTTATTATGTGTTCTATTATAATGAACAAATACACCTTCTTCTATAACACATAATACTAGCAAATGAACTGTGAATATAAAAATTGTCCATATAATTCTGTCATATTTCATTTCACGGAAATAAGAAAAATTTCACTTATACGTTCATACAAGTTTCACAAAAATACCAACAATCATTTTTGTTTCATCATTGCTTGCGTTCATTCATAGATATATTCTCAACATAGCTGACGGTACTCGGAACATTTATAGTTCTCTGTGTCTATGTCTGGAACATTTATGTCTGGTGATATAACAGGCTAGTGGCCGATTCTACTTGAAAAAATCAGTCGAAAATAATACATAACACAATCTTCTCATTTGAGACTTTGTTTTTTGAAAAATCGGCTTTGAATATTTACTATACTAAATTTCGGGATTTGGAGAGTTGAAAATGTGCGAATGTGGAAAGCGGAAATTCTAACAATTTATGGATTTGGGTATTGGGGAAATTCGAGCGTTTAAGAATTTTGGAATTCGAGAATTATGGAATTTGAGAATTTTGAAATTTGAGAGTTATGGAACTTGAGAATTTTGGAATTTGAGAGTTATGGAACTTGAGAATTTTGGAATTTGAGAATTTTGGAATTGGAGAGTTATGGAACTTGAGAATTTTGGAATTTGAGAGTTATGGAACTTGAGAATTTTGAAATTTGAGAGTTATGGAACTTGAGAATTTTGGAATTTGAGAGTTATGGAACTTGAGAATTTTGGAATTTGAGAGTTATGGAATTTGAGAATTTTGGAATTTGAGAGTTATGGAACTTGAGAATTTTGGAATTTGAGAGTTATGGAACTTGAGAATTTTGGAATTTGAGAATTTTAGAATTGGAGAGTTATGGAACTTGAGAATTTTGAAATTTGAGAGTTATGGAACTTGAGAATTTTGAAATTTGAGAGTTATGGAACTTGAGAATTTTGGAATTTGAGAGTTATGGAACTTGAGAATTTTGAAATTTGAGAGTTATGGAACTTGAGAGTTATGGAACTTGAGAATTTTGGAATTTGAGAATTTTGGAATTGGAGAGTTATGGAACTTGAGAATTTTGAAATTTGAGAGTTATGGAACTTGAGAATTTTGAAATTTGAGAGTTATGGAACTTGAGAATTTTGGAATTTGAGAATTTTGGAATTGGAGAGTTATGGAACTTGAGAATTTTGGAATTTGAGAGTTCTGGAACTTGAGAATTTTGGAATTTGAGAATTTGAAAATTAAAAAATTTCGAAAATCCGAAATTCGATGAACTTCTTCAAACATATACAAATTTGATAGTTTTGTAAGATAAGGAATTTGTAAAATGGTTAGGTTGATTCGTAGCCGGTCAACAGCGTGTTAATGAATCTCGTGTTTGATTACAGTATGCATGTACTTCGTGCACACGGATTGCCAGAACTTTGCCTTGGCGGATTGCAAGGAGAACGCCACGTATTTACCTGGAAAGGACTTGGCGCAGGTAAAACACACTCACCACTGGCGAGAAGGCAATCTTCCCACCAGTTCGAAATGCGCTGTTTGCAAGAAAAACTGTTTCACTGCCGAGTGCCTTTCCGGGTTTCGTTGCGAGTGGTGCGGCATGACGGTAACGTATTACTTTTTTAAACTATTTACATTCAAACATCCGTAAATCGAATTTCAGAGAAAAGCTAGAAGCTTCGAATAACAGAACTTTTGATTCCATCGAGAATTTTGAGTAAAAACGATTGGACAAGAAGTTTGTCAGAGGAGCTTTGCACTATGGATAATAATTTTCTATATCTCATGTCTTAATATTATATTGAGACAAATTTTATTTTTTACATTAACAGGGTAAATTAATAGTCGAAAGAAAGAAAATATGGAATGACGTTTAGTGTGTTGTGATATAGGGCACATGTTTCAATTAATATGTGATATAAGGTACACATTTCAATTACGATGTAGTAATCGCTTAATCAGAAAGTACAGCTACATTCGCAAAATCAATATTTGAACAATTCCGTTTTAAAAGGGAATATTACCTCTTTGAGACATGCGATTTTAAGGAAAATAAAAATGCGAGTTGCTCAGAAATTTCTTTCCATTTGAACGATTTAACATACAAACAACTTCAAACGAAGTAGGTCAAAATGTATACCGCCATGCGTAAAGCGCTAAGCAAAGGTGATAAACAAAAGTGGTTTTTAAATTATCTGGCCGAAAAGAAAATTGTCGTGATGTATGAAACGAAATAAAAAAAGATATTTCTGTTGGCATTATGGAGTTCCTGAGATTGTTGCAGATGTATTTTGATGCCCCAATTTCGGATCCAGTTTATATATCCCTATTACGACATCTTTTATTGTCCTTCTAACCTAACTTTTGAAAAATATAATTTGGTTCTAACTCGTTTTGTAAATAATTTAATACAAATAAAATACGTGACTATTTGAGCGACACACAACACGCGTTTCATTTTTTGAGCTTGGAATAAAGCTGAGGTTATGGCAAATACCCGTTTGGGGCTCTGTGTTTTGAACAAGCTTAAAAATCTCGAGGTATTACAGAATTTACTCAGAATTGAAAATGAAGGTTTGTAGGTGTTGAATTTATTCTTTTTACTGCATTAGACCATTTCACGTTATAAAATGCACTTTATACGACGAAGATACTGTTTATTTTTGATTTATAAAACAGTTCAGGAAACATTTCTCAAGGTTTTGGATGAGTACCATTAAAATCATGGAAAGAGTAATATATAGTCTTTGATAAATATTTGCAACATTGTAACACATTAAAATTGTTTCTTATTTTGAATCTCATTCGTCAATAATTACATTTAATTTAAATATGTCTATACTTATTTATACATGTATTCTTTTTATCGGTAATTTTAATGCAAAGTCTCCGTAATTGGTGCATCTACCCTATAACTATACACTACAAGTTATAAAAACAGCAACGATATAGAATTGATTTACAGAGCTAAACTTTGATTTGCTGAGATCTAGCTACTCTGAATTCGAGTTACAGAGTCAAAATAATGTAGCTACACATGTGGCGAATTATTCGAGTTTACTTTAATTTATAAAGATTTTCAAGAATGAATAAAATTTTAATCTTGTAAAGGTTTTCCAGTTATAAGGGTTTAACAGTACCACAACGCACGAAAGTTTCCAGACAAGCGACTCTTTTGTGTTTTGTTATTAATAAATAAAAGTAGATTATTTCTCGTGGTATTTTAAAACTTCACCTTGAAATACGGGGTTATGCTCATGATTAAATCGCATGGGTGGTGCAATTAACTTTTATTTTAAATGTTACAAGTCAATTATTAGGTTCAGTGTTATATAAATACACAATTGTTAGTTGAACAAGTTCAGTTTTCAAGGAAGAATTTATTGAATCATGTGAAATATTTTTTATACTAAAAACTAAGTTTCTATTGGAGACTTTTAACAATTTAAAATGTTCAAAGTTGAAAATATAGTATATATTATGAATACATGGATAGCAATAATTTATAGATATGAAGACTTGCAAATTAAAAAATTTTGCGGTTTGGAAATTTGAAATAATTCTGAAGTTCGTCAGTTTTTGAATGTGAAACATTTATGAAATTTTCAAAATTAATTCAAAATTTGTGTATTTTCAAATCCATACATTTCCAAATTCCGCCATTTCTAAATCTCTGCATTCTCGAATTCCTTCAATCTCAAATACCTACATTTCTAAATCCCTGCATTCCCAAATTTTTACACACCTAAATCGCTATATTTCCAAATTCCTACGTCTCTAAATCGGTATATCCCAAAATCGCAACATCCCCTAAATCCCTTTATTCCCAAATCGCAATATCCCCAAATTCCCACAACCTCAAATTGAAACATTGTCAAATTCCTACATTTCTAAATCGGTATATTCCCAAATCGCTACATTCCCAAAATCTCTCTATTCCCAAATCCCCACATTTCCAAATTCTCACATACTCAAATCGCTATATCGCTAAATTACTACATTCCCAAATCGCTACATCCCCAAATAACTGCTGCTACAATTGCTCAAAACAAAAAAATGGACTCCTAGACTCACACATATTTTCGACACTACAATTGTCATTATTATTCTTATTTATCGAAATATAACTGGAAGTCTCACTTTGGGAATAGAGCTTCTTTTACCTTGGGTCGATCACGCGTCTTATGTATTGTCACCTCGTATGTTAATCTTTCGCGGTCGCCATAATTGTATGGGTATCTACTAATATTGCACCTACGAATAATTAATATTAGTATCTACCATAATTAATATACCGTTTAACTATTGTTTTGTTCCAGTTGCACTCTTACTGTTACAAAAATATCCCACAAGTATGCACGTTTGGGATTTTGAAGCCGATCTACTTACCACCGCACGCAGTCAGTATTCCACGAACAGAGGTTCCCATGGAGGCCATAATCGGTGTACAAGTACGTCGAAAAGAAGTTCTGGCGCGTGAGTATTCCTGCCGTAAGTGTCTTCTATTGTAACAAGTATACGTTTCATGAATCGATTAGAGAATGTGTAACACGTGACCGGATATACGGAAGTAGTGGAATGAAGTTATGTTATATATACAATAATATACGTGTACTGTAAATATATCTCTATACCTAAATATATCGGTTAATTTAGAGTTGATTTTAGAAAGAGGGAAATTTAGATGACAGCTTTAAAATGTATCTGGTGTAAAACGAAAAGAAAACTGAAAGAAAATTACATTTTGTGTACATATCTTGTATATACGTATTTGTATCTTGTCAGTCATCGAAAAGAATTTTAATTCTTTTTTTTTTTGGATTTTTTTAAAATTGTTTTTTTATGTATGATTTTTTAATTTCTTGAAATCGTGGGATGTAGCACATTACACTCAGATAACAAATAATGGCTCGATTAGTGTGCTTCGAATTTCACGGTCGATCGTTCTTCATATACCGAGTTCCTTATGAGAGTATATATTGCAAATTTGAACATATGATTCGAATAATATTGTCATTGAAAGATCACATTTGTATCTCGGTACATACATCCGAATCGTGTTTAGTATATCGAAATAAATTTAGGATAGAATTCACGTTACACGTGTTTCTCATGTACGAAATATAATTTTGTTTTCCCTCGATCTCACGCTGTTTTATTTATTATGTTTCCTTTCTCTCGTCAACAATTTATTTTATGTTACATTACATTACACGTGTATATGTGTTTGAGGAAGAGAACAGATAAACTTTTGTCGAAATTCTGAAGTTTGGGGAAGAAAATTGCTACATAGTACAATTCTCGTGATAATATTTATTTTTTTATGTAGGGTGTTTTATTTAATATGATCACTCAGATGTTCATTATTTTTGATTATATAAAAATATTATATAATAAAAATATAATATAAATATTATTTATATTCGAATAGATTATTTGTTATATAAGGAAATGATGATTACAAATGTATGATTTATATGTACATCTGTTGATGATCAATATTTCAAAATTTTCACGATCAAAATTTATTTAGTTTTGGGCTTTTGAAGGAAGATTCTACAGCCTCAAATTTTTAACTTCACATTATTTTAAATTTCTGAATTGCAAAATTTAAAGGCCTTTTTGATATTTTAGTTTTTAAATTATCAATTGTTAAATTGTTAAATTGTTAAATTGTTAAATTGTTAAATTGTTAAATTGTTAAATTGTTAAATTGTTAAATTGTTAAATTGTTAAATTGTTAAATTGTTAAATTGTTAAATTGTTAAATTGTTAAATTGTTAAATTGTTAAATTGTTAAATTGTTAAATTGTTAAATTGTTAAATTGTTAAATTGTTAAATTGTTAAATTGTTAAATTGTTAAATTGTTAAATTGTTAAATTGTTAAATTGTTAAATTGTTAAATTGTTAAATTGTTAAATTGTTAAATTGTTAAATTGTTAAATTGTCAAATTGTCAAATGATCAAATTAGCAAATTAGTCAATTAGCAAATTAGTAAATTAGAAAAATGGTAAATTACAAAATTATCAGATTATATAATTATTAAATTACAAAATTATCAAATTACAAAATTAATTACAAAGTTGTCAAATTAACGTGTAAGTTATCAGCCTTTTTAATGTAAAACTTTCAAATTTTCCAATTTGAAATTTTCGAAATTTAATGGAATTTAATGAAAATTAAAAAATGTAAAATTTCCAAATTTTCACATCACCAAATTTCTAAATTTGGTAGGGTGTCCTTTGCGTTTGATTTTCAAATTGTTAAACTATCAAATTTTTAAATTAGTAAATTTGAAACCGTAAAAATGAAAAAATTTGACACTTTATAACTTTGAAGATTTCTAAATTTCAAAGTTTTTTGACTATCCCAAAAAAGCTTGAAAAGAGAAATATACTAAAAATCAAAAGTTTCCTCCATAGAGACATAAAAAATATCGTTTTCATTTATATTTATTCATCATAATTACAGTTTATTACAATAGATTGTTTCATTGTAATAAAAATATAAAAATCAATACATCAGTTTCTCATGTGCATACAAATATCAATGTTAAAACAGAAAATTAGTTAACTGATCCAAATAGTCAATTTGAAAAAATGTTCCCACTTCTGTTGGCAATATAACAATAGTCTATTGTGTTACCCTTAACAATTAACCTAACCGTTAATAATTATTGTTGTAAACGTGTTACACTAAATATTGCTACTACAAACAGTTTAAAATTGATATTTTTAAATTAGATTTTAAATCAAATGAAACTGAACTGTCACAATTTGAAAAATTAATTTTTAACACATATTTAAATACGTACTCTAAGAAGTCATACAATTAATTT